>MU404156.1:0-90597 GCA_022695795.1 Biscogniauxia marginata | reverse complement strand
AAATTATATTAATTATAAATTATATTAATTATAAATTATATTAATTATAAATTATATTAATTATAAATTATATTAATTATAAATTATATTAATTATAAATTATATTAATTATTTACTTATTAAACAAAATAATATAATAAATTTAATAATATAAAAATAAAACCTTTTAATATAAAATTAATAATAATAAAATCGCTTTAATGTAATAAGTTAAAAACGAAGTTAAAACGAAAACGAAGCCGACTCGAACTTTAAACGAAACCTTAATAATAACGACGCCGGAAAACTATTTAATAAAATTAATAATTAAAAGCGCGAAAAATACCGCGAATAAAGCCGAAATCGACAAGGCGAAACTTAAAAAAATTAATATATTAACGAGATTAACTCGCTTTTATAAAAAACCCCTTTTAATATACTACTTAACTTAAATAATAAAAACTATTAAAATATAAATCGAAAAATTATTATAAAAAATTATTTTTAACTTAAATAAAATTAAAAAAATTAATATAAAACTTAAATGTTAATATCGATTTTAAGTTATTTTTTATCCTTTTTTATTTTAATTATTTTTCGTACTTTTTATTTTTATATATATTATTAATAAATTTTTTATTTTTACTTATAACGTTTTTTAAATAAATGTTATTTTATAAAACGAATAAAAAGTAATTCGTTAATTTAAACGCTTTTATATAATTATTAATAAAGATTTTTAATTAAAAAATAATTATTTTTTATTATTTTAAATAACATTAAAAAAAGCATATTATTCTTAATTTTACCTCGAATTAATAATATTTCGAAATAATATTAATATCGATAAAATTATTAACTTTTAAGTAATTTATTAAAACTTATAAAAATAAGATTTAATATTATATTATTATTTCTCTTTTAAAACCTTTAATTAAAAAGTTAAAAAAACTTAATTTTATTTTAAAATAATATTTAAATAATACCTTTAATATATTAAATATAATTAAAAATTAATTATTTTATTTTATATATTATTTTCGCTTATAACGAATTATAAAAACTATAAACGTTTTTTAATAAGATAAAAGTATAAAGAAAAATTTATAAGTTAATTAACTTTATTAAAGTTTTTATATTATTTATATTTAAAAAATTTTTACGACTTTATATAAATTATAAAAAACTTAATAAAATAATAATTAAAAATCGTTATACTTTCCTTTTTATTTTGAAATTATTAAATAAAATCTTAGAAATAAAAATCTTTTTTAAGATTAATTTTAAAGATATTTATTATTAAATTTATATATATATATATAAGATAAATAAAAAAACCGTTTTTTATATTCGTTATAATTATTTTAAAATTTTAATTATATTTATAAAGTTAATTAATATTTTAACGACTTTTTAAAATTATATTTAAAAGATTATTAAAAAGCTTTAAAAAACGAACCTTTATATTAAGTTATTTAAATATTAATTTAAAAGATTTTTATAAATTAAAGTTAAATCCGAATTATAATAAAATAATTTATATTATAATTTATTTATAATATATAAAAGTTTATTAAGTTTTATAATTTTTATTGCCATTTTATTAAAAGGTTTTCTCGAATAACCGCTTTATTAACATGTTATATAAAAGAAGGCGAATTTTAAAAAAATTAAAATAAATATCTTTAAATAAGTTAATAAAAGAAACTTTTAAAAAGTTTATAATTATATTTAAAAAAGCCCTTTTTTTATTATATTTTAATCTCGAGAAATAAATATTAATAAAAATCAACGCTTCGAAATATATTATAATTAAAACTTTATCGTAAAAAATAATTAAAGTTAATAACACTTTATAACGTTTTAATTCTAGAAATTTATTAAAATAAAGTTAAATTATAAAACTTTTAATTAATAAATGTTAATTATAATTAAGTTTTTTAAATATTAATAGCATTATTTTTAAAATAATAAATACCTCATAAAAATTAAATTAAATTAACTTAAAAAGTTTTATAATAACGTCACGATTATGACGAACCTCCCTATGTATTCCTAGTTAACTGACTTTACAGGTAAGTACGTATTAGGTTTTCTTGATTTAAAGGTAATAGTGGATCGAGATTGATTTAGGTAATTTTCAATGCCTTGTTCATTAAAGAGATTTCAAGGTACTCTCACTATAATATTAAAGAGTGATTATAATCTTAAATTAATAACTAAAAAATAAAAATTTAGATATATAAGAAATCTCATCCTTTTTATACTCATTCTTCTTAGTATATATTCTTCCTGTTTAATATATTAAATATCTTTAAATTTAAATAAATCTAAAAATTAACTCAAATTTATCGTTTTTAATTTATCCTAATTAATAAATTAATATAAATTTAATATTACATAAAATATATGTTATTTTCATAGTTTTATACATTTTTAATTCGTGTTTCGACACCCTTATTAGAGTTTTTTCTAATAAAGTCGATTTATAACACTATTTTTTCTTTCTTTAGATCTTTGTCCTAAAGATTTTAAATAAGTTTTTCCCTCCTTATTCTTTATAATGTCTAGTATTTCGAAGCTATTTACAAAACCTCGTAAAAGTCAATAAGAATCCCGCGATTCTTCCGCTATATATATTTAGTTCTTTAGTTTTAAGGTATTTCCCTATTTTAATTATTTTAAAATTAACTTGCCTTACTTTATAATTCTTGAATTTAAAACCTATTTTAATTATATAACTAAAATTTATTATTATTATAACGGTTTAAATATCGAGATATTTAACTTATTTAATATAAGTCGAAAGCGAGAAAGATTAATAATTAAACGTCGCAAAATAAAAAAGGAGCTTTAATCCTTTAATAATTAATTATAAACCCTTGTAAGGCGGTTAATTCGTATTTGTAAGTAAAAGGAGTTTCTTTAAAGACAAGGTTTAGAAATGCTAAAACGTGGTTTTTTTTCCATTAAAGAAATGGAAAAGGTGGAGAAAAAAGAATAAAAACGTTTAAAAGAAAAGCAGGCCAAACTAGAAGCTAAATAGCGTTTGTTAATTAAATAAATTAATACTGTTTTTGAAGCCGTCCCTTCTTTTAATCTATTCTTTTTAAACTAAGATCCCGATTTTCGGGCTTTTTTAGCCGATTTAAGTTCTAGCGATAAAAGTTTTTAAGTTTAACTATTAAATTCTTTAAATATTTAAGTGGTTTTTAAGTATTCTTTTTAAGTAAGTAACCTTTTTATTTAATAAAATATTATAATTAACTTTTAACTCGTTTTAAATTTAATATCTTTTTTATTTCGTACTTATTAAGGTTTTTTTTTAATTTTAATTGATTTTTTAATAAGGCGTTTTTTAATATTAATTTTAAAAGTGAAACATAGAATACAAAATGTATTCTAAATCCTTTTAATAATACTAGCTTATAATTAATTTTCGAAATAACCTTTTTAATTCTATATAATTTTAACTTTTTAAACTCAAGTTTTTCGTTAAGTCGTTTTATTTTAATTTAAAGTGTTTTTAATATTACGCCTTATCGTTAACGGAGTAAATAAACTATATCTCTTCTCTTAAAAATTAATCCCTTAATTTTTTTTGTTATAATACTTTATTATTTTATCTTAAATAAACTATAATTCTTTTTATAGCTATTATTATACTATTTAAACCTTTTTAAATAATACTTCTATTTTTAAGGCTTTTATTTTAACTTTTAATGCTTTTATAAATTTAATTAGTTATTTTTAAACTTCCACTTTCTATTTATACACTGCCTTATATAATAACATCTTTATGTTTTCGTTAATTAAAGTATTATATACTATTTAAACTATTAATAGTAATTTTATTTAGTTATTTATTTCATAGTTAATATAACTTTATAAATATTGTTTTATTATCTAGTTCAATTTCTTTATTTATTCGTTTATTTAAGGATAATACACTATAAATAACTTTTATTTAATTCCCATTCGTTTTATTAAATTTATCCAAAATTTTAAAATAAACAACCTATTTCTATTTAAAACAATACGTTTTAATAATCCATATTTATTAACGTATTTTCTTAAGAAATTAAAAACTAGCTATTTTACTATGCTCGATTCGTTAAATAGTAGAAAATAGGCATATTTTGTGAGTCTATTAATAATTACCTATATACTATTATAAGGTACTTTTATAATAAAATCTTTTAACTTAAAAAGATTCATTACAAAATCCTATGTAATTATATACCATACTTTATTAAGTATTTAAATTAGTTATAATAATTTATATAATTTATATTGTAATATTTTAGCCTTATTATAAACTTTATAATTCTTTATAATTCTTTTAATTATTTATCACATTTCTGGAAAGTTGAATTCTTTTTAAAGTCGTTTCATCGTTTTGAAAATTCCTTGGTAACTATATAGAGAATATTCATGGAATTTTTTAACGAATTCGTTTTATACTTGTTCTAGTATATAAACCTTTTCTTTATACGAAAAAAGTTCATTATTAAATCCTTATTAAAACTACGATTGCTTTTTTTTTTAATTATAATTTTCCTTAAAACGTTATTTCTAGTTTCTTATATTAATTTACATATAAATTAATATAACTAATTCATTACTTTATTATTTAAACATTTAAATATCTTTTTTATTAATTTTTAACTTATAATCTCCTTTTTTATTAAATAGGTCTATTTAAACGTTTTCTTTTCTCTTAATATAATAGATTTTAAAATTGAACTTAAACAAAAAAATCATTTAATACTTATATCTTGTTACGACCAACAGGGATAAAACAGGAAAAGGTCACGTGACCTTGAGGGTCCCGTGACCTGAAGTGGGATTCTCTGTGACTCTCCCTAAGAATCCACAGAGAATCAAAGAGAACTAGGATTCTCTATAACTCTCCCTGAGAATCCACAGAGAATTAAAGAGAGGGTAAGTGTTCTCTATTTATCTTTATAGTATAAATAAATCAAAATCTCCTTATATATCTAGTCATTCTTTCTAGTTCCTTAACTATTAATCTAAAACTATAATCACTCTTTAATACTATAATAAGAATACCTTGAAACCTTTTTAACGAACATAACATTATAAATCAATTAAACTAATCTTAACTTACTATTACTTGTAAATCAAGAAAACCTAATATATACTTACTTGTGAAGTTAACTAACTAAAAATACATAAAGAGGTTCGTCACATTTTAATAGCTCTTTAATTAGTGCTTAACATTGATTTAAAAAAAGGGACTTTTAGTCGAACAATCCCAGGATAAATATACCCCTTAAAACCAAAAGATAACAAGAAAAAAAACAAGTAAAAAAATAATAGTTAATAAGCTTTTAAACGAAAGCTTTAAGTCTTTTTACGGTATAACTAAAAGGTTTAAAGAAACCAACACAAGAGTCCATTACAATTATAGCTAAAAAAGAATCACAAGAGGACATCTCGGAAGCTTAGCAAGAAGAATTATCTAAGAAAGAAAAAAAGGAGGAGGAAGAAATACCTAAAAAAGAAAATAAACAAGCAAAACAACCCCTACCTCCTAAAGACAAGTAACCACCTTTAAACGATAGCGACCCTAACAATTTAAACGACAATAATAATATAACAACCCTTGATATAAAGGGTTTTAAACTAATTACACTTAGTAGATATAATGAGTTAAACGATTTAAAAAGATTTTTAATTTAGGTTAAAACCTATTTATAGTTCTATTATAAAACGATTACTACTAAGGAATAAAAGGTTTTTACGGTATCTTAACTCCTTACCGAAACCGCTTTAACCTGGTTTTAACCAGTGTTAAAAAACTATTTAAAAAACGGATTAAACGCCCGAGAAAACACGAAAAAAGTCTTTAAAAATTATAAGGAATTTAAAAAACAACTTAAATCTATATTTAGTAATTTAATCCTCAAGCAATAAACCGAAGCTTAACTTTATAAACTACGACAAGATAAAAAGGCTTTAAACTACGCTATTAAGTTTAAAAAACTCGCAAGCTAGTTACAACTACCTATTAAAAACCTATACTACTTGTTTTATTAAGGATTAAAAGACCATATAAAGAATAAATTATATAAAACAAACTTATACAAAGAAAAAAACCTAAAAAAGTTTAATAACTACGTTATAATAGTAATTACCATTAATAACAAGAACTTTAAACGGTACCTTAAAAAGAAAAAAACGGTATAACGAAGAAATAGCAATTAACTGAAAAAAAGAAATTACAAAAGCGGTGCTAAAACCAGAAAAGGCATTAAAACTAAGTTAAACCTTATTAAAATTAACATTATTTAAAAAAAACAAAAAAAACGAAATAAATTAACTATTAAGTGTTTTAATTGTAAAAAAAAAGAACATTATAAAAACGAGTGTCGAAGTTTTAAGAAATAAGAACTAAAAACAAGAGGAATTCTTTAACCCGAGAAAAGAGTCGCCGAGGCAAGAATTCAATTCGAAAATAACAAAGAAATAAACCAAGTATTTATTATCGGTATTATTAAGGTAGAAAAGATTAAAAAGGCCTTTATAGAAAAAGTCTATAAATTTTATTAGGTTAACCGCAAAGACTGTCTAGAGGATAACCACTTATATCTGGGATATCTTACACCAAAACAAGCCAAATAAGGATATAATAAAGGCGAACTACCATACGAATATAATAACTATAAGCTAAAATACGACTTAGGAATTAAGTTAAACCATAGTAATTTACATTAAAGCCACTATAAAAATGATAAATGCGAAACCCACTAAAGAAAAAGCCAATATAATAGCCTAAATTAAAAGTTTTATATAAATAATAATTATAATATTCATTAAAGCTTAAAGGAATATATATCGTTATATTAAAGCTTTTATATTAACGACACTTATTAAATACATAAAAGTTTTAAAAATAAAGCTAGTTACTATCCTTAAAAACCAGAAAATAACGACATAAAAGAAAATAAGTGTATTTATAATAATACCTTATAATAGCTACATTACTTTAAAGCATGTTATTTCCACTTAAGCTCCGAAAAAAGCTACGAAGTAATAGCTAAAAATTGTATATGTTACATTTCGATATTATGCGACGTACACGACTTACTCGGAGCAGGTTTCGAAGAAGACGAGATTAAGGAAGAATTATAGGAATTATGAAAGGGATTATATCTTCTATAATGGCTCGAAAAACGAACTAAATATAACACTAATTTATTCGGCTTTATAGGGAAACACTTAACAAAGCAATAAGCAAAAACACGTGCGATTAAACAAGGTTATAAACGAATCATTAAAATATACCTCAAAAAAGGAGGGAAACTTCTAGAAATCAATATAAACCTAAGGGGAAACATCGAAATACCCCTAACAAATAAACTCAAGAATTATTCCTTTTATTTAAGAATAATTTAAAACTTTAAAAAATTCCGAGTTAATAAAACGGACTTAGGTTATAAAAAGGCTCTTAAAAAAGAATTAAAGTTTTAATATATAAGGTTTTATATAAAGAATAAACCTTTTACTCCTTACTACGTAAAGGGAAATTAGAGAGACTATTTAAGTAATAATTACTAGAAACACGCTTTTATAAAAGCCTAAGAATAGAAGGACATCCAGGTTATAACAACTAAAAGAAAACCAAAAAAAAAGGGACGTGGAAAACCAAAAAACGGCAAAGGCTCTCGCTAGTAAGGTAACGAGAAGCCATAAATAACAAGTCCTTATATGAAGTTTAATCGAGACTTAATAACATTATTATAACTAGAGTTAGATATAATAAAAAGGAGTATAAAGCCTTAATAGATTTAAAAGTAAATAAAAGTTATGTTTTAATAAAGGTAGCTTAAAAAAACAAAATACTATAAATATATAAATAAAATCCATATAAGTTATAAAACTTTAAAGAAAACATATTTAATTACAAGAATGGTAAAGTGTTAAGAGAAATAATTCCTTTTTTAGTAACTATTTAAGGATATCCTAAATAAGTCATTTTTAACATTATATATATATTAAATCATAATATAATCTTAGGAATGAATTAGCTTAAAAAAAGTAATCCACAAATAAATTTCGAGATAAACACGCTTTATTAGGATTAGAAACAAGAGGAGTTAACCATTACGGGTTACGAGATAAGTACTATAAATGACTTTAAAGAGATAAATACAAAAATGAAACATATCGCTTATATGATTTAAGTAACTAAACCTAAAAATCTAACGAAAAAAGTATCGCGCAAGTACCTTTGTTTTTATAAATTATTTAAAAATAAAACAAAAAAAGAATTATTAAAATATAACTAGTGAGATTACTAGATTTATTTTAAGGAAGGAAAATAACTAAAATTATTCTTAGTATATCTTATAAATTAAGAAAAATAAAAAGCACTATAGAAAGGAATTTAAGAGGATCTTAATAAAGAATATATTCGAGAATTAGAATCCTTATTAAGATACCTAACAATAATGGTACTTAAAATCGACAAAAACGGGAAGTAACATATTAATAAAGAAGAAAACCTAGTATAGCGACGAGTAATTAACTATTAACACCTTAATAAAATAACCAAAAAAAACAGGCATTTATTACCACTAATAAAACTCATAAAAAGACAAATTAGTAAAGCTTAAATCTTCATAACATTAAACCTTTGTAATAAATATTATATAATTAAAATAACTAAAGAACACGAATAATATATAGCTTTCTAAACAATATATAAATACTATAAATACAAGGTTATACCATTTAAACTTACTAACATACCCGCTACATTTTAACACATAATCATAATAATTCTTTATAAATTTCTAGACAAATTTATATTTATTTACTTAAACGATATCTTAATTTACTTAAAAAACGAAAAGAAATATAAAGAACATATAAAGCAAGTGTTAAAAGCCCTAGAAAAAGCGAACCTACTCGTTCATCCGATTAAAAATAAATAGCATATTAAAAAACTAAACTATCTAGGGTTTATAATAAGTCCAAGAGAAATTCGCATTTAAAAAGGAAAAATAACAATAATTAAGGATTAGCCAGAACCTAAAAGTGTCACAAACGTACGCACATTTCTTGGCTTTATTAACTATATCAAATAACTCATTAAAGATTTTAAGCATATCGCTAAACCATTAACAAAACTAACTACCTTAACAAAAACAAAAAAGGCTTTCCATTTCACTAAAAAAGCCAGATAGGCTTTTTAATAACTAAAAGAAGTTATAACTAATAAAGTTATATATAAACTTCTAAATGAAAATAAAAAGAAACAACTAAAAACAAACACTTTAGATTTTGCTATTAAAGTAGTCTTAAAACAATTAAAAAATAATAAGAAATAGTACTTAGTCACGTACCTATTTAAAGCACTACATAATGCTAAACTAAATTATTAAATTTATAATAAAGAACTATTAATAATCATTAAAGCACTAGAGAAATGGGAACTATAACTTAACAAAACTAAAAAACTTATCGACATCTATTTAAACCATAAAAACCTTACACGATTTATAACAACTCAAACGCTTAATTAAAAACACAAGCGTTAAATGATTTTCTTATCCAAATTTAATTTCAAAATCCAGCACATTAAAAAAAAGGAAAACATCTAAATAGATCTTCTTAGTAAAAAAAGAGATTATAAATCAAAAATCAACAAAAAAAATATCCAAATATTTAAACAACAAAATAACGGATTAATTATATTAGCTTACATGCGAATTAACACAAGAAACTAAAAACAACGATTCAAGGAAAATTACAATTAAAAAGAAAAACAATTATAATCTTAATAAGGATTTAACGACGAACTTCTCTCGTACAAAAAAAAGGTATACGTATTAAAACGAATATAAAACGAATTCGTTAAAGAATTTCACAAACATCCTTTATATAACCACCAAAAGATTTTCAAAATAATAAAACGACTTTAAAAAGAATTCGACTTTCCAGAAATACAATAAATAGTTAAAAGAATTATAAAGATTTATAATATTTATAATAAGGCTAAAACATCACAATATAAACCATATAAATTATTATAACCAACCTAGATACCTAACAAAACATAAAGTATAATTACATGAGACTTCGTAGTGAAACTCCTAAAGTTAAAAGATCTTACTATAAGAGTACATTATAACAGTATATAAGTAATTGTTAACAAACTCACAAAATACGCCTACTTCTTACTATTTAACGAATCGAGCATAACAAAACAATTAATTTTCAACTTTTTAAGAAAATACGTTAACAAACATGGGTTATTTAAACACGTTATTTTAAACAAAAACAAGTTATTCATATTAAAATTTTAAACCAATTTAATAAAACAAATAAAAATCAAATAAAAATTATTTATAACGTATTATCCCTAAACTAATAAGTAAATAAAGAAATTAAACTAAATAATAAAACAATATCTACGAAACTATGTTAACTAGGAAATAAACAACTAGGTAAAATTGTTATTAATAACCTAAATAATATATAACACTTCAATTAACAAAAACATGAAGATATTACCACACGAGGCAGTGTACAAGTAAAAAGCGAAAGCCTAAAAACAACTAATCAAACTTATAAAAGCACTAAAAATCGAAATAAAGGCCTTAAAAGCAGAAATACTATCCGAAAAGATTTAAATAGTATAACAACGGTTATAAAAAGAATTATAATTTATTTAAAACAAAATAACAAAGTACTATAATAAAAAAAGAATTAAAGGACTAATTCTTAAAAGAAGAGACATAATCTACTTACTCCGCTAATGACAAAACATAATATTAAAAACACCTTAAATCAAAACAAAACAACCTAACAAAAAACTTAAATTCAAAAAATTAAAACTATATAAAATTAAAGAGGTTATTTCGAAAGTTAACTATAAACTAGCATTACCAAAAAGATCCAGAATATATCTTATATTTCATGTTTCACTTTTAAAACCAACACCAAATAACGCCATACTAAAAAACCAACTAAAATTTAAAAAAAATCCTAATAAGTACGAAGTAAAAAAGATACTAAATTTAAAACGAGTTAAAAGTTAACTATAGTATTTTATTAAATAAAAAGGTTACTCACTAAAAAAAAAACACTTAAAAACCACTTAGACACCTAAAAAATCTGGCAAATAAACTCGTAAACTTTCACCGCCAAAATCTAGATCGACCAGGGAAGCCTAAAAATCTAGTTAAAACCAATCGAAAGAAGGGAAAACCCCCGAAACAAGCACGTTTTACTTAGATTTAAACTAACATAACGATTCCTTTATCCGTTATTATTCTTTATTAAGGCGTCTTTATTCTACCTTAATACGCTTTTACTTTTTCATCTCATTTAAGTTTTAAAAATCTCTTTAAATAAACTATACACCCTTTTTTTAAAGAAAGTCTTATTATTAGTTCAAACGAATTAAACGATTTAAGGCCTCGCTAGCCTCGACTTGTTAACACTTAAATTCTTAATAAGCCTCCTCTTAATAATAACATTAAAGGTCTAGAAACGATTATTTAGTAACACGTTTTTCACGATTAACCCGTAACTTCTTAATACGAAGGTTTTTAAAAGAAAATAACGAAATAAGGTTTCCATCGCAAAACGACATGTTTAAAGCACTATAATTTTAACACTTATTACAACCCTTTAATATTTTATAAAATAAGCCCTTATTAAAACACCGAGAACAAGGCATAACTTTAAAACTAAATTAAAAAATCGCGTAAACCAATTCCTTGCGATATTTAAAAAAGGATTTCTTATTTATACGTGTAAAAAATTTAATTACTCTTTTAAGAGGCATAATAAATAATGAAATAAGAAAAAAGAAACCTACCTGATTGTTTTAAAAACAAAAACAAAAAAAAGGGAGAAATAGTGTTACGACTAATAAGGATAAAACAAGAAAAAGTTACGTGACCTTAAAGGTCCCGTGACTTAAAATGGAATTCTTTATGACTCTCCCTAAGAATCTATAGAGAATTAAAGAGAACTAGGATTCTTTATAACTCTCCTTAAGAATCCACAAAGAATCAAAGAGAAGGCAAATGTTCTTTGTTTATCTTTATAATATAAATAAATTAAAATCTCCTTATATATTTAGTCATTTTTTCTAGTTCCTTAGCTATTAATTTAAGATTATAATCACTCTTTAATACTATAGTGAGAATACCTTAAAACCTCTTTGACGAACATAACATTATGAATTAATTAAACCAATCTTAACCCATTATTACCTTTAAATCAAGAAAACCTAGTACGTACTCACCTGTGAAGTCAGCTAACTAGGAACACATAGGGAGGTTCGTCACATATCTCTAATTAAGCGTTTATATTGTTATAAATCGTATAAGATTTTTGTGATTTAAATAGATATTAATAGGTTCTTTAGTTTTACTAAGCTATAATTCCTATTCTTTTAATACTTTAATAATTATTAATAATTCCTTATTATAAATTTAATAGTTTAATTTAATATTATATAGTGCTTTAAATAGGTACGTAACTAAGTACCATTTTCCATTATCTTTTAACTATTCTAAAACTACTTTAATAATGAAATTTAAGGCGTTTATTTTTAATCGCTTCTTTTTATTTTCGTTTAAGAGTTTATATATAATCTCGCTAATTACTACCTTTTTTAACTATTAAAAAACTTGTTTAACTTTTTTAATAAAATAGAAAGTTTCTCTTGTTTTCGTTAAGGTAATTAATTTTATTAATAGTTTAATAATTCACTTAAAATCTTAAATAAGTTATTTAACGTAATTAATAAAACCAAGAAATATATATACGTTTATAACATTTCTAAGTTTTAACTAATCCTTAATTACTATTATCTTTCCCTTTTAAATATGGATTTCTTCTAAACTTATTATAAATCTTAAATAATTTAGTTTTTTAATATATTATTCACTTTTAATTAAATAAACAAGTAGGTTTATCTTTTCTAGGGCTTTTAACACTTATTTTATATATTCCCTATATTCTTTCTCGCTTTCTAAATAAATTAGTATATCGTTTAAATAAATAAATATAAATTTATCTAGAAATTTACAGAAAACCGTTATAATTATATATTAAAATGTAATAAATACGTTAATAAGTCTAAACGGTATAACTTTATATTTATAGTGTTTATATATCGTTTAAAATGCGGTATATTATTCGTGTCTTTTAACTATTTTAATCATATAATAATTATCACGAAGATTTAATACTATAAAGATTTAAGCCTTATTAATTTATCTTTTTATAAGTTTTATTAGTAGTAATAAATATTTATTTTTTTAATTATTTTATTAAAATGTCGGTAATTAATTACTCGTCGCCACACTAGATTTCCTTCTTTATTAATATATTACTTCCCGTTTTTATCGACTTTTAATATTATAATTACCAAGTATCTTAACAAGGATTTTAATTCTCAAATATATTTTTTATTAAAATCCTTTTAAAATCCTTTTTATAATGCTTTTTATTTTTCCTGATTTATAAAATACACTAAAAATAGTTTTAGTTACTTTTCTTTTTTAAAGTAAATTTAGTAGTCTCATTAATTACATTTTAATAATTCTTTTTTTATCTTATCTTTAAATAATTTATAGAAATGGAGGTATTTATATAATACTCTTTTTATTAAATCTTCAAGCTTAGTTACTCAAATTATATATGTTGGTAGGTACGTACGTAATATGAAAAGCAAATAACAATAGACGATATGAAAGATAGGGGTGAGACTGGTGTAATATTGATGTCTAAGGAGGGAAAAGTCTACCTAAGTTAGGCTGCTGAAGGCAGCCTATTTATACCTAAAAGATGTACTAGTTTCTGTGCGGGGACACCCCTTGATTGTTAATCAACCATCAATATAAGTAATATATTTCGTCTTTATATTTATTTTTTTTAGAGTTATTTACGGTACTTATCTCGTAACTCATAATAATTAACTCCTCCTATTTTTAATCTTAATAAAACGTATTTATCTCGAAATGTATTTATAAATTACTTCTTTTAAACTAATTTATTCTTAACATTATATTATGACTTAATATATATATAATATTAAAAATAACTTATTTAAAATGTTTTTAAATAATTACTAAGAAAAAAACTATTTTTCTTAACACTTTATCATTCTTATAACTAAATATATATCTTTTAAAGTTTTATAATTAATATAAACTTTATTTATATATTTATAATATTTTATCCTTTTAAGTTATCTCGGTTAAAATATAGCTTTTATTTACTCCTAAGTTTATAAGGGCTTTATACTCCCTTTTATTATACTTAACCTTAATTATAATAGTATTATTAAGTCTTAATTAGACTTTATATAAGAACTTATTATTTATGGCTTCTTATTGCTTTACTAGCGAGAACCTTTACCGTTTTTTGGTTTTCCACATTCCTTCTTTTTTAAGTTTCTTTAAATTATTACAACTCGAATGTCTTTTTATTCTTAAGCTTTTATAAAAACGTGTTTTTAGTAATCATTATTTAAATAATCTCTTTAACTACTTTTTATATAATAAGGGGTAAAAAGTATATTTTTCATATAAAACCTTATATATTAAAACTTTAATTCTTTTTCGAGGATTCTTTTATAACTTAAATCTATTTTTCTATTAATTCGAAATCTTTTAAGGTTTTAAATTATCTTTAAATAAAAGGTATAATCCTTAAATTTACTTATTAAAAATAACTTAATATTTCTTTATAAGTTTATATAAATTTCCGGAAACTCTCCTTTTTTTTAAAAATATATTTTAACGATTTGTTTATAGTTTAATTTAATTATATATGTTTTTACTTATTATTTTATTAAGTACTTTCTTACAAAGCTAAATAAACTAGTATTATACTTAACTCGTTCTTTAAGCCATTATAGAAAATGTAATTTCTTTCACAATTCTTATAATTCTTTTTTAATTTCGTCTTTTTCGAAACCCGCTCCAAATAAATCATATATATCGCATAATACTAAGGTATAACATATATAACCCTTAATAATTACTTCGCGGCTTCTTTTGAAGCTTAAGTAAAAATAACATGCTTTAAAATAATATAACCATCGTGAGACGTTATCGCAAATACACTTATTTTCTTTTATATTATTATTTTCTAGTTTTTAAGAATAATAACTAAATTTATCCTTAAAACTTCTATATACTTAATAAACATCGTTAATATAAAAACTCTAATATAACGATATATATTCCTTTTCCGGTTATTTTTCCATTTTTAACTTTATTTCAGGTTTTTTACTTAGCAACTTATCAAGTTAACTAGCATTATTTAAACTCTAATAAATATCGCAGTTATTATTTATATAAAACCTCCGGTTTAAGCTATTATACTAGCTTTTTCCTTAATAGGTTTCGCATTTATCGTTATTATAATAGCTTTAATATAGCTCATTATAGTTTAACTTAATTCCTAAGTTATATCCTAGTTTATAAGTATTATACTCGTATAGTAATTCGTTTTTATTATATCCTTATTTAGCTTATTCTGGCGTGAAGTACCTTAAATATAAGTAATTATACTTTAAACAATCTTTATAATTAACCTAATAATATTTATAACTTCTTTTTATAAAAACCTCCTTATTTTTCTCTACCTTAATAATAGTAATAATAAATACTTAATTTACCTCCTTATTATCTTCGAAATAAACTTTTACTTTAAAGGTTCTTTTCTTAAGTTAAAAAATCCCTCCTATTTTTAGTTTTTATTTCTTGAAATTTTAACATTCGTTTTTATAATGTCCTTTCTTTTCATAGTTAAAACATTTAATAATTATTTTATTTTATTTCTTTTGCTTTTTTTAAGCAGCGTTAATTTTAATAAGGTTTAACTTAATTCTAATGCTTTTCCTTATTCTAGTACCACTTTTATAATTTCCTTCTTTTTACTAATCGCCGTTCCTTCGTTATATCGTCTTTTTCTTTTTAAAGTATTATTTAAAGTTTTCGTTATTAATAGTAATTACCATTATAACGTAATTATTAAACTTTCCTAGGTTCCTTTCTTTATATAAACTTATTTTATACAACTTATCCTTTATATAGTCCTTTAATTCTTAATAAAACAAGTAATATAAGCTTTTAATAAATAATTATAACTAGCTTATAAGTTTCTTAAACTTAATAGCGTAATTTAAAGCCTTTTTATCTTGTCGTAATTTATAAAGTCGAGCTTCGGCTTATTACTTAAGAATTAAATTACTAAATATAGACTTAAATTGTTTTTTAAACTCCTTATAATCCTTAAAAACCTTTTTTGTGTCTTTTTAAGCATTTAATTCGTTTTCTAAATGATTTTTTAATACTAGTTAAAACCAGGTTAAAGCAATTTTAATAAGAAGCTAAAATACTATAAAAACCTTTTATTTCTTAGTAATAATTGTTTTATAATAAAATTATAAGTAGGTTTCGGCTTAAATTAAAAATCCTTTTAAATCATTTAACTTATTATATTTACTAAATATAATTAATTTAAAACCTTTTATATTAAGGGTCGTTATATTATTTTCGTCGTTTAAGTTATTAAGATCGCTATTATTTAAAAGTGGTTTTAGTTATTTATTTCTAAAAAGTAAAGGTTGTTTTACTTGTTTATTTTCTTTTTTAAGTGTTTTTTCCTTTTTTTTCTTCTTCTTTAAATGAATTTTTTTGTTAAGCTTTCAAAATGTCCTTTTAAGACTCTTTTTTAACTATAATTATAATTAACTTTTATGTTGATTCTTTTAAACCTTTTTATTATACCGTAAAGGAATTTAAAGCTTTCGTTTAAAAGCTTATTAACTATTATTCTTTTATTTATTTCTTTTTTTGTTGTCTTTTGGTTTTAAGAGGTATACTTATCCTAGAACTTATTTAATTGAGAGTCCCTTTTCCTAAATCAATGTTAAGTATTAATTAAGGAATTATTAAAATGTGATAAATCTCTTTATATATTCCTAATTAACTAACTTTATAAGTAAATATATATTAAGTTTTCTTGATTTAAAGGTAATAATAAATTGAAATTAATTTAGGTGATTTTCGATGCCTTATTTGTTAAAGAGATTTTAAAGTATTCTTATTATAATATTAAAAAGTGATTATAATCTTAAATTAATAGCTAGAAAATGAAAATTTAAATATATAAAAAATCCTATTTTTTTATACTTATTTTTCCTGGTATATATTTTTCCTGTTTAATATATTAGATACCTTTAAATCTAAATAAATCTAGAGATTAACTTAGATTTATCGTTTTTAATTTATCCCAATTAACAAATTAACACAAATTTAATATCACGTGATGTTATATAGAATGTGTGCTGTCCTCATAATCTCACATATTCTTAGTCCGTGTTTTGACACCCTTGTTAAAGTTCCTTTTAACAGAGTCGACTTATAACAACGATTTAATAAAATTAAAAAAATTAAAAAAATTAAAAAAATTAAAAAATAATTAATTTTATTTAATTTTATTATTAAATATTAATTTAAGAAATAAAACTTAACCGATTTAACTTTAAAACGTTTTAATTATAAATAAAAAAAAGCGAATAATTTAATATTATTACTTATTTTAAAAAATAAATTAATAATAAATATTAAGTTATTATTAAAAAACTTAAATTTAAAAGTATTAATAAGTGTTATTTTTATAAAAAGGACTTTTAAAAAGCGCTAAATTCTTATTTAAATAATTATATATATAATAACGCGAATAATTAATTAAAATAACGACCTTTTTTAAAAATCCTTATTTAAATTAATAAAATTAATTTTAAAGATTTAAAAAAAGAACTTAAAATATATTATAATAACATAACATATTTAAATTAAAATTAAAATAAACCCTTAATAAATTATTAATTAATAAAACTTATTATTTTATAATAAACGATTATATATTTTAAATAAAAAAACAATTTATTATTAACTTATTAATAAGCTATTTCGAGATAAATAAAATAATAAACACTTTAAAAAATAAATTTTATTAATTAAATTTATATAAAATTATTTAAAATTATTTAAAGAATTACGATATTTATTTTAAAATAAAAGCGAAACATTATTAACTTTATAATAAACTTAATACTTTACTTTTATTATTAATACTTATAAAAAATATTTATAAATTTCATTATTAAGTTACTTCTTATTTAATATAAAAATATAAAAATAAATATAATCTTAATAATTATAATGCGTGTATATAAGGGGTGTGTATAAATAGTAGTAGTTTGTGTGGAGAGAAAGGAGGAGTCTTGCAAGCCGCAGGCTTGTGTCACGAACCAACCAGGGTAAGCAATCAAGTGACAGGGGTACTGTTCCCACTCTTCTTGCATCCGGGTCGGACATAAATCCTGAAGGGGAAAGCGACCTATGGTCACGTGATATGGATAAGTGTGAATGAGACTTATCCAACAGTATCCAGTGGAGAATGGATGAGTATAGATAAGACTCATCTAAAGGTATTTAACATATTAATTATGGGGAATGAAAGACAAGATAATAAATATAAGAAAGATAAGATTTCTTATGTATCTAGTTATTTATTTTAGCTCTTTAGCTATTAATTTAAAACTATAATCACTTTTTAATATTATAGTGAGAATACCTTGAAATCTCTTTAACGAATAAAGCATTATAAATCATTTAAATCAATTTTAATTCATTGTTACCTTTAAATCAAGAAAACCTAGTACGTACTCACCTGTGAAGTCAGCTGACTAGGAATACACAGGGAGGTTCGTCATAGCTTGCAAGCTCCATATAGACCCTTATCTAGCTAGGCTATCTAGGGCTAGAGCTCACAGGGTCCTTCGGACCCTTGTGGCCCCGCATTAAATTATAAACCAATTTATAAAAATAACGTTTTTATTTCTTATTTCTATTAATATAATTAACACGGAATTAATAAAGCTATTTTATAAAGAAATTAAGTATTATTTTAACGCTTTAATTAATATCGTTTTAAATAAAATGTTTATATTTATTAATTAGTTTTAAGTAATTTTATATTATTTTATATAAATAAAAAAGCGTTTATTAATTACGTTTTATTTATAACCTAATAAATAAATAAAGAAATAAACTAAGTTATTAAAAATATTTAAAGTGTTTTTAAAAAATAAATAAATAATATAATTAAAGTTATTACTCGAAACGTTTTTTGTAATAAACTTTATTATTAATAATATAATACGAA
Source organism: Biscogniauxia marginata (assembly GCA_022695795.1). Lineage (NCBI taxonomy): Eukaryota > Fungi > Ascomycota > Sordariomycetes > Xylariales > Xylariaceae > Biscogniauxia > Biscogniauxia marginata. The sequence goes on along the minus strand of MU404156.1, from coordinate 71,379 downwards.
TAACGCTTTTCAAAGTTTTATTTATTTATTAAAAGGAGTTTTAGTTATATAAATACATATTAATAAACTTAAAAAGTTTAAAAAAGATTATAAAAATAATAATAAAACACGAATAAAAATATATAAAACATTATAATAATAAGTATAAACTTTTATTTTTTAAAATAAAACAACTTATTAACTTATTAATAAAAAAATTATAAATTAAATATCGTAAATTAACTTTAAATTTTATTAATTTATTTTAAATTATTTAAATAATAAGTATATAAATATATTAACTCGCTTTTTTAATTTAACTTCTTAAGTTATAAAACGCGAAAATAAGTAATTTATTATCGATATTAAAACTAAAAAAAAAATTAAAAAAAATTAAAAAAATAATAAGTAAATATATATATTAAAGTATTTTTTATTATAAAATTAAATAAAAAAGTTAACTTTTTAAATATAATTAATAAATATATAAAAAGTTATAAATATATATATAAACTAAAAAAAGAATAAATAAAAACCCCGTTTTAAATAAAACTTAACTCAAAACTTTAATTATTAAAATATATACTTTTAATATTATTAAGAATTAAATTTAAACTTTTAAAATTATCAATTTTACGTTTTATTATTAAACTATAATATAACGCGTTATATTAACTTAAAACGAACTTAAAACCTTATTTAAACTTTAATATTTTTAGTAAAATATTAACGTAAAGAAGTTTTTAAATAATATATAAATATGTTTTTATATAAATTATTTTTTATAAAAATTTTAATAAAGATAAATTAAGTTATAAACTTTTTATTATTATATTTTATTTAAAATATTAATATATAATAATAAGCCGCGCGGTTTATGACAAATTAATAATTATTAATAAATAAAACTAAATCGATATAAAATCGAATATATTAAGTAAAAAAATAAAAATTAAATTAAATTTTAAATAAACGTCTTACGAGTTATAATATTTTTTAATTATAATTATTAATAATAAATTAAAGGTTTTATAATATTAATAAAAAAGATTTTTATTTAAAAACGAGATTAAATTATATTTCGCTTAATAAATTAAAATTAAGCGTTAATAAAAACGATTTAAACTTATAATAAAATAATTTAAATAAATATTTTATTTTCGTTTATTTTAATACACCTTTAAAAATCGCGTTATTAAATTTAATAATTATAAAATTATTTTAAAAAACGTTAAAAGCGAAAAATATTAAATTTTAACATAATAAAAGCTTATATAATATAATTAATATTAATAAAATTATTAATAATTTCGTATATATTATACGTTTTAATATAAAATTATAAAAAAATAATTTTATTATATTAAAAATATAAAAAATAATAAGAAATTATTTTAAAACTAATTAAAAATAATAAATAACACGTTTAAAATAATTATAATATATATATTAATAATTACGTTATTTTCGAGATTAATAATAAATTTTACGAGGATAATAAACGTTTTAAATAAGTTTTTCTTTTTTATTATTTTCTTTTTTGTTATTATTATTATTATTTTCGTCTTTTTTAGGTTCGTCGGCGAGAAAAAGATCGCGATTACGAAATAAATTAAACTTAAGCTTAATAAAAAACTTTTTATTATTCCTTAAAAAGAAACTATTAATATTAAAAACCGTAACGTGTCTCATAAGCGAGTAGGCCACACAAGCGAGTGGGCCACTTAATTTCCTATATAAAATCGACTTTTTCAAAAATTTATAACTTTACACGTAAAAATCGTAAAAATCTCGGACTTTTTTTTTAGTTATATAGTTATAAAGTTTAATTAAAAGTAAAATCGAAAAAATAAAAATGAAATATATAAAGAAATACATAAAAAAGTCCGTGCATTTTGTTTTAATTTTAGTTTTTACGCGTTTTCTTTTCGCGTCTTTTAAAATTAATTTTTTCGATTTTACTTTTAGTTAAACCTTATAATTATATAACTAATAAAAAAGGTCCGAGATTTATACGATTTTTATGTGTAAAGTTATAAATTTTTTGAAAAAGTTAATTTTATATAAGAAATTAAGTGGCTTATTTACTTGTATGACTTACTCGCTTATAAGACATGTTATATATAATTATTATAAAATTACGTTATAAAGTTTATTATAAAAATATTTTCGTTAATATTAATAATCGTTATATAAATAAAAATAATTATAAAGAGGTTAAAAAGATTTTTTTTAACTTTTTATTTATTTATATATAAAAAATTAATAATAATATCGTTTTTTAGTTTTATAATATATTTATAATTAATCTTTTTAATTTTTAATTAACAAATATAAATAAAAAGTTTATTATAAACGTAAATAACTTATTAATATTATTTATTTTTAACTTTATTTATAATATAAGTATTTTTTAATAAGATATATTACGTATAATTAGTTAAATGTTACTTTTTTTCGTATATATTAAAACGCGATTTACGAAAATTATTAAAAATAAAAAAAATAAACTTAAAAATGAGATTTAAAAAAACTTTATAATTTTAAAGCTATTTAAAACGAAAATAAAAATAAAAGCGAAAATAATTATAATAAGTTATTTAAAGAATTATTTAATTAAAAATATTTAATTAAAAACGTTTTATATTTAAAACATTTTAAAAAATAGTTATAAATAATATAAATAATATAAAGTTTTTATAATAAGTATTATTTTATATTAATAAAATATTTTTAAAAATATTTAATATTATTTAAAATTAAATATTACGACATAATTTAAAATGAAGTACTTTTAATAAAATATATATTAACAAGATAATTTAATTTAACGTTTAAAACGTAATTTTAAATAAATTATTGAAAAATAAAATAAAATAATTTTAATTATATATAAATTTAATAAGCGACTTTCGTGTAAATAATAATATAATATTAAATAAGGTTTAAAATAATTTATCATTTAATCTCGTTATTTAAAAGTTAAAATTTTAACGAGTAAAGTTAAAAATAAGTTAATTTTAAATTTGAGGTTATAATAACGTAAAAAAGATTTACCATTTTATTCGAAAAATTATAAATATATAAACGAATTATATAAAAAACGTAAAAAATAAATAAAAATAAAGTTATTTTAATTATTAAACTTTATATTTTAAAACGTGCCGAGTTAATTAAAATCTTTATAAATTAATTTTTAACTTAAATTATAAAAGAGGTTTTTAGTTATATATTAAATATATTAAGTTTATAATTACTTTAAATTAAAAACAAAAAAACGGTAAAATGAAAACATTTTTAATAAAAATTATTAATTAATTTTTTAAAAAGTGTTTTTTAAATTAAACTTATTTTTCTTTTTTATAAATAAAATATAATGTTTTTATTATATTAAAAGTAAAAAATAATTATATAAAAAACGAATATTTTTATATTTTTAAATAGTTATAATAAATAATTATTTCGATTATATATATTTAAAAAATATAAAAAATATAAAATGTAATAACTTAATTTTTATGATTATTTTAAATATAAAAAGCAAAAATTAAAATTAAAATATTTAAAATATTTTAAGAATTATATAAAAAGTTTTTATAATATTATATTTTAATTTAAACGATTAAATTAAAAAATTAAAAAAGTATAAAAACGTGAAAATAATTTATATATTAAAGGTTTTATAAAATTTCGATACTTAATTTAAAATTCGCTTTTTACGTTTAATATAATATAAGTCTTTTTTTTATATAATTTTCCTTTTTTAATTTAATTTATTTATTATATTACGAATTATATATTATATAAACGTTTTTAATTTAAAAGCACTTTATTATTAAATTAATAAGGTTTAATATCTTATAAAAATAAATAAAATAAGTATAATTATAATTATTTTATTTATAGTTTTAAAAAAGATTAAATTTTTATTTAAAATTATTAGTAATTATTATTATATTATTAATATATTTATTTTTCTTTTTATATATAACGTTTAAAATAAGTTTATAATATAAATTTAAAATAACTTTAAACTTTTTATTTTAAAGTTATATATTTAAATGTTTAATTTTTCGAAGTTAAATTTTAAATAAGATTTTAAATATTTTTTAAGGTTTAATGTTAAATAATACGTAAATAAAAGCTTTTTAAAGCTTTATTCGAAGTTAATATTATTTTAAGCATTTATTAAAAGTATATTTTTAAAAGTAATTACGAAAAAACAAATAATAACATGTTAATAATATTAATTAATAATAATGAAAATAAACGTTTTTAAAACGAAAAATAAATTTATATTTATATATATATTTTTAGTTTTTTTAATTTATTTAATAAAAACTATTTATAATTTAAAATATTTAATAATAAATTCTTTTTTTAAATAAAGTAATAATTATAATATAATTTTTTATATTTAACTTTATTAGCTTTTTCGTGTTATATTAAACGAACTTAAAATTATTATATAAATTATTAAAATAAAAGTTTCGATATAATTTTATTATCGTCGTTTATTAATAAATATATATATATATATATAAGCAAATATTTTTTAATAACTTTTAAATCGTAATATTAAAAAGTATATTATATTAACTTAAAAAATAATAACTTTTTAGTTTAAATTAAATTAATAAAAATGTTTTAAATAATTATATAATTTAAATATTACGTTATATTTTTAAAGTTTATAAAAAAGTATTAAAATAAAATTAATTATAATTATTTTAAATATTTATTATATTTATAATATAAATTTAAAACTTTATTATATATAATTTATAATAACGTTTTATTAAGTTTTATATAATTAATTAAAAACGTTATAATTTAATTTAAAGTAATATTTCTTTTTAATATAATAATTATTTTTCTTTTTTTAATTTTTTTTATTTAATTTAATTTTTTTTGCTTTTTTAAAAAATTTTAAGGTTTATATTTAATGTTTTTTAATAATTAGTTTCGTCGTTTTATATAAAACCATATATTTTTGAAAATCTTATTAACTTCATATTTTATTTAATATATTTTAAAGTAGTTCCTTTAAAAGTTAAAAGCTTATTTATAAAAAATGTTATTTTATTTAATATATATATAAATATTAAGACTTTAAACGTTAATTAATATTAAGTTTTTTATTAATTTTAATTTTTAAAAAATGTCTTTTTATATTTCTTTTTATTATTATATATTATTTAAAAAGGCTTTAATTTAATATTTATATTAATAAATTTAAGTTAATAAAAGAAAATTCAAAAACGGAATTTAAAAACTAAAAATTAAAAATAATATATTACGTAATAAGTCGACAAACAGAAAATAAATAATAATAAAATTATTATTTAATAAAAATAATTATATTTTATTTTATTTTATTATTTTAATGTTAATATTAAAACTTATTAAAAAAAGTAGGTTTTATTTTTTAATATAACGTGTCTTATAAGCGAGTGGGCCACATAAGCGAGTGAGCTACTCGATTTCCCATATAAAATCGACTTTTTCAAAAATTCATAACTTTACACGTAAAAATCGTAAAAATCTCGGACCTTTTTTATTAGCTATATAATTATTAGGTTTAACTAAAAGTAAAATCGAAAAATTAATTTTAAAAGACGCGAAAAGAAAACGCGTAAAAACTAAAATTAAAACAAAACGTATAAACCTTTTTACGTATTTCTTTATATATTTCATTTTTACTTTTAATTAAACCTTATAATTATATAACTAGAGAAAAAGATCCGAGATTTTTTTTTGATTTTTATAAGTAAAGTTATGAATTTTTAAAAAAGTCGATTTTATATAAAAAACCATTTTGTTTGTAAGCTTGTTTTATTTACTCGCTTATTATTTAATATAAAAAAGGTATTTAGTTTTTAAAGCGTAAAATTAAAAAAAATTCGAATAATAATATTAATTAATTAATTTTAATACCACGTAAATGTTTTTTAATAATTAAAATTATAAAAGTTATAAAAACTAACTTACTTGCTTATAAAACACGTTATTTATATTATTTTTTATTATTAAGTATTTTTTAATTGTTATTTATTATAAAGCTTAAAAAATAAATCACGAGAATAATAATTTTTAAATAATAATTAATATATAACGTGCTTTACTAGTACTTTGCGCATATTAATACTTTGCGCATTTTCCTTTATTTTATACCTTATAAACTTTAACACGCGTTTTCTTAACAACTATAAATAGAAATTTAAACCTAGAAAGTACGAATTATCTTAATTATTAAGGCTATTCGTTTATTTAAAAAGCTAAATCGTTAATTTACTACGAAAATTTATAAGGTTTCCGAATTTACGTTTCGATTTAAAATAAATGGTTATATTTCTCTTAACGAACGTTTACCCCTAAACCTTAAACTAAATAAAATAAAAAAAGATATAATTATTCGATATATACTCGATTTAGATTCCTGAGGTTTTGCGCCTCGGCTCGCTAGTATTAAAAATATAGCAAATCTTTTACTTGAATCTCGAGAGGCATTACGCGTCGAGAAAAATTAGGTATATCGATTCGTATAACGACGACTAGAGTTAAAAACGCGTTTTAATCGCGTTTATAATTTTTAAAGAGCTTTATATGAAGATTTAAAGCTAATTAACACGTGGTTTTAACTAATTAAGAATATACGAGCGAAATATGGTATTTAAGATTCCGATTTTTATAACTTCGACGAAATAAGCTTTATAATAAGTATAATCTTTTTAGTAATAGTTATAACTCGCGTAAATCGACATAATAAAAATAAGGTAGTTTAATTAAGTAATCGAGAATAAGCGATAATAATTATTTATATTAATAATAAAGGTTAAAATGTCCCTTCGTTTTTAATAGTTTAAAAGAAGAATTATCTTATAAGTTGATATATTAAAAGCGGCTTTCCACACGACTAAGTAATTAAATTAATTAGTAATAATTAAACAAATAATGAAATAAGCTTGGAATGGCTTAAACACTTTGATAAATATATTTTTACTCGAGTTAAGGGTTTATATTAAATACTTATTTTTAATAAGCATAAGAATCATAAATCGGCGGAATTTTAAAAGTATTATAAAACACATAATATTATTACTTTTTATTTATCTTCTTATTTTTCTTATTTAACCTAGCTATTAAATATTAGGTGTTTTAATGTTTTAAAACGGGTATATAATTAATAAATTAAGACTTTTATTAAGGTTTATATTAATTATATTATAAAGGTCGAGTTTTTTCTCGTTTTTAAAATAGCTTATTTAGCTTTTATAATAGCTCAAAATGGCTAGGCTAGATTCCGCGGAGTTGGCTTAGTGCTTTTCGATTTATAAGTTGTGATTTTAAAGCTTAATATGAGGTTATAAACTCCGAATCTTAATATACTTCTTTTAACTAATATTAACTTTTAGGTCTTTTAAACCCCTTATAATGCGATTAATGCGTTTTTATAATTAACCTTAATAAAGAGTCGCATTATACGTTATTAAGAAAGCTTTTTAACCCTCATTTTTAAGACGGTAACGGCGTTAATTAAAAATATTAAAATGTTAGCTTATAAAATAACGCTTTTATTAGCCGAGATGCGCACATTTCGAGTAGTAAATAAAGCACTTAATAAACGTCATAAGGCTAAAAAGACTTAAGTCCGTTAAAAGGGGGCACTTATTATAAAAGATACGCAAGACGTTTTAACTTAAAAGGAGGCAGAAAAGCAGGCTCGACGCGACAAGCGCTTTAAAGGGGGTAAGCAAAATAAGGGGCAACTTTCTAGGCGACGATATAATACTTGCGGGGAGACTAGTTATAATGCGCGTACTTGTTAAAATACTATAATTATATTAGGTTTATTAGATTTTAAGTAGTTTAAGTTAATTTTATATATTATGGTTATTAAATCTTAATTCTAATATAAGAAAATAAGGGAAAGTGCGCAAAGTATTAATATGCGCAAGGTACTAATAAAGCACGTTATATATAAGTTATTTATTAATTAAAAGTTATTATTTTTATAAATAATAAAACTACTTTTATAACTTATAAATATATTTATAATATAAAACTCGTATTATTAAATATTAAAAAGAGTTTTAAAAACTTAAATAAAAATAATATAATATAAATAAATTAAAACGTATTATAATTATTTTTAAATAGTTTATTAAAAATAAAAAGTATTTTTATAATTATTTAATATATTAAACTTTTCGGTTAAGCCTTTAAAAGTTATATTTTTAACTCGAAATTTTATAAAGTTTTAAACGTCGCGTCTTATTATAAAAATAATAAAAAACTTTTAATTAATAATATTTTTATTTTTATTTTTAATATATATATATATTTATTTATATAACTCTTTTAATAAATATAATATTGTAAATATAACTTTAAATATAACTTTAAATATAATAATATAAATATATTATATATTTTTAAGTTTTTTTTCTTTATATATATTAACACTTTTATAAATAACTTCACTTTTTAATGATTAATACTTTTAATAATTATAGCTTTGTCTTAAAAGTACTTATAACTAAATATAATGACTCTTGTTACTTCTAATCCATTAACTTAACAAGGGTTATATATAGTTTTAAGAGTTAAGATATTACCGGATTAAGGAATAAATAACTCTCAAAATGTCAATATAAACGTAATGCTTCCTATACCACCCGGCTTACCTCCCAACTATCTATGTAAACATCCGCTAGACCGACTAATAACGGATTCACAACAGTTGAGTAACCAATTATCCCACCACCATGTTTACGATTCGCTTCCCATTACCTGGTGACCACTAACTAAAAAGAGTGTTATAGATTAGGGTCCCCCCCCCTTCCCTTCCCCCCTTTCGCAATCTTTCTTTTTTTGGGGGGGAAAGGGGGGGAAGGGGGTGGAACGCAGTAAGGGGCAGAGGTTGGGGGGTACGGTGAGTTACGTCACGTCACGCTGTCTATCCGATCCATTCAGTTCTCTGTTTCAGGTTCAGGTTCGGATTCGTATTCAGGTTCATATTCAATAGAAAAGTCCTGGTTGAGTGTCTGCCGGTACAGCTCCAAGTCGAAGCGGCCCGAGCGGAGGCACGAACTGTTCGGGTCGCCGGACCAGGCGAACATCAGGCAGGGGAGGCGGTCCTCGACGGTGTCGGTGCCGGCGTCGGCGTCGGTCCGGTGGATGGTGCAGACGCGGGGCTCATAGTGGTCAGTCTCGTATTCCTGCAGGTGGGCGAACTGGGCGTACGTCGTGAGCTTCCAGGCTACGCCGCGGATTATGTTCTCGCTGCCGAGGGGGGAGGAGGAGGAGGAGGAGGATCTTTCCTGCTCTGGTTGCTTGGTGGTGGTGGTAGTGATGGAGTTATCAGCGGCGAGGGCGGCGGCGGGGATGAGCGTAGGGAACGATCCCCACATCTTCATCTCCCAGCCGGAGATCCAGGCCGGTTCCAGTACGGGAGGCGAGGGGAGCCGGGCGATTTGCTGGAGAACTTGCGCGTCCATGAGGGACCCGTAGAAGAACATGTAGCAGGGCTGGAAGGCCTGCGCGTCGATGTGGACCTTGGAGGTAGTTGCCTCTGACTTTCCCGATCTCGGGGTCGAGGCTGTGCTGGAGGTGGAGGACATTGTGGTGAGTTTGGAGGATGTAGAGGTAGATATTTAGGGGGGGAGTAGGTGGTGCTTGATGCGATGGTGGTGAGCGTATAGATTCTTCCTTGCTGTTGTTAGCAGTGGTGGTAGTAGATATCACATCTTTTATGTGAATTTAGAGGGAAACTTATGGTAACTTGTAGCAAACATATGCTTCCAATGAGCTGGAATACAAAGAGGGCCAGCCAGGATATGTTCAGGACATCTAACAAACACTCAAGCTTTGGCTTCTTAGTAGAATGTACGGGAAACAGTATAGTTGCTAGAAAGAAATACCTAGTAATGAGCCGCGTTCAACGGAAAGCTGTAATGTTCAGGCACCTCAAGACGAGCCTACCTACTGGTAGTTAAATGGGAAACATGGATTTGCAGTTTAGAGTTGACACAAAGCCATTAACAACTTATTCTTCCTCTTTAGCGGGAATCGATTGGCTGTGAGAAAAAACTAGCCGGACCGGCAGAGGTTGAGATATGTCAAGGGTTTAGAACCCCAAATATAGAGAAAACATTGTTATGCCAAATTTGTATATTAGAGACATGCACGCATATACTGATATATACACCCATGAATATGTATCTGATTAATTAGAAACATGAAACAGAAAACAAACAAGTATACTGCATCCGGGACATGCACGCCTTCAAAAGAAGCCGCATGGAACCATGTACACGAGACAGAGAGTGCTGACTGCTAATCTTTACAGATTAGCAGATCTAACGAGTTACCTGCCGCATAGGTTAGCTGGGTTCCTACTTCTTAACTCGTCCAGTCATTGCGGGAAGAAAGGATCCTCATCAGAAGTCCGTTTAATACATTTCAGGTCCGAAGACCCGATGATATAAGAGGTACCAGAAATAAAATTGATTGGAGTGTATCATCATAAAGAGGTTGGAGGTTGAGAGATGAGAGTGGGCATACCTTCGAAAGCGAGTGCAGATACGAAGATGCACTGAACCAGAAATTGACTGGGACTGTAGAAACTACCAGAAGCATAAACTGAGCACTCTAGGTACTCAAGAGTGTGGGCAGTTTGTTCCGTGGTAGTTCAATGAGAAACTTCCCCGTGAAGGGAGAAGAAGAAAATCGGAGTAAATGGTAGATGCTTTTTTGTCCAGCAGAAAATTCAATGCTTGGCAGGAGGTAGTATCGGCTAAAGATCGGCTGGTATCCGAGAAAAACGGGTCAGAAAAGCTTAGACCACCTGAGGGTAAGATTGATTCCACACACAAACCTCACCACCACTTTTCGCTTAATAAATTTTTTAAACCCGCCGAAAAATCTCCATCTCCTCCCACACGGTCAATCCCCGCGACTTTCAACTACCCCCAACAACCAACACGGTCGACAGGCAACAAACACCACAAATACCGCAAAGATGGGTCGTCTTCACTCCAACGGAAAGGGTATCTCAGCCTCCGCGATCCCCTACTCGCGAACCGCACCTGCCTGGCTTAAGACCACGCCCGCCCAGGTCGAGGAGCAAATATGCAGACTCGCCCGAAAGGGTGCCACCCCTTCGCAGATCGGTGTCGTCCTCCGTGACTCCCACGGTATCGCCCAGGTCCGCGTCGTCACTGGTAAGGAAGACACGACAGGAAAATGAAGAGACCGAATTGCGCTAACCCCCGGTGTCTAGGTAACAAGATTCTGCGAATCCTCAAGTCCAACGGTACGACATGAAAATGCCCCTCGAGTAGACAAGAAAAAAAGAAGGAAAAAAAAAACCAAAAGACAAAATCCCATAATGCAATGGGTTGTCATAAATGCCACTGTTGGTCAAGGCTGACAGTGTGATCTTTATACAGGCTTGAGTCCCGAAATCCCCGAGGATCTCTATGCTCTGATCAAGAAGGTGAGTGAATATCTAGCGATAGTCACTAGACTAGAGGGGAGACAACTTTATTTGGTGAATGATGATGCTAATGCTGTTACGAAGGCCGTCTCCGTCCGAAAGCACCTCGAGCGCAACCGAAAGGATAAGGATGCCAAGTTCCGTCTCATTCTGATCGAGTCGCGAATCCACCGTCTGGCCCGCTACTACAAGAATGTCGGTGTCCTGCCCCCCACCTGGAAGTACGAGAGTGCTACTGCCAGCACTATTGTCGCATAAGCCTGGGAAGCTATCTTGGCATATGGAGTGCTTGGTGTGTGTATGGTCACGGAGTTGGTGGAATGGTTTTGCTTTTCTGGCAGCCAATAAAAAGGAACATCACCGGGCTGTTCTAGTCACATGAGATAGACGGGTAGCCAGAAGAATAGAGATCAATGTGAATCTCTTGGACGTATACTATTTCAGCAGTCCCTAAAGCAATGGTATCATTGTGCAAGACATAGTCTATAATCCGTGTACAGTGTCGCGACGCCAGACATCGATTCTTTTCTTGGCCAAAAACTCCGTATTCATGCTACACTAGTTCCCCTCGTACACTCCTCAAGTCTCGAGTTCCTTCGAACGCTGGAGCAGGTACTCTCCAAGTACTCGTAGGGGATCCTTAGGTCTGAAAACGGCATGTGTTAGTAAAACACATATGGCTATTAAGTCACGCTGTATCGACTTACTGCTCTTTCGCGATCACCTTCATACCCTCCAGCAAGGTGCTAGTGACCTTCGAGTTTAGGTACTGTCGCACGGGCGCTCCATGGGGCGGGGCCTCGGCGGGCATGGTGAAGCCCGGGTCGGGATGCTGCGAGGCGGCGCGCGACGTGTTCTCCTGGCCATTGGTGCGCAGAGGCGTGCCGGTGCGCGCGGGCGCCGGGCTCGGCGCATTGGTAGAAGATGCCGCGGGAGCTGGTGACTATAGTAGAGCGAAACGACGCTCGTGTCAGTGAGGTCCCCACCAGCAAAAGCACAGAGATTGAATTGGAATAAAGAAGAGTAAGGGTTTTTTTTGGGGTTTTTTTAACTTACAGGAGCTTGCTCGGTGCTGGCTGCGACATCGGTCATAGCGACGTCTTTGGGGATAGACTCGGTGGTCGCGGTAGCAGCTTCGGCGGGCGGGACGCTCGTGGTTTCGCCGGACGCGTTCGCCGCCGGCTGGCCGTACGAAGGCACGGGAACGGGGGTGACGGGGACGTCGTCGGCCATGGCTTTTTGCCTTTTTCCTTCGCGGCAAGGGGGCGGTTGGGGGTTTAACGAGTGGACAGGGCGATCAACGCGAATTTGGTGGTGGTGAAATTCTCGAGATGAAGGTTAGAAAGAATGACGAGGCGGGTAGGGGCGGGAAAACGGTGCTACCAACAACGCCGCCGTTTTGATCCATGGGGAGGTATGTTAGGTACTTCGGACTAGGTACCTTATCTTAGGTAATCTTAGGTACAAAGGAATTTAAACTCGCTGTCCCGTGACACCGCGTTGTCACTCAATTCAAACCCTTGTCAAGAGCAAAAAGAAATGCGCGTCTCCACGCGTTTGTTTCCCCCCACGTATGAAGTCATTGAAGTCATTGAAGTCATGAATGCTCTTTTACTCGCAAATCCGGTCGGGATGGCTACACGTGATTTTCGGGAAATGCTATAATATAATGGACGCTTGGCTGAAGAAGACCACCCTTCCCAATGATCGCCGGTGTAGTAGTGGCAAGAGTGCACATACACCAGTTGAGCCTCCCACTAAGAGGACTAAGAGAGAACATGCCAATGAGAGCGACGAGGGCCCTGATTTGGACCGGCTTGGTGCCCCCTTATTGAAACCGCTTCCCAAAGGTATACGAGACGAGGATACCGAACCCTCTGGCCTCGATGATGAGATTTCAGTGAGGTCTGAGATCGAGACCGAGACCGAGACCGAAGACGTCCATTCGTCTCGACCAACTGCTATCGAAAGCTCTCTCCCCGAGGTGAAATCGAACAGAGAAGCTCTCGAGGAATACGAGACATTTAAAGCGTCGCAAGGCGATGAGGCAGACAGCGCCGTGGCCCGACTTGATTCGAGAAAATGGGTGAGGGGCAAGAACTCTCTTTATGTTGACGCCTTTAACCTTGCTCTCGACACCGTTCTCGACGAAGAGTCGCATCTTTTTGATGAGAAGGAGAGAGCCATCTTTGACCAATGGAAAGCGCTGGATTATGAGGCTCAGTTCCTGTCCGTAATCACCCCCCTTGCAGCCGTTCATTTAAGGTCAAATCTGACACTGTACTTGCTAGATATGTGCGCTTATTCCTTAGGAAAACATCATCATGGCATCGGATTGCTCGTATAGGGTACCACAATGACATGTCAGACATAGAGGCAGCTGTCCGAGAGCTACAGAAGTCTCGCGATCTCCCTAAAGGATCCACGGCTACACAACCAGCTCTGGAGTCTCCTGGGTCGTGTCTCAACACTTTCGCTCAAGAGCAGTGTACTTTCGAGAATACTTTCACTTTTGCAGATGCCTCTCGGGATTTCGTTAGCAGCGTAGAGGAGGCCGTCTCGCTCCTGAACCTCGACGAGCTGAAAGCCTTAGCCAAGGACGCTAAGGCACACGGGAAGAACAAGGCCGACCTTGCAAAGTCCATCTGCAAGTTGAGCAATCAGCAAGCAAGCCTTTTCTCGATGGGCCTTAGGAGATCTGATACTGCTGACTCTGCCGACTCTCCTAAACCCAGGACACCAGAGGTAGGCTCACCGGGCCCCAGCACTGGGGAGGATTCCAATAGGAGGAAACATTTCCTTGACAAGATTTTGGCCATTACTGGCCCCTGCGTTAGGTTGTCTCTACCTGTATTCAAACTTTTTGAAAGGGTCCACTTGGTATTCTATAGGTCTACGGAATGGACTGAGAAGTCCCTAACCACCATTATTCTCGCCAAGATTTCCCGGCGCAATTTCCCTCAATACATTGTTAGCAGGTCCGCGAACATATTTGCCTCGAGGTCGCAACTGTTGGAGTTTGAAACTGCGATGAGGACAGAGTATGCGGTGGACAATATCCTAGAATTCAATGGACCTATCACGGAATCGGGCTTCCGAAAAGTTATCGAGGTCTTTGAGGGGATATACCCGAGATGGCAGGCTCTGATACAGGAGGAACAAGATAAAGAAAATAGAGTGTATGAATCAGGAGAGGGAGCTTATCTAAGACGACTCAACCCGGCGCACTCGTACACTCGAATTGTTCACAAGGCTGCATACGTCTTTGGCCGGTTGAAGGAACACCGACGAGAACATACTCTATTGATTGAATTACTCGCCCAGAGTCTATTCCATTTAGCCCGTCGAGGTGCTTGGTATCAGCGAAAGGCTCTTTTAGAAGAGCACTATATGTATGCTCTAGAGCCGGACCCCACGTATAAGGACGTGGACACACAAAAGAGGCACTGGAAACAGATTGCAGTCACAACCTGCGAGGCTGCGCTGGAAGATAGAAACTGTCATCTCATCTATCATTATGACATACAAAAGCGACTAGTCAAGCTCGAAAAACAGCTCAAGACTCCCAAACGTCTACAACATGATTTTGGCCATATCCGGCTGCAGAAGCCGGAGGAGTATTACGTCGAGGGCACCCAGTTAAAGAAAGATGACATCGTAGGCAAGCAAGGGCGAGCGCCAAGTACCAAGACCATATGGGTTGAGGAGGCAGAGGAAGGGGGCGAGTGCAGCGTAGAAGCCATGTGTTTAAGCTGGTACAGAAGCCAAGGCTGGAAAGGCTACCACGCTGAAGGAGGCATCATACGGACCCTCTTCGCCTACCTCTTCTTCGACATACTCTTCCTCTACGTGCCCAACGTCTTCCAGACGGCGTACCAGACCTGCCCCCTGGACCTGCACACGGACGCCTTTTACCCGGCGCGCGCGTCCGAGATCAACCACCGCCTCGTCGAGATCGCCAACGGCGAGGCGGCGCGGCTGATCGCCGAGGTTGACGGCCGCGAGCGCGCGAGGCGCACCTGCGTCATCGGCCTCAGCTGGGACTACGAGCTCGAGGACCTGCTCGAGCTGGCGGCCTGCTTCGACGGCGCCGCCCTCGCCGCCGTGTGCAAGGTCGTCGCGCAGGAGTACGGGCAGAGGGGCGGCGGCGGTATCCCCGACCTCGTCCTGTGGAGGACCGAGCCGGTGAGGGAGTGCATGTTCGCCGAGGTCAAGAGCGCGAATGATCGCCTCAGCGACACGCAGAGGCTCTGGATACATGTCCTCGCGGGCGCGGGGGTCAGGGTGGCGCTGTGCAGTGCCGTGGCTAGGGAGGTCCGAGAGGTTTAGGTACCGTTGACTTTTGCGCAAAAGGGGTCCAGAGCAGCTGCGGCATTGTTTCTCATCGCAGGCTCTGGACCATACGCGGTTGGTTCATCTCTAACCCGTCTCTACGACGCCCAGCGGTCGCGTGTCAATCCATGTGATGACCTTGAATGTCTAAGGCTATCTCCCGGTTGGATAACAACATTGTCAGGGATACTCGCTTTTTCACCAATCGGATTCACTCACGAAACGAGTCGAGTATATCTATACAAACAACATCACTGCATCATCTGAGGCACCGTCTTGGACCCCCTGATGCGATTAACCTAGTCGGTTGTCCTCGGCTAGCCGTTACATGGGATATCATACTACGTCACGCGGGACAACTTGCACTGGAGGCTGCGAGGTTGCGGTGTATCTATCCAAGTCCAGGGGGGGGAGGGGCACTCACCTGTGAACTCTCGTCTGTTTTCTTCTCTCGCCCAGCCGAGGGGGAAGAAGACGAAGAGAGAGAAAAGGTACAATTTCGGCTTGCCTGTGATAGACGCTGACAGCGGAAAGTTAAGTGGGGTGACGGGGGGCAAACGATGCATATCTACAGAAACATACATGGATCCCACGTGAAAAGGAAGCATGACCGAACAAACATCAAATTAGATAATTTCCGAAACACATGTACCTAGATACGTACTATCTTTATTAATGACCAGCCGGCTATATCAGAGAGAGAAGGGAGGGGGTTGGTTGAGAGAGATACGTATATGCAAGTACCTATAGGTAGGTAGATATACTATACTCCCTTTTTCATATTAAGACGAAAGGGAAAGTTTTGAAACCGCGGAGATTCCAGAGAAACAAATGCAGGCAGGGCCCCCCTTGATCGGGGGAAGTTGGCTTGGCCTTACATATACCTAGTCGGAAGCTCTCTCTTGCTCGCTGATTGGAAAACACGTTCAGCTGAAACATCGTCATCGTCTAATTCGTGATTGGAAAGAAAATATGAAAAATATGAAAAAGAGGGGGGATCTAAAGGGAAAAAGGCCCTATAATGTCGTCAGTATCGATATAAGAAGAGTCTCCTTTTTTATTGATTAAGCCCTTTGCTTTATGATGTGACTTGCACCGGTTACTGACCTACAGCATATAACATATATACCTAGGTACCTACGGATTACCTAGCCCATATACCTAGTACTATAGGGTAAAATGTAAGTCTTTTCCTATTCCGGAAGGCGTTTGTTCGGCTCGATTCGCTTCGTTCGTTTCGGTTTCGTGTCATTCGTCATCGGAGAATTCTTTTTTATACCTAGGTTTAAGGTACACTACATATCATGGTTAAAACCGCTACACCTACTTCACCTACCTAACCTAACCTACGTCGTAATGCTATGCTATGCTATGTATGTAGGTTTATTAATATGTGATGCGTGCACACGTTTTACGTACCTAGCCTACATGTACCTACCGGGGACGGCACGGAGGGAAAGGGGGGCTGGTTAGCCCCCCAAACTCATAACCTAGTTTCTTTTCTACTCTACATGACTTAGTACTACTACTACTACTACTACTACTACTACTACTACTCTGCCTTATCACGCACCGCTGACCCAAGACACGTTCAATTATGGTTCTGCGGGAGTGCTAAGTAACGACGGACTATGTGCAGAGTATGGTGGTAATTGGATCCTTTTCTCTCTCCTCTCTCTTTCTATCCCGCCTTTCCCCCCTCGTCCTTCACTCAAGTCTTTTGCTACCCCTTCTTCCCTCCCGCCTGGGAAACTCCGGAACTGGCCCCGAAAAACTTCGTGGGATTAGTATATATGTATTGGCCTTTTTTTTTTTTTCGTCTTTCTTCTCAGGGTATCCCGACGGGCTCTCCCACTCCCCACCCCCTTTCGGTCACACGGTAATTACCATGCAGGCCTTACTCGGGGATCGTGTAAGCCGAGTTTTCCCACGGGAAAGAAAACCCTGTCCTCTCTCGCGTGGTCTATAAACTTTTTTTTTTCTTTAAGCAAACGGAACGGAACGAATACGAAGCAAACGGTGAAAAGTTGAGGAAAGAATTAAAAGTCCTTCCTAGAACAAGCCAGGATAAGCTGTCTGCCTGGTAACATGCAGTACCGGAAGTCGGGTGGGCTCATGTTATACGCGTATAACGTATGTAACGGATGGAAAGGTACGCAACGAGACCCGCAAATTTCGCAACGCAATGACACGATATCGCGCGTCGACGGCACGATGCGCATGGTATATATTACATACACCCATTCCTTCATACATACGTACATGATAGAACAGCGAAGCTACTGCGGACTAGATCACATTCGCCCCGGTGGCGTTACGGGTAATGGATGCGAGTCAGGTCCGTAAGTCAGTGTGGGCACAACCCAGGCACGGGTTGTTCGTGGTTGAATGTAAAGGTAGGTGGTTATCCATATGGCAGCCAGCCAGCCAGCCAGTCAGGATTACCTGCATATATGAGCTTGTTTTCTGTCTGTCTTATGTGTAGACACCATGCACACATGTATCGTATGCAGGCTGTGTTGGACTGTGCGGTGCCGAAGTTTGAGTTGCTTGACTATCAGGCCCTCGTCATGATATTCCCATATACGCGGGGCGAGCGGAAGGGGAGGAGGGGCGTCGTCTTGTGTCGCGCGGCCGTTGTGTCGACGACGTCAGCGGGATTCCAGTGTCACCTCGCAGCCGTAAAACAAAAACAAAATTCCTTTGCGTAAGCAATGTCTCGAACACTGTAGCCTACGGCGTTTGTCTTGTTTGTTCGATAAGGGAACTCAGGCTTAGCTTAAGTCTCCCCCCCCCCCCATCCCCCCCTCTCATCATCGGTCACTTACTTTCTTCTCCCTTGACCTGGGTTTCATATCTGCTTATGACGATCACGGCCCATCACCAATGCTCGAACTGGCTTAGGTAGGTAGCTGCAAAACCGACGGGAACCAAAATGACAGACTGCCAGACCGCCTAGATAGAACATACATATGTATGTGTGAGATCGTAGCTGATTGTCTTTCGTCTTCCTTTTTCCGTTTAGCCCGCGGCATAAAATTGGACGTGAATAGACGCCACCTCGGCAGCGACCATCCGTAGGGATGTCGGTATAGGTATGTGTGTATACATATGTATCGTGAGCAGAATCTGGCCTAGCCAGCGATGCTAGCTGGCAACTAAGGCCCAGCAACGGTCCTTCTTTCGCTCACCGCTCTCGATATATCGTATGTACGTATGCATGTAAGTAGTAGTGTACTACTGTACGTACGTACACTAGGTACTTGATCTGCCTTCCCACGCGTTCGCGCGGTAACTTATTTTGACAGGCCAGGGGGGGCGAAAGGGGGCGCCAAAGGCCCAGAGCAAACGGAAAAACCAAGCCGGGAAGAGCACGAGAGAACCTCACGGGTTGCGTCTTTTTGCCGGGCTGCCAGCGTGCCTGCCGGCCTGCCTTGCTAGGTTAGTAGTTGTAGTAGATACATATATATCAAGTCGCGGGCGCTTAAACCGCTGTCTCTACTCTCTGGCAGCGACCAATCAGGCCGAGATGTAGTTTCGAAAATTCGGTACGCAGCTGGTATGCTATTGGGGGAGGGCTCCTCCCATGCACGACACACACACTCACGTCTCCATAGGAGCATCTGGTTGGCTGGCGGGTCCCCAGGGCCTAGGCGCTTAACGTGGCGGTCTTCCTCTTCTCATTCGACAGACGGGATAGGCAGGATTGAAGAAAGATAGACGTTCGTGCCCCTGTCGCTCTCCCTCCCCCTGTCTTCTCCCCCCAAAATCTATCTCAAGGCTCCGCTATCCCTTCCCTTCCCGCCCCACTATGCAATTCCCAGGATTCTGGGACTTTATGACAGGCCAATCAGGGAGGAGGGGAGACCGCATGAGCTTTAGATAGATATGGGCCAGTCAGTCATGTAACTAGGTAACACAGATGATAACCTCCAAGTGAAATGTTCTGCCTAGTTTCCCTTTTTATTTTTTATCTCAATTTACGAGTAAGTAGCTAATGCGCTCCCGCGCCGAGGGATAGCGTAAGGTATTTTCGTTTCCAAGGAAAAGGGGGAGGGGCGTACCAGGGAGGGGGGTTCATAGACGGATGTGTGCCGGTTTGATAATACACCTACCTACATGCTAGTGACTCCCCTCGTCACAGTAACCTTTTTCACTCTGTTACAGTGATAGATCTTGAAGTATCAGTAGGGGTCGAAGTGATTCCAACGCGGCAAATTTTTTTTTATTCTTTTTTTTTTTTTTTTTGCTCCACGATTCGTGATAAGAGACGGTTACGAACGGGATCTTCCCCCGGTGGTTCCCCCTCCTCTTGGTTACCTTTTCTCCTGGCGGTCAAGATCGCGTCGTGGTAACGAGTGGAGGGGTGTAAGGACAGAGAATGGGAAGGTCGGGACAACAGAGACTAGGTAGACAACGTTGGGTCCCTCTTCAACGGAGCCAGAGGAGCGAGAAGAAGACAGAGGCCCAGATGCTGGCCATAGAGACGAAAACAACAATGCCTTGCGGGGGATCCGCAACCACCGGGTCGCATAGAAGGTCGCGTTAGGTCCGCTAGCGTTCGACGACAGTGTTTTTCTGCTTCCCGCGTAGTCCTAGTCTTCGCGACCTGCTTCAGACCAAAGACAAACAAGTAAACAAATCACAGATGCATACATGTCTCAAGCCGAGTTGAGTCGAGTTGGATCTTTTTTTTATATCCCGGGCCGGTGAACAACGGCGATGTTATTGGGCTATGTGTTGACGCTGCTGCGTCAAGTACGTGACGATGTTTAAGTTAAGAATGCTGTTGGCTACACACGAACACACAATCATGCCCCATCCGGGTCTCCCATCCGAATGGTGGTAAGAACCCCGTTTCGCCCTCACATGTTCTTGTTGGTTCGGCGGCCCGTCCGTGCGTCCTCCCTATTTTTCTCCATAGCCGCACTCCTCCCTCTCCTTACCCTAACAACAACAGTAATAATAAAAAAGACCCAGAAAAAAAACTTAACCCATTGATGAGTCCCTCCCACCTCAATATTTTCCTTGGTGACGCTTGCCAAGTTGTCACTCTCGGACACGAGGGAGGGAAGGTCATTTGCGGACGCCGCCCGGCAACGCCAGTTAACTCCGTTGCTCTCTTAAGACTTGCCGGTAGATGGAGACAATTATTTCGCCAGAACCCCTCGCTCTTTGTATGTAGATGATGTTAAAAAAAAAAAAAAAAAAAAAGCCATAACGTAAATTCGTGTCATTGCTCCTCCATTTTTTCGAGATTTTTTTTGTCAATGAGACCTCTACGGTCCCTTCTGAATGTGTTGAAGGACGGACAAGCTGATGCTGATTTGTTGTTTTCTTTATGTCGATAGGAGTAATAATAGTAATAAGAGGTAGATATGGACAAATGGAACAAGAGATCAAGTGCTGTTGGTAGGTCTCGGCAGTAGTGTGGGGGTGAAATACTGAGAGAAGACTGGATCTTTCGGTGGTTTGAGGGGGGGGATAGGTTGGTTGGGCAGGCATGTAGTCATGGTGGTTAGACGCTGGTGAAGTTTAGGCCGAGTTGGATCGCGTAGTCGTGGTTGGTGGTGGCACTTCTGCCTTGGGGCAATTCGAGTGCGTCCTCCTCCGCTTGCCCTTGGGTGCCGGGTTCATCCTCGGCGTGTAAGTGACCGTTCTCGTGACGACCTCGCGGATGTGCCGCACACTTTTCCCCGAAGACTTTTGTGCTCTGCAGTCCTGCGCATATCGAGACTTCAGTGCCGCTTCCCAGTCAAATGGTGACCGTACTGATCTTGCGCTGAATGGTGACCGCGCGGTTGTTGCGCTGAGAGGTGAATCTATATTAGACACCGCAGGTGATGGAGGGACGTGCAAACTGGGGAAAGAGGTCGCGCCCGTTGCTGGCGCAGACATGGGATGATTGGGGAACGGACTCGCCGGTACAGCAGCTGGCGACTTGTGATTCCCGCATTTACATGAGCAGTCCGTCTGCTCGCTGCTTGCCGTAGAAGGCGCTGACTCCTGCGTTGACTCCGCCTCTGGAGTAGATGCGCCTGAGACCGATCTCTTCTCGGGAACCACAGGCGAGGGTGCCGACATAGCCTTCAGGAAATCCATGTAGGCCGTAGGCGGGCTGATGGGAGTCCGATTGCTACCGGGGAATTCCTCCTTGATGAAATCCGGGACTGCTGAGAGAGGTGTCTTCGCCGATAGAGCAGAGAGTTCAGACGGGAAAGTAGCTGTGACGGGAGTCGTCAACTGCGCGAGCTTGGGCTTGCTTGTAGGCATGATGACGTTTTCCCGAGGGTCGGTTTTACAGGTAGCTAGGTGTCAGGATTGTGTCTCTTGGGTGAGCCTCCAAGTCAAGCAAATGACTATGAAGGGTAGGATGACAGGAGATCGAGATGCCTACAAGCTGCACACAGAGAAGTCGCCGTAGGAAGGGGAAGGGTCGGCACCTGGGATGAAGATATGCCAGACGAAGGGGAGCAAAAGGTTATAATATGTAACTCTGCAAGGTAGGAAATAGGTCCAAGGGTCTGAGACGAGGGCGCCAAACGGGAAAGCTAGCTGCACCCGCTAGAAACGCTAGAAACGATGTGACGGACGGATCCAATGGGACGGGATGGGTCACCGTGGGTGCGCGTGTGGCCCCAGAAAGAGCCAAGCCAAGGGGCTGTCAAGGCTTAGACGATGGACGAGATTCCAGCACTAGCACGGATACGTTTATTGCCC
This sequence comes from Biscogniauxia marginata, assembly GCA_022695795.1. Taxonomy (NCBI): domain Eukaryota; kingdom Fungi; phylum Ascomycota; class Sordariomycetes; order Xylariales; family Xylariaceae; genus Biscogniauxia; species Biscogniauxia marginata. Next base: position 48,848 of record MU404156.1, on the reverse strand, counting down.
GCGCGCGCGCTATTGCGGTGGGGGATCGGAGGCCAACACGAGCTATGCCTATAAGGACAGGGGTCGTCGGTTTGACCTTGAAGGTAGTGGAGTTGCGGGAGGACCAGTTGGCGCCAAGATGATCGAATCAGGTCGACGATGGCGGCAAGTGGTGGGCTAGTGGCCGGTGGCTACCTCTGTCGCAACTGGACTTACAGATATGGTGTAAGTTGGAGAGCGTGTAGGATTGGCTGCTAAAGCGGCAGGATGAACACTCCAAGCACTTTGCGCTCAATTTCCTTTTCTATCTTTCCCTCCCTGGTTTCCACGGCTTTGCAGATAAAGGTATAGGGTCTAAGACTTGCTTTAGCTAGGTGTCTCTGAAAAGTATTGATAGGCAGGCTTACCGACTTACACCTGGCCTTGATGATGGCGGGTCCTCTTCCGAACTGTAGGTCGACTACTCAAAGCTAGGTAGTCCTTGTGGGTGAGCAGACTAGCAACAGAGGCGCTGAGAAGAGAGGGCGGATCTCAATGTTGATTCGTCGAAACGCCCTTGTTCGTGTGCTTGGTCTAGCACGCAGCTATACCAGGATTTGGTTTGATGGTTCGAGCGGTTCAGGGGGGGGTATTCGGTACTCAAGTTAAGCGCCGGGACTATACCCAATCTATAATTAGCATCCGCTCATTTTTGTCTGTTTGATTTGACGTTCCGGCTTGACAGCTCCCACCACTCAGACTCACCTCTCAGCTGAGTTCTGCAACTTGTCTTCAGCGGCAAAAAATACTACACAACGACGCAGGTGACACTATCCGCTGTTGAGTTCTCGTGAGAGTCTGTGCCAAATCAGCTTCTTTAGTTGTTAACCGGCTGAACAGCGAGCTGACAAGCTGACGAATAGCTGAAAATGTGACCGTGGGGTAGCGGCAGTGTGCGTGATAATGCGGATGACGAGTGTATATCTGCAGTGCGCAGTAAATATTGAGAATGTTGGGTTTCAAGCGGTTGAGTGCTTGATCAATATCCATCCTATTGTCTTACACCGATGCATCATCATCATCGTAAGATTTGGGGGCTCTGCGCCATTTATGTCATTCGCCTACGATGGCTACGCTTCGTTGTGAAGCCTCTGACTCTTTCAACAGTCTCCTTTAAGACTCCTGTCTATTCTTGCCTTGCTTCATTCAGCGCGCGGTTCACCAAACTTGCCTCATTCTTTGATGGCTCAACACAACAACAGGCTGTCTCTGCTTCTGACGAAGCGAAGTTCGGACCATGGCGGACAAGTCTGCCTGGCCAGAGCGCGCGCGATCTGACGCACAACATCGACCGAAGACATCTCAGACCTGCTGTTGGTCGAGAGCATTCGGACCCGAGCCACCTAGGTGGCTGGCGTAGCTAGCCCGCCATACAAAGAGCCGACCTTCTCCGTCTTGATACTACAGCGCGCGCGTGCACAAGCTCGGGGCTTCCAGTGCCGGCCGGGAGTGAGGGGCCGGTCGTCTTATCGAGTCAGAACGCAAGATGAGAGACAAGCACGTACTCGCTCTTCTTCATTCTAGACGCCCTCTCACATGGCTCTTACACCAGCTTCCTCGCAATTAACCCGGGGCTGTGGAGCCGCCAGACAAACTTAAGCGCCGCTGTTCCTCACCAGGGTTCATATCTGCTTAATCCTCCAGGGTTTCGGTTGCCTAAGGTTGGTTGGCTCTGCGCTTATGTGTATGGCGTCTATCCGAACAGGTGTTCCCTTTTTCGTTAACCCACAGGAGATGTATACGCTACGGAGCTTGGTGGAAGAACATCCTAGTAAATGGCCACGCGAACATGGAGCACTGTTGGTATTAGGTGAACTACGAGCGAGCTCCATTGGTACCAACATAGAAGAGGATATGCCTTTTAGCGCGGCGTCTGCGTAGCTCTGTCCATAAAACAGCGCTAGATCCTACAGACACGCGGCAAAACCGCTCTCGGTAGTCTGTTTGATATAGCACCTAGGGGTTACTGATAACGACGCACGTCATTAGTGATCACCGTTACAGTACCCAGAGCATCGGTAGCGTACCCAGCGAGCTGGGAGATATGCTCAGGCCACCTAGATTCCCCTCGGAGATAAGCTCCTGATCAAGTCAAGTTCCCACATGTAAGCTTAAATAAGTCCAAGGCCTCTATACAAATTTTTGACGTGTAGTGATCTATTGGAGAACTGTAGAGCGTACGAATATCTAGTTCCCTCTTATAATATGTTCGATACTATTAGGTGAAGCACAGTCTTTGAGACGACTAGCACAATATATCGGTGATAGCTACCGGATCTAGAATCATATCAATATTGTGAAAGGAAGATAACCGAGCTTCTATGGGATCCCTAACCGGGGCTGAGCTTGTCGTGCATGTGTTATACGTGTCTAAGCGCGATTCACACAGGAAGGTGTTAGTTCGGGGGGTTTTTTTAATCTCAGCCGCCGCGACAAACGACTTCCAACATACTCGCCTTACATCCCAGTAGGATGGATGCCTTTCTTAGCCTAAAATGCTGATATCTATCATCATTCATGTAGTAGTAGCCCTCTGATCCTCTGACATGTATGCCAAGGCCTTCTTCAAAAGAGTAGACTCGGCTCGCCTATCAGAGATGTAAGGGGAAAGTCAATATTCTAGCGAGGCCAGTTCATTAGGTACTCGTGGATCTTGGATGTGAGCCTGAATTGTTCAGTCTCCCTTAGCATCGACGTCTTGAGGAGCCATTCTAAAGCTTACACATCACCGCGTTTCCACACGTTCCATCGCCATCATTCCTCCAGTACGTCACCCGACTCATAGATTTGTCGAGAGGGTGGGTGTCACCGCATATAAAAGACTGGCTGTTAGCACGAACAAGTCATTGGTGAACCTCTGGCATCGCGGCCGTGAGACATGGCCGAGATAACAGAGCCTGCAGATCCGGATGAGAGAACCCCGATCACTACCCCTACCGGGGCACCGAATCGAACAACTAATACGATCTATCACCGTGTCACAATGTGAAAGGGCAAATCATGCCTCGATGTGTTGCGTCCCTGGCTATTCTATAGCTATCTGATAAGTAGCGCAGGGAATGCTCTCTTCTATAGGCGTCTAAGCAATTTTCGCCATGGTTCCTACGCTTAGATGTCTCTTTGCCTAGTCGTCAAAGCCATCTCGAGTTAGAACAGCGCAGTCTTTCTCCCAGACTTTCTCGTTTCTCCCACTTCGGGGTAAGAGCTCTATGTCTTCTAATACTCTATAATTTCATAATCGTCATGATAAAACCAATACAAGTGCCAGAGAATGATGGTTTTGAGTCTACAGCACCAGGATCACCGATTCACAACTAAATTTATTATATCTGCAGTAGCTTTCTATATCTCGTGACAACCGTCTAGTTCCATTTGGATCTAAATATCAAGATCATCCTACCCCTATTCGGACGATCAACTCTCAGAAGCGCATCGGCCCTCGACATCACTATACTCTAAACTAAACGAACATCTTAGTGACATCTAGACTTCGTGTCTTATCATGACTTGAGTATCGATCAGCAACCCCCGAGGCGGCGACGTCAACGAATTTGCCACTATTATCGGCTCTCTCGATCATTGGGTACAGTCAGCCGTGTGACGATATTCCTAACCCAACACCAACCCTACCCAAGTGCGTTCGACCGCGGACGTCGATGATCGAACACATCTTGTGTCGGACGGCACAAGATTGTATTCCACTGCAGCCCAACGTGATGTCGTGCGACGAGGAGGAGACTAGGCGATCGATGTTTAGTTAGTCGGATCGTGCGTGGACATGAATCTTGTCCGGAGTTCCATCGCGTCTTTCGTATCATAGGTAGACAGTCGCCGTGTATCGCCACTTCTCTAGAGATGTGAGTGGCGAAACGGACGACGAGAGACAGGGTATCACTACGACCGATTGCTTTATGCCTATGTATATGTATCACGGGCAATTGTTTAGATACCTTATATGTGAAGGGTTTCAGCTACTTGCCTAGTTTATAGTCCCCAACAGCACGATTGCAGGTCGTTCGGAGCCTAGAATGTTGTGTTAATCTTTAATTGTCACGCGTGCCGGGAGCCTGTAAAGCCTGTACCATACAGCCGTGTGGATGGCATGACATGTTTTTTTTTTTTTTGTGGGGGGGGGGGGGGGATTTCCTGTTTCTAGGTATGATTATATGAGATGATGCGAACCTCACACACTATCAAGGGAACCTAGTGAGCCAATAATAGGATGTCAAGGGACGAGTTTCATAAGCCATTCTATCACAGCATAATCTCCCACGGGGCCAATGATAATTGGTATGACGAGTTATTTTGTAAGGTCTATCGAACTTCCTAAGTTGCTGCGTGGAGCTAGGCAGTAGGGAATGCTATACGTATCCTACTTGGACCAGTTTCTCTTGCTTGCTGCTTCGCCCAGTGCGCCAGGCTATCTGACCTTTGCCATCAAGACCCATGCCCCTTGAGTCCTTCCTATGTGGGAATCTCTAACCCTAGGTACACAGGCTGATAATACAGGAGGCAATGATGCTTACCTTCAGGGGTTGTTGGTGTACCGGAATAGGGGTTCGGATTACGAGTGCCTGAAGTCTCAACGGACCAGTTCGTATCCCCTGAGAGAACAAGGAAGGTCTGTTGATAGCTGTGTTAAGACTTAGATGTGAGCCTTATAGCTTGTTAACCTCGTGCTAAACCCTACCTGCAAATGTACATCTGAGGGAGGTAAAAGTCTGTATAGAATTTACTTCGAGGACTGGAGCTACCGTTTGATGATCTACATCCATACTGACGAGAATTACCCCCGTCCACTCTTTGCGCCCGATAGCAAGCTCCCTTTTTCTTATCTCCCTAATAAACCCCAACGCCTCTTCGGCATCACAGTGGATAATAAGTTGTATTCAGGTATTTTTTCTGCCATCGATTCCGATACGTTGACCCCTGGCAAGCGTAGAAATTGGTATCGGCGTAATATGAAGGAGGTGTCGTCTTTTATAGGATAAGGGGTATTAGGAAAGGGAACACAAGGCGAGCATAATGGATTCGAATGTCACGGTAATCGCTGGAGGGATCTCGTGTTTCGTATCCCGAGATACAGTTCGCTATCGGGTATAGACTCAGCAGATAGACAGATTGAGTAATATTCAGCTGTTCAGTTTAGCAGCCACGCATTATTTGGCTTTAGGACTTGGCTATCGTGGCTGATTCCATCTAACGTGATCCCAGAGTAACTCTTTTCCTAGAACTCCTGTCAGGGGAAACAAAACAAAAAACTAGGTGGAGGAATGATAGATATCGTGTTTTCGGTTGACTAAAGAACAAGATAGGGGAGTAAGGAGAGAGTGGAATATGTCTAGGAGTAGAAAATCGCAGAGTCGAGCATAGAATTCATAGTATGGCCTTTGCTAGCATAAGTGCTATCAAGGCATCAAAAGGGAGATCAGTATGGTCTATCATTCACTCCTCCTCGCTCTGGCAGATTAAGGTTATAGAATTAGAGCTGTCACGACTAACGGAAATCGGTCGTCGTTCGGATTGTTCGGTTGCAATAGCATATGCCCTCATGCCAAGATGATTAGGTAGGGGCCATTTCTGCGTTGTAGCCAGCAAAACCCTTCTGTGCTAGTCGATACTATAAGCTGCCCAACGACTAGATGAAGCCTAAAATCCATACCTTGATCCATTGATATTTTCTCCTTGGTTGTGCATCATGCGTGGGCTACCACATGGGCTATCGCCATTGGTCGCCAGCTGGCCCTCCGATTTGGACAATGATCATCTCCAAGAACGATTCCTCAACAGTTTTATCAATAGATACGAGCCTTTGTAGCCTTCGAGGATCCAATGACTTGCGTTTTGCATTTGTCTTGATAGTGCTATGGATGATGATGTGTTGTCGGAGGACTAAGATAGGATCTTCTGCCGTGAACTCGTCAGAGACTACGAGGCGTCTTCGAAGTCGTCAGCTGTAGTCCATATGGATACATTCGACGTGATGTAATAAGCGATTGGGCAGCATCCAGTAGCCAACAACACCATTTCTTGGCTCTCACACCTGTTTTGCGTAGTGATAGAGCTGCGTACGTATCTCTTTTGATCTGCTTTGTATGCTCCTTCTAGAAAGAGAGGCGGAGTATCGACGGGACACCAGAAGACCTGAAGTGAGAACAAGGCTGTGCTTTGCGCACAGCATTAGATTGCGTGGTCAGCCTCGGGGGACTATCACAGTATCGCCCACACGGGAGTGGACAATGGCCTCGGAGGAGTTTCTGTATTCAGTGAACCAAGGTCCCAAAGTTTAGACCATCAGATCTTCTTGCATGTCCCAATCTCCGCCGTGGTCCGAATACTCGGTAGAGTGTTGCACGAAATGCGGCTGATTCGATGCAAGCAAAACCAACCTCGCTCGTAAAGCAGTTTTAACTACGGCTTCTAGTCGTCCCGAACCAAGAACCCTTGTCAGGGAAACGTTGCGCAAGAAATCCATAGGCGTGATAGCTTATCCAAGCAATTACTCAAGTCTTTCCGTGTGCTATGGCTCTTCCCGGGCCGCGGCCGCCCTAGAACAAATTCTCGTGACGTTCCTGACCAAGAATGTCCATGGACCGGGCCGTGAGATTGCCTAAGTATTAGACAACTGCTGAAAAGGGATTGGTATGATTGTGATAGGTCCCCTCTTTTGGCCTGGAGAAGAGGCCAAATAAGCTGCGATACAGAAATCACAAGCTATGGCGTATCCTCACGACATGGAGCTCCTAAATAGTGATGTCAAGATAGGTATAACTCATTTATAGCTCGATGTGATTCCGATATAGCGCTTCGTTATTGTGGGCTAAAGTGACCCAATATGGAAACTCCCTGGCCCTCCAGACCGAATAGACGCCAGGCACGAGTGATGCATAAGTGCGAACGCGGAGATGGTGTGAAAGCCTTTGTGTGAGAGGCCGAATAGGAGGACAGAAGCTCAACTTAGATATTCTATTCGCTCGCGAGCTCTAGGATGAGCTCATTGCAGAATTAGGGAATTGGTGGATCTTGATAAGGGAGCTTTCTACCATGACCGGCTCATCAACGTTGTAAGCTCCTAGATTAGCAGCTAGCTAAGATGTGAGCGCCTTGCGCCAATGAGCGACTATGAGAAATAAAGTGCAATAATAAACAATCAAGATGAGGCTGAAATTAGTTGTTCTCTTGCTAAACTTCTAGAACGCAACCTGAATCACCGTCTAGGTTCCCCAACCAAGTGAGTAGCCAGTAACGCTGAGACGGCCTGCAGGTTAGCCTGGTGATCATGTGCAGTTCTGATGATCTCTAGCTCTTCCCCAGCGCGTTCCGGACCCAGGTAGAAGCTCGATGCGATCACAGCGGGACACTCGGTGCAGAGTAACTGGAGCTTGGCACCAGAATATCGTCCGAAGGCACTGATCTACGTCCGGGAGTCCTCTCGAGATAGTATCGGCCCATGGATGGTGATCTGAGCGACGATGTCAGACTTAAGACGCCGAAAAGACGCGATATTAACTGGGTCTTTATTGCCCGCCAAGTTTCTGACCGCACTAATTTTCGTGACGAGTGGACGAAGATGGAGGTGTTTATCTATGCAATAGAGCGAGAAGAGAAGAGGCTAGACCTACAAGCCCACACATAGGTTCCAACGTCAACAAGCGGCCGCGATGTGATTCGTGCCCGGACTGATCGGTGCTGCGTCGTGGTGTTTCAATGCTCTCACGCGACCCTTGTCTCTCTCGCCTCTTGGTCACTCCACTGTGGCATCCTAGCAAGCCCTACTAGTTAGACCACCGGGTCCAAAGGACGGACCATTGGACTGCCATGAGGTCAAGGAAAATCGAAACAATTACGGACCACTCACAGAATTTATCGACAACGGTAGAACTTGAATTTCTGACCATTCAGAGGAGGGATTCCAAACATCCGACTGGCGCTATCCAAAAACTTGGGTGAGCCTCACAACCTACCTCTTGGAACCGACTATACTACCCGCATTACCTACTGTCGTCGCATCAAGCAAAACCACGCCGAAACCAACCCACGACGCCCACTCATCATCGACGGGTAGGTGCAGTCTTTAGGAAGAGCACATTTTGCCGTCTGAGAGTAAGCGGCTGTCGCATATGTTACACCGACTTTTCAATATTCGCGGCGCTTCCTTGCTTGAGCCGGAGGGATGCCCCGCCGTCTCTCACCCTCACCGTCAGAATGATGCGCGTCTAACGGCAACAGGTCTCAGTGCAGAGGCCCAGATTGACGGGACCATCAGCCATCTGCATACAGTGTCTTCTCTTGAAGAGGTGGGCGTTGGTACTGTGATACCTCTGGTCTTGCTTCCTGTCGAGCAGATACCGAAAGACTAGATAGGAAATACCAGCCACAAGAGCTACTTCGTACATATGTACATAGTTTACATCTTATGCATGTGGGCTCGAGACCTGGCTGTGCCTCTGGACCAAGTCTGACGGGCCCAGCTTCTCCGCTGCTCGTAAGAACTATAGGTATAATCTGACTGCCTCACACCCGAGGCACTTTTCACACAAGACTTAAGAGGCCGATGGTCCGATCTGCACGCTGTATACGAAGTACTAAGCAACGTGTTGCGTGGACGCTGGAGGCGAGGCGATCTAAATTTAGACCAAGTCTCAAGCTATGTATGTAATGAGCTATGCCGTCCGGACGCTGCTGGTGTCCTGACGGTGTCGTCACACGTTTATACTCCTCTGCCATGTAATTGCCGATCTGAAAATGGCACTTTTAGCACGTGTAATGATAGGCCGGGAGGGGGAGGCCAACTCGGACCAAGGGTTAGCAGCGCGAGAGAGTGTGCCTATCCATGATTCCCTTTCGGGCGGCTCTCAATATTAGTTCTGAAGCTCTTAGCCGCCGAGGTTCTCGTTACAAAAGTGCGCATAATCAAAGACGAAATTGCAGTTCATGAGACGAAGGAGGGAACAATAGTCCGGCAAGCCCTTAGACTACCAACCCCGCCGAATCTCACCCCTCAGGCCGAATGAAGAGGAAAATCACAGGCTGCATTGTGGAAGTATGTATCTTCATGCAACACTGTGCGACAGATACGGTACAAAGTTGCCTTCTGTGGCAGGACTTTGCAGGTTATCCCTGTCGAGATCTCCTCTGATGAGCTGTTGAGGAAATGGGCCGTGCCTCACTTCAGCGAAGGGGGCTGATGAGCAGAGGAACGCTCCGGCTCCCGCCCAGCCACCGACTTCGCGGAGAAAAGTCGATGGATGGATGGATGGACGCACTTGAGCATTGACATTGATATTGGGTGGCATTGAGGGGTTCCATACTATTGCTTACCTGCCGATGAACCTTGATGAGTATTCCGTATGTTGTTTTCCCATCTATAATTCCATAACAGAAAGTGAGATACAATAAATCAGCTTCATATAGGAGTCGTGCATGAAGCACAAAAGGAGCAACGAGGGGGCGGCGTAACTACCACCTACCTGCTACACACGAGTAGGGAGTAAGCTATTAAATGGAATATTATGACTTTATTTACCTAATATTCATCATCATTTAAAAGAAAATAAATAACGAAGCCTTGAGAAAACTAATGTGAACCAGGTACAAGGACAGGGGGGTTAAAATCGAAGGGAGTGGAACGAGAGATGGGCGTCCGAGTAGGACCGTAAGACCAACTGTCAGCATTGCGAACGCAGAGAGAGGTAAAAAGGCAACTCCAAGAGAGGGGAAAGGGAAAAGGAAGGGAAGAGAAAAGAAAAAAAAAACCAGCCCAAACCAAACCGCCACACATACAGAGAGAGTGGGGCTTCTGCATTCGCTGCCGACTGGGGTACCTGTAGGGTTTAAGGTAGGCAGACAGGAGGACAAGGGTTAGGAATACCTAGCTAGTGTACTGTGTGCTGGCGCTGATGCACAAGTGTACTTACGTAGGTAGCCTAGCAGTCCAGGGGGGGGGAGAAAAGCAGAGGCAGACCCACTAAAGCGCCCCACATAGAAGATTTGGGCTGGTTGCTGATTAGTCACAAAAACGGCCCCATTAAAACCTCGAGCCCCTCTGGTCCTGTCGGTCCCCTTCTCTCGATTTTTACTCGCTTCTGCCCTTTTCTCACCAATCAATGAATCCATCCTTCCTCGGTCCACCACTCAGGAAAATTCATCGAATCAATTGCCAGTCTTCCGTATCTTTTCATCCAACAAGACGACCAGAGCGAAGGCTTTTTTCCTGAATTCTGAAACTTAACCCTCGTCAAATCACATCAACCCATTCGACCGTCCAGCAACTGCCAGCGCCATTGACGCGCCTCGCCATTAACATTTATCCGCTCCGCATCCACCAGTGCGGTTCGACTCTGACGAGGTCATTCTCAAGTTTGCGCTGCACGCTACCATTCAACATTTCGTCAGTGAATGAATGAATGTTACCCATCTCTTTGACCTAGAGGGAACAGCTCCAAGACGCAGTTGCACAGGATCTTACAATTGCCATCCATTGCACCCAGCTCCAGTGCAAGTACAGACTGCGACGCGAGCCTGCGACAATACAGCACACAATACCTACTACTCGCTCTGTTTCCTCTATACAACCCTTACTTGCCCCCCCTTCGCGCACAAAGCTCTACCACAGATTTAACTGTCGCAAGACACCTAGAGGTACGTTGCGTAATAAGTGCTATTATCATTCTGTATTTATTTTTGCGCCTTTTATCCCCAACCAACCGTGCAACTTTTTTCTTTGATTTCTGTTTTTCATTGTTCAAGACGCTCCTGTATTTGTCTCTGTCTCCGTCCCTGTCTCACTATCGTTCACGCGGTTTTTATGTGGTACTAAACAGGACCCCTAATAGAAACAAGATCCAGCCAGTCAGCGATCCTGCGCAAAACAGGAAAAGAAAGGTAGCAGGAAATCCACCCCCAATCAGCAAATCAACGAGCTTCCTTGCGCCCGCCAAATAGTCACCCTTTTGCGATAGGCCAGAGAGGACTATAGCTGTCTCCAGATCCAGCTTCATTCGCATCATTGGTTCTATTATCTCATCAGGTGATTGAGACTACCTGCGGACAAAAAGCTATCTTAACCTCCCGTCGTTCAATCAGAGTGTGCTGGTCTTCCCTCGGTCCTCAAGACTTGACCAGTTTCGACGCGCGACATTTTCCTCTAGTGAGTATATGCAGTATTACACCCACCTGCACGAGCCAAACTGCCCTAAGCTCCCCCCCAACTCAAGCCCCCAAGCCACCATGCCCTGTACTGTACCCTGGCATATAGGTACCACCACCTATTTCTGCTATCCCTCTTGCGTCGTCACCGGACCGCCGCAGCGCTGTACGCCTCTGCTGCTAAGATGCGGCCGGCTACTAATATACGCTGCCACTCACCTGCGCGCGCCGACTGCTGTGGCCCAAACGTCTTGTCTGACCCGACCTCTATTTTCTTTGTATCTTGTATTATCGCCATTGTCTATTCGTCCATGCTTGTTTAGAGTTAACTTATGGTTGGCTTGCTAACATCTCAGAGTAAAGAGACCGGCATAGTTCCATAAATTCGGCAACCCCTACGTAGGGTCAACCCAAGCTCTCGGGAACTTGTCAAAAAAAGGAGAGGTACGCATATTATCCTTCCTACTTTTACACACACAGCCTACCTGTCAGTGTTTCCGTTTGCCCAGTTGTCCATCTGCAACGATACATTCACACACCACCAACACCCACCATCTCATCTTTTGCCCTAGCGGGCACGCATGACGATCGGGTGCATCCTTTTTGAAGCTGCAAACTCCTCGGCCCAAGGCACCAACTACCCATTCTTGCGTTACTCGCCGCGGCCCTTTCCTTTTTCTTTCTTCGTCCCTTTTCTCATACACACCTACCTGTTGCCCGTGTGGCTAGAGCTCCACTATCTCTTCCCAACCGGGCCGCCCATATGTTGCGTCGCATGTTGCCGACAACTACATGTTGCTTCCTGGCCAATCGCAATGTTGCAGCCTTAGGGGGAAGTATTCGTTCGCATCTCGAACTCTGTCAATTCAGCTCTGCCTATGTCGTCAGGACACTTCTGGTAAGGCCTTAGCATCGGGCAGGGCCTCCTCGCCTTGCGCCACCCTTCGACAAGAAGTTGGATCTCTTGTCGCTGAGCTGGTCGACAGGGTGGGGCCTGGTTCGTGCATATTCCGTCATGCATGCCAGCGCATCAAGTGGTGGCCCAGCGCGAAAAAAAAAAAAGAAAAAAAGAATAGTCGAATGCTCACCCCTCCACCCCCTCACATCATCCGAGCTCCCTTCATATATCTTAGCAGAGAGAGGTCTAATGCTTATGGTTGGACAGATCTCCACAATCAAATAGCCGTTGTAAATAAGTTCTGGGGAAAAAAAAGCTCCTCACAAGCTGTTTCGCCAGGCTACCCGCTCCCGCAGCACCAGGCCGTCATTGCCAGGCCCGTCTATTGTTGACTGGATAGCCTCACGGTCTCCCAGATCTCGCGTGGCCGTTTAGTCCCGCTTTCGTCAGAGTATCTGAACCACCCTGAAGTTCCGCCCCGCGAGCTACCTTCTTGCATATGCCGTGTGGTGCGGCTAGTTGCGTGCACATACCACATCACCGTGCCAGCTCATCCACGCATATCCAATAGATTGGGTGCACATCCAACCTAGTCGCGGCTACCTAAGTGACGAAGGGTCATCCCAACGCGTTGTGCCCAACTGCCATCCTCCAGTCTTTTATCTCTAGACGTCAGACGTCAGGCGAGTTGAGCACAGTCTCTGCAAGGACTCAAGTCTACGATCTTTGTAATAACTTTTAGCCACTCGACTCTAAACAGCACCAAGGGCATTCATTAGATCCTAGGCGGCTGTCTCTGTTTCGGATCGCGAAGGAGACATTGACGCTCGGGTATTGCAAGGTCCCCGCCGCCCAGCGCGCTATCTACCCCCAGAATGATGGAGTACGCGCCATACCCACAACCCTCACAGTCGGCGCATTCTGGTTACACGAGTTCAGGTGCTGGGAACAACATCACATCCCCATCGAGCCACAACATACATCCGCACGGGGTTCAGACCTCACCAATTCTACCCTCGCAACATCAATCCTCAGCACCAGGACAAGGACACAACATGTATCAGACACAATATAGCGTGCCCCAATCGGGCATGCACTACGGTGTTCCTCAGATACAGGCTGCCGCCATGGCCGCGACCGCTGCGGCAGCAGGCGGAACTGGTTATTCAGGATACATGCCCTCCGACCCAAGCCTTTCACAAAACTCACCGAGGATGGCCTCGGGGGCTAAGAAGGACTCGCGCGACCCTCGGTCGCCCCAGCAAATGAACAATGTCAACCAGCTGCCGGGGCGGCGGATGAGTCAGGTCACAAGCCCCGGAGTGCCGAACGCCCCCATGATGAACCATGCCGGCCCTCGCTCAGCCGTTGCTCCACCGCCGATGCCTCCAGCACAGTCAATGCAACCCCCACAATCGCCCGAGATGACGACCGGTGTCGAGGAATCACCTCTATATGTCAATGCGAAACAGTTCCACCGCATCCTGAAGAGACGAGTCGCTCGGCAACGCTTAGAAGAGGCTCTCCGCCTGACCAGCAAGGGGCGCAAGCCCTACCTCCACGAGTCGCGGCATAATCACGCGATGCGACGACCTCGTGGCCCTGGTGGCCGGTTCTTGACCGCTGAGGAAGTTGCAGAGATCGAGCGAAACAAGACTGCGAGCGAGGATAAGGATGGTGGTGCAGGCGAGACAACCGTCACCAAGGTTGGCTCTAAGAGGAAGTCGGAAACGAATGCCACGGTGCCCAATAAGAAGGCGAAAACTGAGCCCGAGAGCGCCGAGGATGACGAAGACGACGATGCCGAGGAAGACAGTTAAAAGCTGTGGGCCCGCATAGGCACTATGTTTTATAAGTTGTTATGACGTTACGATAACCTTGACTCCTACTACCAATACCGTTTCGTATTCGACTCTTCCGTAGGCGACGGGAAAGCATGGTAGGGAGTCGTACTGTTAAAGGCTGGAGCGTTGTGTTTTTATACTGGGTTTTTCTTACAAATTTTTCTTCTTGGGTGATCGGTTAGCGCAAATACTTCACTTCTTTTCTTATTTTCTTCTCGTATAGGTCCAGGTCCCTGGAGGTTCAACAGTGGCATATCGGCGGGCGCAGGACATTCGCTTTCGACTCTTTCCTAAACCATTCTCCATCGCCCGCGCGATACTTTATCCTTCTCTCTTCACACTTTTTCCTTTTAGTTGCGATTGCATATATGGGGCACTTGGCGGGAAGGGACAAGGAATAGGGGGATGTATCTGGCAGGGAGAAGATTGCACGGAATGAAACGAGATGAACGGAAGGAATACCCCTGCACTTGCCTGTTTCTCACCAACATTTTTCTCCCTTCTACTTCGATTCGTGCCCACTGTGTTGGGCCGAAGGTGTTTTTCCTCGAAGGCGCGCACTAAGGTCGGGTTACCAATTCTGTGTCGGTCGATGCGAAGGCGTTGATATCCAAAAAGAAAAAAAATATATATTGAGAAGAAAAAATCAACGGAACTCTACTGGAACAGTAATAGCCTTGTCGAAATTGGAAAAGACAAAAAAAAGAGACGGTGGGCAATACAGCTGGTGGGCTAGGGTATGGGATGGAAATAGACCGTTTCAGTGGTAATCCGTCGCCGGATGTTGGGAACATAGCAGGTACATAGCAAATGTGAAATATACTGTTTTGTCAGTATTCGATCCAAAGACAACTAACTGTAAGAAGCTTGCGTGAGACTTTGCTTTGTTTACTTGGGTCGGCTCTGGAAATCTGCTGCCAGGAGAATTGATGCCCAAGGAAGACTGACAATGAGAGGATGGTGGTATTACATATGCGCCTGGACAGCCCTCCTTATGCAATGTGGTCCTTATCACGTGACTGCGACCAAGACTCAGGGATCTGGACCCACTTCTGTGATTGGTACTACATACAAACTTGGGTTTGGAGACAAGTCAACGGCTTTACTAAAACAACTGCAACCGCAAATCGAGAATCACGCCTCCCCCTTGATCTTAAACCTCTGGATTCTCTTTTCCTGCTACATTTCAATTGCCAGAGTTTCGGCGCTCTATTTTACGCCCAAGATGTTGTTCTTCAGGTAAGAAGCTGGCTTTCCCTTCCTTTATTTTTTCTTTCCCTTTTTTTGGTTATCTCCCACGTCTCTATTTTCCTTCCCAGTGGACATATGATGCCCTTTCCACACGGAGAGAGGAGCCGGAATTTTTTGTTATGGCGGAAGCACCTTAGGTATCTATGATTGATACTTTTGTCCGTCTTTGGAGACAGCGGGAAAACGGAGAGGGCACAGGGAGGATGGTGCTTGGGTATTATCATCGTGTACCGGGGCTGGGAAGGCAATGGGAGGAGAGGGCATGGGAGACGGGTCGTGTGTTCAGGGTCGGGTTGCGATGGGGTCGCGTCGCGGATCGAATGTGCCTGCCTCGATACGCACAATACTTGCTCCTCGGGAGGCATAGGGCATGGCGGAGCATGATGCTCTCTCACCGTGGTCTATGCTGGTTATATATGCATGCCCCTACCTACCTAGGTTACCTCTTCGTTCGTTCGCTGCGCTAGGCTGGTGCTAGCTTCATGGTTTTCTTCCTCTGCGAGCTCAGTGGCCTCTTCCCGTCGCTCGCTCCCCTGCGTGCCTACCTATCCCTCTACATTCCCTCTCCGTGCATCGCGGCTGGGATTTCACCCGCGCGGGGGAGCGCCCATAAAATGCTTCTCTTCTCCCCCCCCCCCAACTCTCATTTCTTTTCACTATTCACACATTTCCCCCATGAACCAACCCCCCTTGGTCTCCCGGAATAAGGATAAATAAGGGGGGAAAAAAAAGAAAAGAAACTAAGCTAATATTTATACCATCACACGCACGCGCACATACATACATACCCCCTGCGCGCACGTGTGGGTATGTGTGCGTGCGTATGTGATGGATATGATATATATATAGCTTCTTCAAGACGCTCATCGATCACGAGGTGACGGTCGAGCTCAAGAACGACATCCAGATCCGGGGCACGCTCAAGAGCGTCGATCAGTACCTCAATATCAAGCTCGACGACATCCAGGTCGTCGAGGAGATCAAGTATCCCCATCTGGTGAGTTCTTTTCCTTCTCCTTTTTTCCCTTCTTTCTCTCTTTCTATTCCTACCCCCTTCCCCTTTATCCTAACCCCCACCCCAGTATCACCCACTTAGCTTTGTATATTACTCTTGATATATATATATCGAGTATACATACTCGTCCTTATCCTCTTTCTTGATGATCTTGGCGCGCTGTAACATGGACATGGGGGTTTATTAACAGCCCACAAACAACTGACAAGAAAATCTACAGAGTTCCGTAAAGAATGTCTTCATCCGTGGCTCGGTCGTGCGCTACGTGCACCTGCCCGCCAACGCTGTCGACATACCGCTACTAGAGGACGCCACAAGACGAGGTTAGCTTTTCTTTCTTCTTCCCCCCCCTTTTTTTTTCTCTTTGCCCCTTTCCCTATTTTTTCTCATCCTTCGCATATCTTCCTTTCCTCTCTTAGTTCTAGACACACACATACACGTATCCCTCAATTCTAACCCCGCAACAGAAGCAGCCAACCAGGCCGGCAAGGGTAAATGAGCGGGGAGTGGATATCGATGCTTTTTTCTTCTTTTTCCCTTTGGGGCGGATGGAGCAATGGATGGATGAGTTAAATATCTATCTTGGGTGAAAAGGAAAGGAAGAACAAGCATAAGAAAGGAATGGGTCTCATCATTAGGGCCCGTATAGCCCCTAAATCGGTTGAGATAAGTATAATGGCAAAAGTTCGTGTGCCAGCAGACACGGCAGACAGTTAAGTGGAGGAGGGGTAGTGGGAGAGAAAGGCGCACAATAATCACCAGAAGAGATCGTCAACGGAAAGGAGGAGAGATCTATTGGCCCAAGTTATCTCATACGTGATGACAGCGGCTAGGCATGGCGGCGTGTGCGCGTTTTGGCCAACGACAATATCATACCATACATAAGGTATAGCATGATCTTATCGGTTTTGGAACTGAGAGGAATAATATACCCCCCCTCTCTCCTTCCCACCGCCCCCTTTTTATAAAAAAAAAAAAAATCTTGATTAGAAGAAATCTTACTCGACATGATTGGGAACCCGAGAATCCATTAGCTCCCTTTGTATTATTTACACATTTGCAACTGCAAATACACATGGTGACTTACCCACCTGATTTTAGGCAGGTAAAAGAATACATGGATAGACAGGCTTCACGCAGGCTACTACCATCTCCGAAACCCTCCTACCTCTACCCAACCAACCAACCTACCACCAAACCGCCCCACCCTTCCCATTCCCATCCCTACCATCCCAAAGCCCAAGCTCCCTCTTCTCCCCTTTCTCTTCCCCCTCGACGAGGACCCTCACCAGCCCGCCCCGCCTCCGCTCGGCGAGCCACCGGTCCGTCCAGCCCTTCATGCGCCTGCGGCCCGCCTCGCTGCCGACGTTGACCGTCGGCACCACCTTCTCGACGCGCAGCGCCATGAGGAAGAGGCAGAGCTCGCGGAAGCTGCTGTGCTCCGAGTAGGGGACCCCGAAGCACATGGCCTCGCGGGTGCTACCGCGCTGGGCGACGAGGTCGCCGCCGCCGAAGCGGGGCCGCCACGCCAGGCCGTGGAGGAGGCTCGTCGTCGCCACCGTGCCGGGGGACGTGTTGGCCGGCACGTTGCTCTTCGCCGTCGCGGCCGCGGCCGCGGTGGTGGTGGAAGAGGAGGTTGACGTCGAAGCGGAACCGGGCCCCGGCGGTAGCGGCGGCGCTGTCGTAGCGTTTCCTCCCGGTCGGAAATTCCACCCCGAGGGCCGGAACCCCACGATCCGCGTGAAGTGCGGCTTGTACCCGTTGAGATACTCCTGCAGCGTCTCGGCACGGATCTCCATCAGCATCTGCATGTGCACCTGCGCCTCGAGCGGGTCCGACGTGAGCAGCGCCGTCAGCTCCGGGTCGCCGAGCTGCGAGCAGATCTTGATTTTGGAGGGCGACGCGAATATCTTTGTCTGGAGCGCTTGCGCGATCGCCTTGCAGATACGCTCCTTGCCGATCGAGTACGTGCCGCAGATGATCAGGAGTCGATTCTTTGGGCCGGCTGTGCTCTTGCTGTTGCCTTCGGCTCCTTCGAAGCTCTTGGCCGCAGTGGTAGACAGAGAATCGCAGTCCTCTTTCTGAAAAAATTGGCTGACTGTCGTGCTACCCTTTTCGCGCTTCGACATGTTAAGGGCTTTGTCTGCCGCACTCGGGTCTTCTGATATCGACTTGCAGAAGTCCGCGCAGGTTTTTATAACGTCGTCCTGGGGTGGAAATGAGTACCGGGGGTTGAGATATGTTGTGTCCAAATAGCAGACATCGATCTTTTGCTGCTTGACCTTACCAGAGATCGCATCGACGGTCTCAGGTTTCAGGAGCGGGTGGGTAACCTGTGCCGGACAGGCTCGGAAGTCGCCACAGTGCAATATTCGCTGCGTTCGTGAACTTGACCCTTTACCAATAGTCTTCTCGAACAGGAATAACGAACTACCAGGGCAGTGGTTTGCCGGCAACATGGTGACCGTCACACCTTCTGTTCCCGGAACCTCAACTTTCTCTTCAAATTCCAACTCCTTTATCCATTTCGCGGCTGTCCGAAGTTGGTTCTTGATCAAGCTGCCCGTCACCTTGCTGCAGTAGATTGGGCCGTGAGACCAATTCGCCGTTAGACCTATGTAATGATCACTGTGGAAATGACTGAGGAAATACGCATTGCAACCCTTAACAGCGCCATACCGAAAGGCATCGACGCAAATGAAGAAACCTGGCATGATCTTGTAAAATGGACATGTCCGTTGATACGCAGGCTTCCCCCGGGAAGCATGTTCGGCGGCAGCAGCGGAAGCCCAAGCTGCATCTTCGGCGTGACCGGACATGAGCTTGCTGAAGGCAGAGGTGGGCTGATTTGCCGTGCTTCCCAAGTTGATAGGGTTTGGCTGGCCTGGCCTAGGAACAGCCGCACGAGCGAATCGCTTGCTCACCTCAGGGGCATCAATGGTATCGGCGGGAGGTGGCTTTAGTGGAGCAGGAGCAGGAGCAGGAATCGGTATTGGATTGCCATCTAGACAGGCGTTGACGTGGATAGTAGCTTGCTCGGTAGTGATCCCGGCCAGGCTAACATTGCACAGTGGGCAGGCCTCGGTCATGCTCTCGTTTCCTGGCGACTCGTCCAGCGCGCCGTCCGACGTATAATCTCCGGCATCCTCATCCTCATCCTCATCCTCATCCTCATCCTCATCCTCATCCTCATCCTCATCCTTATCCTCGAGCCTAGCCTGCGCTTTCACGTACTGCCTTTCGCGAAACTCCTCGCCGAAATTGAAATCGTCATCGTCAAACAACCCTTCAATTTCCTCGAGGTCCTTGAACTCCTCATTGTAAGCGTCTTCTAGCTTAGACTCTGGTCCATCTATTATATCCGGACAGCTTTCGTCGACGGGTAGTATGGGTTCCGGGGCTGTCTCGGGGTTGGAGGGGTTATTAATGATTGATACAGGAGGTGCTGATCCATCCGATGATTGGTGTGCCCGTGACTTCGTTTTAATATCGTCTTCGCTGTCGGAATCTTCTAAGAACGGACCCTTTCGTCGGGTCGGCTTTGTCTGTTTCTGTCTTGGGGCCTCTGACTCTACCGCCTCTGGTTTTAATTTTGCCTCGTTTTCTGCAACACGCGTGGTACTTCGGCTCGCATCGTGGCTTAATTTCCTGCGTTTCGGAGCGCTCTCGTTGCTGTCATGTCCTTCTTCTCTCCTGCTGTGCTCAATTCCATATATGTCCTCTTCGTTGTTCGCATCCGCATCCGCATCCGCATCTACATCTGGTAGTGTCTCGGGTTCTGCTTCCGCGGCGTCCGGTGCACCGGCACAGAAAAGCTGCTCCTCGACCTCGACCTTCTTGAAGAAATTCAAGATATTGCCATTTGTCGGTTTCCTCTTCGGCGTAGTTGCTTCCAGACCATTGGTTCCCCTTGCGGCGGCCCCGAAGTTCAGCTTCGATTGCGTTTTCCGAGGGGCTACAGATTTGGACTTGGGCTTGGGGGTTGCCGGCATTGTATCGCCATGTAAGTTGGTAGGCTAAATGAAGCAGTGTTTAATCGACGCAAATTCGGCGGTTATGCGGGTGAGAATTATATAATTATGTAACTTTGTCGTGCGCAACCAAAGGGTCGGAAGTGAGTCCAAGTGAAAGTGGAATGATTTAATGGACTGATTCCGGAATTAATTGATTGCTTTTTTCTTGCCCCTCGTCGAATTTATTAACCTTAGGTAATGACGTCCGCTGAAGACGCGACGAGCGCGTTTGTCACTTGACTTTGTGTCTACCGTAACTTATTAATTAGGCACTGTACCTTTTAACAAAGCTCACGCTAACCCGTACCTTTCATTGGTAGAACAGTACCTCCCCTCCCCTATACTTTGCTATACCTACTAGCATATTACCATGTAAATAGCAACATCGGGTGTCTTAATAGCAGCAAAATAAATATACTACTCAACCTAGAGCTTCATGCTACAAAGAATTGGCTAATTCGTCATTCAGTTTTCATTCGTTTCACCCGTACGCCGGACCTAATGCTATATAATAACTACTGCCGCATATGATGCTTCATTGCCAATGCTGTTAATTCGAACATGGGGCCTTTTTCATAATGCCTCCTCTTGAAACCAATGTTCTATTATTGTCTTCAACCAGAACCCGTCTTCTCGTCCAGAGTCTGCTCCGACCTCGTCGTTTCGCTCCCGCCACCTTGCGACGTCTTGCCCGTTTTCTTTTCCTTATCAGCCTTCAACGAGACAGAACCGGCAGGGGAGTGTCCCTTAAAGTAATTATGTATATCTTCTGTGAAATCGTCATCGTCATTATCATAAGATGCCGCTTCGGCATCGCTTGCCGTTCTGGAAGCCTCTTTCTCCTCCCACTCTGCACGAATGTCGCGGATCTTGGCCTTCATATCCAAGTCTGGGTGGTAGTTCTTCCCCACGCCCATCCATCTCTCCCACAACGATAGGTGCTGGGGGTGGATGGCTATGCCATGGTATTCATTCTCACGCCCGTCTAGGATGTACTGCCACCGGCGTTCTTGCTCCTTGAGATCCAAGCCTGTCGTGTCAGGCAGCCAAATCCACGTGAAAAGCATACCGGCCAGACCAAACCAGGGGACCACATAGAACTTGGTCTGCGTATCGATGTAGTTGTAGAGGACCGACGCAAGAAGGGCACCGGCCTTGCCGATCATGGCCGAGAAGCCATGGGCGCTAGCTCGGATTTGAGTAGGGAACACCTCGCCCGCCACGAGGAAGGTGACTGAGTTCGGCCCAAACTGGTTGAAAAACGATGACAGGAAATACATGGCCTGGAAGCTATGGATGCCTGCCGGGCTAGTATAGTAGTCATACTTGAACGCAGGAACCACAAACATGATGAAGCACATCAGGAAGCCGACCTAAGTCAGTGTTAGCGATGCCCAAACGACGTTCTTGTCTGTAACACTAACCTGTTGCATAATCTTCCTTCCGTACATCTTGTTGTCGATCAGAAGCGAGGCAGCGTAGTAGCCAGCTAGCGAAACGACGACGTTGACCAGATTCCAAGTCCAAGTCGTGAGGATAGAGTCTGGGTTGTCCGAGATTACGCCAATAAACTGACCTAAATGACTGTTAGCCTATGAAATTTCTCGGGCGTCTCGTTGATAGGTGCCATACTTTGAAATAGCTTGTTGCCGTAGAAAAATACGTCATTGCAGAACCAGCTACCAGCGGTGGCCACCAGACGTCCGCCAAAGTTGCTACAGGTCATTTTGAGCGACTTCACGTCATATCCCGTGACATTTGCCTTCTTCTTTGCCTTGTCGAGATGCTTACTCGCCGACTTCATTCTCCAGGTTCGATAGTAGGCCAGCCAGAGAGTTCCGATCGCGGGGAAGGCAAAAGACAGTCGGAAGGTATACTGGGCAGCGGTCACGGAGTAGGGGGGTTCACCACTACCGCGGTTGAAGATGAGCAAGAGGACGATAAGCACGACCTGGTTGACAAATTGCCCCCAGCCTTGCATCAGGAAAGCCATCGTGACCTTGCGACCACGGTGTAGTCGGTCATCGCGAGTCGACAGCTTCCCAGAAGTCACGGCATTTTCCATGGACGACGTTGCTGTAATGGGGTACTCGCCACCGACGCCGATACCTGTGTGTCGATAGGTTAGCTAGGAACACTCTTCGAAGTCGTCGGCCAAATAACGCGGGAAACAAGAGTGCTATGACATACCATATACGAACAAAGACCAAGCATACATGATCACCCACCCTTGTAACGTAAGACCCCAGGAGCCAGTAAGCATCACGAGACCGAGAACCATGATGACGGCGTCTTGAATCAGACCCCACCGCCGTCCTATCCAGTCGCCAATAATCTAAAACACTAGTTGTTAGCCATCCTGGTCGCCCATAAGAGCAAAATATGAAAGGACTATAGTCTTACCCCGACAACTACCTGGCCGACCATTATACCAAGGATTTCAAGATAGGTGACAGCAGCTATCCAGTTGGTGGTGCACTCAGTGGGATGCTTTCCCCAACAAGAACCCCAAGCGGCCCTAAATAGCGGCTCAAGGTTTCCGATGGAGAAAAGAACGTAACCTTCCAGGCCAAGACCAGCACCCGGCAGGATAGCATGTCTGAAGTACCAAGCGACCGGGCTAAGAGGATCCTTTTTGATCATAGAGCCAACATTCCGGGCTTCCTCTTTCGCCTCGGCTCGATCTACCTTGCTGACGAAGGCAAAGCGCTTAGCTAGGGGCAGGTCTGCCCAGTATACGCCCTCGGGCGTATAGGAATCGTCGGGCTGAGTGATGTGAGAGAAGATCTGCTTCTCGTACTCAGTAGCATAACTGGCGGAAGGTCTCCGCGGATAATGCTCATGTTCATCACCGGTCTCGGGACCATGAGGCACGGGGATCTCCCCAATCGGGGGATCGTGCTCGTGGTGGTGGCGGAG
Organism: Biscogniauxia marginata; assembly: GCA_022695795.1. Classification (NCBI taxonomy): domain Eukaryota; kingdom Fungi; phylum Ascomycota; class Sordariomycetes; order Xylariales; family Xylariaceae; genus Biscogniauxia; species Biscogniauxia marginata. The sequence goes on along the minus strand of MU404156.1, from coordinate 25,742 downwards.
GAGATGAGCCATGACCTCGATAGAGGGGAGTAGGAAAGAAAGGTTTGGCGGAGGGAGGCCGACTGATGTCTTTTTGCTCAAACTTTGTCTTATATCGCTGGCGGCAGGGACAATTTCATAAAGCGTTGTCTTAGTTTAGACCAAGCACCTAAGCCAGGTTGGAGGCTAGGTAGTTCAGATCGACTCTGTTAACGAGGGCGAGAGGGGGAAAGGAAATAGATCTAATATGTCGCTACCGGTATATTGGAAGAGTGGGCAGTAAGATTACGCCTCGTGTAAGCTATAGGTAGAGGAGAAAGGTGTTGGACGGACCAAGTCTTGGTCATGTGCCCTGACGAGTGACGAGTGACGAGTGACAAGAGTGAGAGGGAGGAACAGAAGAAGGCGAGCTTCGCAATCAATGGCGTGGCAAGGTTGGTTTAAAGAACGGCAGCTTCCAGAGAAAACGGCGAGTAGCTATCGAAGGGTTCTTGGCGTGCTCGGCTTGTAAGTGACAGACCAAACTTCCCCACAAGTTTCAAGGGACCACATGCGGTGGAGTATCACGGCTTCTTGGCGATGGATTTGCATCGCCCGCCTTGCATCGGTAACTCTACACAAGAGGTCTTGCTGACATCAATCCTTAGCAGAGCTCAGGTGTTGGTGATCAGTGGGCCAATGACACAGCCAAGCAGAGCACACTCGGATCTTTGAGGTTTCAATTTGCTCCCTTTGTCATTTTCGCGGCCTTGTCAGCCATGCCGATCTAGGTAGTAATTTGGCACATTATTTTCGAAACTCGATGAACAATAAAGGCAAAGTCTCCAGAGCGTACGACCTTGCCGGACACAGACGCTGGTAACCGAGTCGAACACCACGCACATCAGGTACATGTATGATCCCTGGCCGTGAAAAGCTCAATACTGAAGTTACCATCGTTGCATGTCCAAAGTTAGTTGAATTTGGAGCCAATCAGCGATAAAAGGGCGAGCACGTTGTGGTTTTGACTCTGCTGATTTGACGAGAATGACTAGGGTAGACTAGTTTAAACTGACTTGCTCTACCTACCTACCTAGTCGGGTTCGTGACAGGGGTCTCCGATGCGGAAAAGCTGAGGGGAAAGGAGTAGGAAAGCACGCGAGCACTGTCGAAAGTGGGAGCTACGTATTTGACCGAGGACACTACGGGCAGTGGGGAATATGAATATCTGTTGTAGTAAGGTAAGAGGTGTGTAGCGGGTGAGGCGCAGATACAAAGGCGGCCAAGTCCGGCGTGCATTTACAAGTAGGTACCTTACTCGAGTACGACAAGATTCCTATAGTTAGTAGCAATTGCTAAGGTTTCGGAAGCATCTGGCCAAGAGGCTAAAAAGGGTGGCCAAGCGCTAGGTTGGAGAAATGTGAAGCTGGGGAGACTCTGGGCATTGCTTGGGCTTTGCTCGGCCAAAGCACCATCCTCAATACCGCAAGTGCTCGCGTGAGCATTGACTCTTTCCATCGCTTTTGTCTCTGTTGCACTACCTGTAAACCGCAGTACCGGACACAAGCATTTTTAGGGGGGTCTTGGTATTTCTTAGGTATTGTTTGGGGGGTCGTCTTGTTTGGTGGGGTAAACTGTTTCTGTGCACTTACATACACAGAATAGGAAATTTCCAATCGTCGGTCCGGTATGTCTGTTTGATCAACAAAACATCTTTCCCGTTGCCCGCTTCTAAATAAAGGCGATACAAAACAAATCGAGTTTCGCGGCCCGCCAATGTTTATTACCTTATATTTATCTGTTTAAAATTGATACCTTCCTGCTACTCCACGATAGAAGGCCCCAACTCCTAGAGGGAATGTAAACATGTAGGTACTTAAGTTAAGTCAGCAAACGTAATAAGCTAGCTACATATATTTTACAAAAGGTATCTTCACCTAACCTAGGTACTTACCGAGATACATGGTAGAAATTACAAGATGAATTTTATCGTACCAATCATATCACAAACATTGGCCACATGTTCGGAGCCGATGAGAACATTTTCCTCGATGTAGATTGCTACTAGGTACATACAGAGATGATTACTACTGGGACTGCGGGAATAAACTCGGAACTATGATATCACCTGCAGCCAGCCACTTTAAACAATGGGCTTTGTGTCACGTGATTACGAGCTTAGAACCTCGCGTTCGAACGCGTCACATCCTCCTGTGCCAAGGCCAAGACTAAGGCCAAGATCACCACCACCATCTTGACAGCTCACTACCTTCAACGCTTAGGTACCCAATTAACTTTCTCTCGTCAATTGATACCGCATGACGTGTAGCAACACGCACCACCACTATGCCGCGCCAATCGCCTCGGAAAGCTAAGAAATCTGTCACAGAGAAAACCGCCGCTGCCGAGGAGATCACCACGGCCAAGACCAGGATTACGAAGCGCAAGGTCGCCGAGTCCGTCCCGGAGACGGAGGAGCCTGCCAACAAAGAGCCTACGGCCACTAAGAAGCGGAAGACGACAGCCAAGAGCAAAGCCGACGACACCATGCCTCTGGCCGAGCGTACCGCCATCGCTTCACTCAGGAAGTCTATGTACATCGGCGCGCATGTGAGCAGTGCAGGAGGTGTGTCCAACCCATAACCTTTCCGCATCTACCCCCCCCTTTTCTTGTCTTCTTGTCAAATACGTAAATCCTCTTGGCTGACTTGAGCCCTTCCCCTATAGGCGTGCAAAACTCCGTTACCAACGCCGTACAGATCGGCGCCAACGCCTTTGCTCTCTTCCTCAAGTCGCAGCGCAAGTGGGCCAACCCGCCTATCGCGCCCGAGGCCCGCGACGGCTTCCGCGCGCTATCGCGGGAGCACGAGTTCGAAGTGCATAAGCACTGCCTGCCACACGGGTCGTATCTCGTGAACCTGGCGGCGGCAGAGAAGGAAAAGGCAGACCAGGCGTACGGCGCATTCCTCAACGACCTGCAGCGGTGTGAACAGCTCGGCGTCAAGCTGTATAACTTCCACCCGGGCAATACAAATGGCGACACCAAGGCGAACGCCGTTCAGCGCATCGCCGCACAGGTGAATAAGTCGCACCGCGCGACTAGCACCGTTATTACCGTGCTCGAGAACATGGCCGGGCAGGGCAACGTCGTGGGCGCGACGTTCGAGGACCTACGTGACATCATCGAGCTGATCGACGACAAAGATCGCGTAGGCGTCTGCATCGACACCTGTCACGCCTTCGCCGCGGGGTACGATCTGAGGGCGCCTGAGGCCTTCAACGAGACCATGTCCAAGTTCGATGACGTGGTAGGCGGCAAGTACCTCAAGGCATTCCACCTGAACGACAGCAAGGCCCCTTTCAGTTCGCACCGCGACCTGCATGCCAACATCGGTACGGGCTTCCTGAGCTTGCGTGCCTTTCACAATCTTATGAATTACGACAGCAAAGGCGCCATCTCCTTCGAGGGCCTGCCCATGATTCTTGAGACGCCCATTGATAGGAAGGACGCCTCCACCGGCAAGACGGTCGAGGACAAGCAGATCTGGGCCGACGAAATAAAGCTGCTCGAGAGCCTGATCGGCATGGACCCGGAGGGTGATGAGTTCAAGGCCTTGGACGCGCGGCTCCAGGCAGAGGGCGCCGGCGAGCGCGCCAAGATCCAAGACCAAGTCGATCGCAAGGGCGCCAAGGACGCGAAGAAGACGAAGACCACTAAGGCCACGAAAGCCACCAATGCGCCCGTGAAGAAGCGTGCGGGTAAGAAGACGAAAAAGGCCGAGACCTCGGACGAGGAAGAAGATTCAGAGTGATAGATAACTCTTGCCTATCACAACGAGAAAGCGGTGCCGGTTTTTTTTTAGGATTAGGAGAGGTTGTAACTTTTCTTCTTCTCTAATATAGGACGACTTGTAGTGTTTTCATCATGACATTTATCATTATTGCTGGGGAATGAAAAGAAAAGGAGTTAGGCGTTTCGGGGGTATGATGGATGGGTATGTGTGTGTGTATCAGAACTGGGTGTATAAGAAGAAAAAAAAGAACGATGCAAGAATGTACCACGAATTAAATAGCCTCCTCTACTAAGCTCCCTTGTGTAAGAGGGGGAGAGAAAATCAAATCTGCGACGAAACCCCTCAATCCCCATCTATGATCCTTCTCTAGTAAAAAGATATGGAATGAGAAACAGAAGGGGAAAGGGGAATAATAAAAAAGAAAAAGCAAGATCATTTGATTCCTCCCTGCCCCTTTTTTTTTCTCGGGGCCCGAATGAAACGAACCAGTGAATAGAAAAAGAAAAGAAAAGAAAAGACTCCTTTCAACGCCCTGACTCTATGCAGCATGTCCTCATCTCATCTCTCTCTTTCCCTCCTTCTGCCCCCCGAGATCTAGTCGTCAAAGTGTCTCTTCCACCGCCCATCTCGTCTCGCTTCCCCCGAGAAAAGTAGGTTAGCTAGGTACCTACCTACCTAGCCACCTACGTAAAGTCAAGGAAGGCCAGGTCAAGGTGAAGAAAGTCCCTAGGGTATATAAAATGTTCTCTCCCCCTCCTTTTTCTCCTCGCGATCGATCAATGCCTCCTCGCCCTCGCCCTCGCCATCCCCTCCACCCTCGCCATCAGCCCGCGGAGCCCGACGCCCTTCTCGCAGTTGGCCTCGAGCCAGCGCTCCATGTCGGCGCGCGCGCGCGCCAGGCCCCGCGTGACCGGCAGGGTGCCGCCCTCGCCGTCCGCCGCCGCGCGCGAGGCCGGGTTGAGCAGGAGGTCGAACAGGTCGGCCCAGAGGTCGGTCTGCCAGTAGCGCTTGAACGACTCGCGGACGCGGTAGCGGGGGCCCGTGCCGAGGGGGTGCTGGTGGTCGGCGCGCACCGTCTCGATGTACTTCCCGAAGAGCAGGCAGTGGACGATGCCGGCGAGCCCGTGGTAGTCGATGTGCCAGGACCAGGGCCGGCCCTCGCGCATCTCGGCGCAGTCGGCCGCCGTCGTCTTCCAGTCGGCGACGAAGCGGACCCCGGCCGGGAAGGTGCGCATGTCGATGCCGCGGCCGAAGTCGATGAGGACGACGCCGCGGGCGCCCCAGCCGCCGGACCCGTCGGCGCGCCACTGCGGCGAGAGCCCTCCTCCCCCGCCCGCCGGCAGCCGGTCCAGCCGCAGCAGGCAGTTGTCGGCCTTGAGGTCGCCGTGCAGGATCTGCCGCGCGTGCAGGGCCTCGACCGTGCGCAGCAGCTCGACCGTGAAGAACATGGCGAGCGCCTCGTCCATGACGCCCGACGGCTCGCCGCGGAAGCAGTTGACCACGTCGAGGAGCGTGCCGTGCGGGTAGTACGGCAGGAAGAGGAACCCCTCGTCCTGGTAGAGGTGCAGCTCGTGCGCCGCCGAGACCGACGCCGCCGCCCGGTGCTGCGGCCCCAGCCGCGCCGCCGCGAGCCGCATCATGTGGAACTCCCAGGCCGTGGGCGGCTGCTCCATCTTGAGCGCCTCGAGCGGCGTGCGGCGCGCCATCGCCCGCGCGACGGGGGGTGCGTTCTCGTCGTTTTCTTCCTCCTCCTCCTCCTCCTCCTCTTCTTCTTCTTCGGATTCCGGAGACGAGTTCTCGACGAGGTAGACCGGCGCGAAGGCCCCGGCGCCGAGCTCGCGCTTCAGCGTGTACTCGCCCATGAGCTCCGGGAACTCGAGCACGACGGGATTGTTGAGGGGGCCGGTCTTGTCGTTGCCGTTCTTGCCGGCCTTGCTAGCGAGCCTGGCAAACTTGCGGATTTCGGCGCCTCGCTCAGATCGTTCGTTGCGGTGGTCGTAAAAGCCCGGGTACGAGCTGAGGGGCGGGTGCATGTTTGCGAGAATCTCATCTCGAATGATGGTGTCGACTGGGTTGCATTGGGTTTCCTTGATGATGGGCCCCTTAGGTATCAGCTTAGCTTTAGCTTCCGTAGTAGTCGGCTTGCTTTTCTGAAGCAGGGGTTGTGCGAACTTGACGGGGGAACGGTGTTCGCTGAGGATCTCCCGCAGGGGGCTGCTAAGGGGCTCGAAGTCTTCATCATCCTCATCCTCTTCCTCGGTCGGCAAATCTAACGAGTCCTTCTTTCTAAGAGTCTTCGCGTTGAAGTATGGGGGCTTAGCCTCAGTTACCACGCCAAGCGATGATTCTGTCCGCTCTGTAATAGGTGTCATGAACGGGAGTCGGTTATTAGCCACCTCAGCCGGGTCCCTATACGGCCTTGTAGGGGGTTCATAATCTTCGGGCGGGATTGGAATAAATCTGGTCCTAGTTTTTGGAGGAGAGTCCTCCGGAGTGGATCGGCGGATTCTCGTGTCCTCATCATCCTCTTCTTCCGTCTCTGAGTGTTCAGGATCACGTGTGTCAATTAGGTCTGACATCTCGCTGTCATTTTCCTCATCATCCTCATCTTCAATCTCACCATCAACTTTGGGGACGTGTTTTTGTGCTGTAAAGTCGGACCATTCACTGACGCTCTTGTCGTCGTCGTCGCCAGCCTCACTTGTGGTGATCTGTCGGGTAGTGCCGGTACTCTCTGCACCACTAGTGTAGTCGCCCTCCGTCATGTACTCATCATCGTCACTCTCGGCATCTTCCTCAGCTGGTTTGAGAGGAGCGTTGAAGATGTCATAGATCTCATCCGTTGCGGCCTTTGTATGCATTGTCATGGTGGGCTCAGATGTTGAGGATGCACTCTTTTTCTTGATCTTTGGGCCTGATGGGGAGTCGAGTTTTGCTTTAACTACGGGAGGAGTGGAGATGTTAGTAGAGATGTTAGATAGCAGTGATCGTGGTTTTGGTATCGTGTCAAGAAAGGAAAGAGTAGAGAGATTTTTGGATGGGGGGTGGACTGACTGATTTGTGTCTCATTCACTTCCATGACCTTCTTTTTGCTCTTGCTCTTGGTGGGCTTGGATTCCTTGATGGCTCCGTTCTCGTCAAGCAATACTACGTCGTGGTGCACAACTAATTTTTCGGTAATCTTTTGACTGAGGAGGTCTACTTGCGGACAGTTCTCGTCAGTAGGCTCGCGTTGTCCCTCTACCGCGCTTTCATCATCCCAGTAAGCATCGAGCCACCCTTTGTTCGCGGCCCATAACTCTTCAAAGCTGAGTTCTGTACCCGGCTCCTCTGGGGTGGGATAGACGGCCTCGAGATTGACATAGATTCGTTCTCTTTTACCACTCTGCGGATTGACAATCACTTGGTGCTTAGATGGGGCAATTACGATATGGGACTCTGCTATTCTGGACTTGTTCTGAAATACACAAAGGCACAACCGGCATGAATTAGTCCTATTTTTATCAACAATGGACATTGCCGGATGGGGGAAATTCGTTAGCTTACCGGATCCCTGAACACCGACATCTTGGGTCCGTTGCTTTTCTTTACTGACGTCTTCAGCGTCTCTCCCGCCCACGGCTTCGCCTCCATTACGTTCTCCTTCTTGCGATCTGCCAGCGATCCGATTGAATCCCAACCCTTTCCACCTTCCGCCATCGACGACATTGCCGGCGCAGTCGAACTTGCGTCTGAGAAGATAGCAAGTTTCGACTTGCCGGGCTTTGAGGATGGACCGCCAACTCCCACGTTTGGTCTCGGGGCCTGCGGGTCTGCTGCGGCTTGTGCGGCGGCCGAGTAGGGGTCAATCTTGGCGGCAAGCACCGGCCGCACGCTTGGTAGGGCTGGAGAGGAGGGTGTATCTGCTGCTGCGCCTGGGTTTTGCGCTCGTCTCTGCTCAAATTCACCAAACTTGCGGATTAATCTCTGCGCTGGTCGTGCTTCCCGTTCGATTCCTAGCTTGTATACCTCCTCCGCCTGAGACCAGCGGCCGGCACTCTCAAGCCACGCGGCGTACTCCTCGTAGAAAAGCGCTAGCCCCTCTCCGATGCTGTGGCGAGACAGGAAAACGTAGGTCTCCCGAGGTGAATCGGAGAAGAATTGAATGTAGTGAAGCCACAGCTTCAGGTATCTCGGGTCGTTCTTGTATTGCGGCGAGCCGATGAAGGCTTTGGTGGCGCGCTCGAGCAGGGTATGGAGTTGAGATTGGGGTGTAGCTTGCGCAGATGGGTACGCGTCGAAGGTCCACCTCACATATCGATCGAAGATGTCGAGGGGATCATCCGACTCGGAGAGACTGGCGACTTCAGCCTCGTACTCGGCCCTAATGCAGTCGTTGATGTTCTTGGTATCTGAGGGTGTCGGTGTCGCTAGCTTCTGCAGAGGCGAGGATGAAAAGACTTCGAAGAGCTTCTTTGCCGATCGTCCTCCAGGCAAGGACTGAATGTTCTCCTTTTGCCCTTCGATTACATCGAAGTCGATGAGATCGCCGGATGTCATCTTAGTGTATGCCCAAAGACGGCGGCGGCGACAGGTCTTGTTTAAATAGAGGAGAAGAAAAAACCTGTAATGTTAGTTGTCAAATTCAACAAGATAAGATGAGTCAACCCGCAGTGGGTGCGGGTGGGGAGCGGCATATCAATGTGGTTCGCTTGTTGACTGTTTTGATTGCAACCTTGCATCGTGTTGCTTTGACAACACTTTATGTGGAGCCAATGTGTGGCTTGACCGCCTTATTTCGCTCCTCCAGCCACAGGTTTAGCTGGTATGGAAGAGGACCAGGTTAACGCTCCTGCCAGGGAGGAATATTTCTTGAATCAAGGAACACGCGATAGACCCATCTGGTGTCATGCTGTCCACTCTAGTAGATGCATAGCTGTTTGGTTGAGTTAATGCACGATACTATAGGGCACCCGTACTATATTTGAGTCTCGGAGGAGATGGTCTATATTCCATTGTCCAGTGTTGTATAGCTCCACTCGAGCGGACATCCCATCCAGACTTAATATCCCATATAAACGTAGCAGAAGTCTCAAGCAACTACGGGCCAAAAGTCCTCCTCCAGCACTAGGACCTTCTTAAACAGCGTCATCGCGCCTGCTGCATCCACCTCCTCCGTCTCCTCGCCCTGGACGGCCGCGTACGCGTCGAGGCATTCTTGTATCTCCCTCACAAAGTCCCCGAACTCGTCAGACGTCCAAATAGGGATGAACTCCTTCCGCAGCGCGCCACCGTCGAGGTCAAAGCTCGGGTTCGCGTTCTCTTCCCCCCTCTGCTCCCGCGCATAGGTCCACGCGTCCAGGTAGACCTTCTCCGTGGCCCAGAGCAGCGCCAGCCCGTCGAGCAGCGTTCTCACGGGCTCTGCCCGCGACGCTGCTGTCCCCGCAGCGCATGCGCCGAACGAGTCGAACAGGTCGATGTAGTCGCGGGTCGTCTTGTTGGGGCCAAATTTCTCCGGCGCCGTCGTGCCCAGGGCCGTCGGGCAGCCCGATGCCGTCAGGTCGAGGCTATATGCCCTAGCCGTCTTCTCGAAGAACCGCAGCTCCTGCGTGATCCCCGAGAGGCAACTCTGAAGAAGTGTTAAAATGCGACCCGGAAGGCTCTCCTCTGTACCGGTGCCCTCGACCTCGATAGGTAGCTGCACTCGTGATATCAAGCCCCCGATGAACCGTACGTAGGCCTGGGCGTAGAGCCGGTCCTGCGATAGCCACTGGCTTAGCTGGTCCCGAGGTAGACGGCCCTGGCCGGCAAGCCGGAGAAACTGGCTCTTCGTCGCCCGTTCGTAGAGGTCAGCTGTCTCAGGGTTCGAGATCAGGTAGTCTGTCATTGACGGTTTGCCCATGCTGGCGGCTTCCGTGAAAGGTCACCTTTGAACTGGTTAACCTAGATCCTTCAAGCCCGAGGCAACAAGCAGTAGCAAAATTAAAACATTGAAAACTTGGGTGTGTTCGGTCGGTGCCCAAGTGATGATATTCAGATACCATTGTCAATGTCAGGTGGGTTAATAGAATACCTCCGATTATTTAATATGTAGAACTACATTCTCGAAATCTGACTAGTTCTATTTGACGTAATAGTGCATCTCGGCAATATCAATCTCAACCTGAGGGTTGCGCCATTTTGACGCACATGGGAATGTCAGACATCACTCCATCTCCAACCCCTCTTGAGCTATAGACCCTTTATCGGCGTAATTATTACAAAGCTAGCTTCAATTCAGACTATTTATTGAAGGACGATACGGCACGCAATATCCACAGGCTAACACTACCACTTACGAAAAATATTAGGTACAAATCGATAGCCTAGTCCTTTAGATTATAAGGTATAGTAGGACAAATATAGGGGGTGGCGTTGTATGCATAGTGCGGCAAGCACAGAGAGCGGCGATTACATCTAACAAGAACATCAAGGACTCCCGACAACAGTTACAGTTGAAACATTTCATTAGCTGCCTCGCCCAACGCCATGTTTTGCATAAGGTCCTATGTAGTACATTTTTGTTTTCGGCGAGCTTATATGTAGCTCATCTCTCTGCCTTAATGCACGGCTGTCCGGGCGGGTCAAATTGCCATACCCAATTACTGCGAAATAGTCAACGAACCCCTTTTCCTCTCGTTTACCATGCTCCAACTTCAAAGTTCTCCTAGAAGATAACTGGTTAGCCTTGATCATTAAGCTTAGAAGCAGACACTTACCTCCGGGAAGTATGTAGTAACGACAGTCCTATCGGCAAATTTCCTTCCTGCTAGCGCTTGGAGAGCCTTCTTTGCAGATTCTGTAGAATCATACTTGACGTAAATCTTGCCGACGCCTGCGGATTGCCGGCTGCCTCCAGTTGGCTTAGGCACTTTGAGGCCTACGATCTGACCGTATTTAGAGCATTCTTCTTCAACATCCTCGCAAATTTCTATCCAGGTTAGTACTTAGATTGGTAAGAGTTGCGAGCGTGCTTTGTTCTCACCTTCATAGTCATCGTTATCCATCAACTCTTCTGGTGTCACCATGTTGAGTAGCTGGAGCACACGACTCTCTTCCGAGTCGGTAGCCGTAGTTCCGGCGAGCATAGACATCGCATTTACACCCATTTCAATACCAGCGACCTGAGTAATGCCAATGCTAGCCTTTTGTACCTTGAGGTTCTTGTCGCCAATCACCATGCCATTTAGCCCTTGCACTGCGATCTCTGTTGCAGCGGGGTCGATATATTCGCAGAATGCAACACCCTAAGAAATGTTAGACGTCGATCCTTCTCATATTTATTTATGCCTTGGCAGTGACTTACCCGAGACTCCTCCGTACCATTATCCTTGACTAGAACCAAGGCTTTGAGCTCTCCGAATGACCCGAGAAGTTCCATGACTTGCTCTTCTGTGAGATAAGGAGGAAGATTTGAAATGCTGATCTTATTCGGAGTATCAATCACAACCTTGGAGATAACACCAGGTTCGTAAGGTGTGTCTTCAGCGACAGCTGGCACGATGTAATCCTTGGGTCGTTGGATCTTAAGGCCACGGCCACTGCTGCCGGCTGTATCGTTAGTAGAATCCTCGGGTTCCATAGAGATGCCATCGAATGCGAGGGCGACTGTGGCTTCTGACGCATGCCTAAACTCAAGAAGTGCGAATGTCTGGTCTTTAGAGATCTGGCAGAGGATGCAAGGGTCGGTGCTTTCGACAACATTAAGGCCATTGAGCTGGAGGTTGAAGAATGTCATAATGCTATCTTCAGTAGAGCCAGGAGGGAGGTTGTAAACAAGAAGTCTCTTGCTTTGACGCGAGTTCCCGGGCTTCAAGGATGCACTGTTTACAGCGCCGCCTGGCTGGTTCATGAATGCCTGAAGCTTCGTTGGATCCATAGGTTGCTGTCGGGGGGCGCCCGGAAGGGGGAACATGCCAGAGAGTTTGGCTTGCTCAGCAGTGACATTTTCATAGCCAGGAGGTTTCATATCCCACTGGGTCATACGTCGCTTACGCTCGAGGATGGGAATGACATTAGTGAGGTCTGGAGTCGGTTCTCGCTTCTTCGGGGGGGTAGCACTACGAGCTCGACGGTTCTGGGCAAAGAGGTCATCATCTCGGTTTCGATCGGCTCGATCAGCTCCTCGATCAGCTCCTCTATCAGCTCCTCGATCCCGTCGGTCACCACGGCGGTCCTCGAACAAGTCGCGTTCGCGTCGAGGTGGCCTGCCATCATCGCGACGGTGATCTCTTCGAGAGCCGCGGTCGCGATCCCATTCTCGATCCCTACGGTCCCGGCCCCCACCTCCACCATATCGATCTTCGCGCTCGCGGTCCCGGTGGCTACGACTTGAAGCATAGGCATCTTCGTCTCTAGCGTCGCGATGGGAGCGACGTGGTGATCTGCTACGTCTTCGATCTCGTCGGTCACCTCGGTCACCTCGATCACCTCGATCACCTCGGTCTCGACGGTCTTCACGAGGGGGATAGTCACGAGATGAGCCGTGGCGGCCATCTAGACACGGGCAAATTAGTCAGAAGCGTATCCCAGATGGAACAATTGAGGACTGGGATAAAATGATTGGGTGTACTCACCTCGGGATGAGTAGCTGTCACCACCATTCATGATGAAAGCCGGAAAGTAACAAGTCGAAATGAAATGGAAGGAATAAACAAAGATACACAGATCACAAATGGTGATCTGATGCGACAACAAAGTGAAGGAAGGAGAGAGCTCGAGGGAGGATAGATCAAGCTCCGAGATTGAGCTGCGACGCTGTATCAACGGCGAGGCTGGAGAATTAGAAATTTTGGTTGGCCCAGGTGCACAAAAGAATCGAGGTTAGATCAGTCACAGAGCTCCTGCTCTTCTATGCTAAACCGAATGTGTACTAGCGACCATAGGCTTGTCGGGCCGTGCATTAGCGTCACTTCAATGCTCTGTTTAGGCTGCGAATATTCAGCAATCCATCAGGTTGGTAGCAGGCAAGTTAGCTACAGTAACTTAACCTTAGTGCACTCCAGTTCTTTACAGGACCGCCAAACCCCCTATAAGTGAGGTTGAACTCAACTATATTTCACGAGCTATACCGCATATATAATTCTTCTTATTTCCCCTACCATTCAATTGTTCCATTAGCCCTCAACTCCAGAGCTAGTATGCCAAAGCCTCGCGTGTCTGAGTGGCGAAAGCTACCCCTGAGCTTGAAAGAGCTCTGTATCGACACAACACTCCGCTGTGGACAGTCTTTTAGATGGCGCCAAATCAATGGTGAATGGTAAGTTTTAAATTTACTACCCTATTACCATGGTATCCAAACTTATGCTAAGCTTCAATTCAGGAATTGTGTGCTTCATGGCCGATTACTTTCCTTGAAGCAGGACAAGGACCATCTCCACTACAGGGTGACATGGCCAGCATCCTCGAAAAGTTCATCCTCAAGGAAACCTGATGCTAAATCCCAGGGCCTTGATGATACCGAGGATCTTATAAAGCATTATTTCAGTTTGAAATATGACCTGAAATCGCTCTATGACCAATGGTCTGAGTCTGATCCCAATTTTCGAGAGAAAGCGCCCAAATTCACTGGGATTCGGATTCTTAGTCAGGATGCATGGGAGGCTTTGGTCAGCTTCATATGCAGCAGCAACAACAACATTTCACGCATTTCACAGATGGTATGGAGTCGCCTAGCCCTTCCCCCTTTGCATGCTACCGGTGGAGGCTAATTATCGAAGGTGCATAAACTTTGTCTGCACTACGGGCCGTTAATTGGCTATGTCGGAGGCGAGGCCTTCCACGATTTCCCACCACCACAAGCGTTAACCGGGAGAAAAGTCGAGGCCCATCTCAGAGAACTAGGATTTGGCTACAGGGCCAAATACATCGCGGAAACGGCCATGATAGTTTCTATGACCAAACCCGAAGGATGGCTTGAAAGTTTGGCAAATCCTGAGAATCCGGGGTGGTCTCCAACCAGGAGTAGCGAAAGTCACGAACCACCTACGTATAAGATGGCCCATGAGGAACTTCTCATGCTCACTGGTGTTGGGCCCAAAGTCGCGGATTGCGTCTGTCTTATGGGTTTAGGATGGGGAGAGGCAGTACCCGTCGACACGCATGTGTGGCAGATTGCCCAGCGCGATTATAAGTTTGGAAAGATGAAGACTAAGACCTTCTCGAAAACTATGTATGATTCAGTTGGTGATCACTTCCGAAAAATTTGGGGGCAGCAAGCTGGCTGGGCCCAGTCAGTGCTCTTCACGGCGAACCTCAAGTCATTCTCCGAACAAGCATCTAGCGAGAAGTCAGATGATGTCGATATCAAGGTCAAGATTGAGGAAGATGTTGTACTTGAGCCACTCCCCGCTTCACGGTCTCGAAAGCGCCGGGTCGCTATCGTCGAGAAGGTCAAGGTTGAAGAACATGTGTCTACAGAGACGGATAGAATCACCATAAAAAGAAGAAGGACAAGAAACTGAATAAGAGTTACCGAGATCCGTGGGATACAGTTATAGTCCGTCTTCATGATTTATTCTATACTTTTGTATCCCTTACTCCCCTGAGGCAGTTGTCTAGCAGAAATGTCTAAAAGAGAGAGTGGCCAAAGTATTCGAAGATTGAAATGCCATTTGTTTACGAGTTAAGTCGGGTCAGAGAGTGTCGTGGAATCAAGGGCATTATCAAGTCGAGTCTATGTGCTGTTGGTTATATATCGGAATCATAGCTCAAGAATCGTAGCTTAATTAAAAATTGCATAATTTTTAATTGGAATAACCTCGCTCTCTATAGAAGTATGATATCAACCTGCCGAGTTATCTGTGACAAAAGTGAATGTGCCATGTCGTTGCTAAAAGAAGAGGATCATGTGCTCTTTTGTTATTGTTACTACATGTGCTATTCAGGTCTAGGGTTTCATCGTTCCTAGAACCTCATTGAGCAAGAGTATAGAAAGGAAATGATGGTATGTATGAATACAGCGAAAACACCTTTATTGTGTGTAAACTTGTTGAATGTGGTATTATTGTTCAAAGTGTTCAAGGCCTAAGGGTTCAGCACTAGGAGGTACAGGTAAGTAAGGTTAGTGAGCGGACACATAAAACCTGCACCTCAGCCACGAAATTATTAAAGTGGCCACAGCTAGTTGTGCATGGAAATCAACAAATCAGAGCATAAGGTTGGCCTAATCCCACCTAATGCGGGTTAGTCAGCCAGCCTTGAAATCTAGATAATAATCTTTTCACCTCTGTCGCCGACCACCAACGAGCCCACTGCACGATCCATCACATCCACCGACAAACACCCATTCTCATCCTCTCTACATCATTTTATCCCTTTCTCTAAAGATATGGTCACTTTAGGTACCGGTACAACTCTGCACAATGTCGGACGCTGACTTCGAGACCATTCGGAAGCTCCAGGCTGAGCGCAATGCTGCATCCTCTGTGAAAAAAGGATCGCGATCCTCCGACCCTGCAAGCCAACAGACCGAGAGCTCCACCAAGGCCAAGTTGACAGAATCATTTGATACCGAGCTCTACGACCGCGACGGAGGCGACAAGTATGCAGGCTATCTCACTTCCATCCCTGCCGCCGATGGCGAGGATGAGGAGATGGAAGAGGCCGACAGTTCCCGCCGTTTAGTCGGCCAATATACAGCCACCCGCGCCCAGATTGACGAGTTCGCCCACGGCAACGGGGTCGAAGAAGATGATCCCTTTGAGGGACGAGGCGAGCATAGCACCAGAATCATCGATCGCGAATCCGATTACCAGAAGCGCCGATTCGACCGTGTTCTCACCCCGACCCGAGCCGATGCCTTCGCCGCCAATCGTCAGGCAGGTGCTGCTGAAGATGGGCATACGTACCGCGACGTCATGGAGCGGAGAGAGCTCGAAAGAGAAGAAGAGCGCGTCAAGCGCGCCATCCAAGCGAAACAGGCCGATACAGGCACGAACGGAGATCATCAAGCAACTCTCAAAGATGGGGACAAGGAGAACGCGGAAGCAGGCTCCACCGAGGCCGTATCAGCTGGCAGGAAGCGCAAGAAGAGATGGGACGTGTCTTCAACCGCCGTGGACGAGTCCGCAGCAGAACCGGCCGAGGGGAAAACAAAACGATCAAGATGGGACCAGGCGCCTTCGCTCGCCGCTCCTGGCGCTGCCGACGGAGCCAAGAAGCGATCACGATGGGATCAAGCACCATCCGCGACCCCGATCGGTAACAACGGTCTGGTCACCCCGATGCACACATCTCAAGTTGGAGCTCCTGCTGTCCCGTCCTTTGGAACAGACATCTCTGGTCCAGCTGGCATCTTGGGTGACGATGAATTGGATGCATTGCTTCCCGGTGAGGATCAAGGTTATAAGACTCTCGAGCCACCGCCCGGTTATTCTACTGGCCATGCGCCTATCCACAGGGTTTCTGCCACGCCGCTGCCCGCAAACTACGGTGGTTTTATGATGCAAGACCCGGAGAGTGTCAGGGTGGGAGGCACTCCAATGCCGAAGGAAATCCCCGGAGTCGGTGAACTGCAGTTCTTCAAGCAAGAAGATATGGCCTATTTCGGCAAGCTTGCCGATGGGTCTGACGAGAATGCCTTGAGTGTTGATGAGCTGAAGGAGCGAAAAATCATGAGGCTACTTCTCAAGATCAAGAATGGCACACCCCCGATGCGAAAAACTGCTCTCCGACAACTCACGGACAATGCGAGACAATTTGGTGCTGGGCCTCTCTTCAACCAGATTCTCCCTCTTCTGATGGAGAAGACCTTGGAAGATCAGGAACGCCATTTACTTGTCAAGGTTATCGATCGGATACTCTGGAAGCTAGACGATCTTGTTCGCCCCTATGTCCACAAGATTTTGGTCGTTATCGAGCCACTCCTCATCGACCAAGATTATTACGCCAGAGTCGAGGGTCGAGAAATTATCTCCAACCTGAGTAAGGCAGCTGGTCTTGCAACCATGATTAGTGTCATGAGGCCAGATATCGATCATGTTGATGAGTACGTGCGAAATACGACAGCCAGAGCTTTTGCTGTTGTTGCCTCAGCTCTCGGCATACCCGCTCTTTTACCATTCCTCCGCGCTGTCTGCCGCAGCAAAAAATCATGGCAGGCCCGACATACCGGTGTCAAGATTGTACAGCAAATTCCTATTCTAATGGGCTGTGCTGTTCTGCCACACCTAAAGGGGCTCGTGGACTGTATTGGACCAAACCTGAACGATGAACAGACCAAAGTACGAACCGTCACTAGTTTGGCCATCGCAGCTTTGGCAGAAGCATCCAACCCCTACGGTATTGAGAGTTTTGATGATATTCTTAACCCTCTCTGGACTGGTGCTCGAAAGCAGCGTGGCAAGGGTCTTGCTGGATTTCTGAAGGCGGTTGGCTACATTATCCCGCTCATGGACGAGGAGTACGCCAATTACTATACCTCTCAAGTTATGGATATTCTGCTTCGCGAGTTTTCGTCACCTGACGAAGAAATGAAGAAGGTAGTCCTGAAGGTCGTCTCCCAGTGTGCGGGCACCGAAGGAGTCACAGCTGGCTACCTTAAGGATCATGTTCTGGACGAGTTTTTTAAGAGCTTTTGGGTTCGACGAATGGCCCTCGACAAGAGAAATTATCGCCAAGTGGTCGAGACCACGGTAGACATTGGCCAGAAGGTTGGCGTCAGCGAAATCCTAGAGCGTATTGTTGCAAATCTGAAGGATGAGAGTGAAGCATACCGCAAGATGACGGTCGAGACTGTCGAAAAGGTAGTTGCGAGTCTCGGAGCTGCTGATATTGGCGAGAGGTTGGAGGAGCGGCTAATTGACGGTATCCTCCATTCTTTCCAGGAGCAGAGCGTCGAGGACGTTATCATGTTGAACGGTTTCGGAACAGTAGTGAACGCCTTAGGTACACGATGCAAGCCATACATACCGCAGATTGTATCAACCATTCTATGGCGCCTCAACAACAAGTCCGCGACTATTCGACAGCAGGCCGCAGACCTCATCAGCAGAATTGCGATGGTCATGAAACAATGCGGCGAGGATGCATTGATGGGAAAACTTGGTATTGTGCTCTATGAATACCTCGGCGAGGAGTATCCCGAGGTTTTGGGTTCTATACTTTCGGCACTCCGTGGCATCGTGACCGTCGTTGGTATAAGCCAAATGCAACCCCCGATCAAGGATCTACTCCCTCGCCTAACCCCCATTCTACGAAACCGTCACGAGAAGGTGCAAGAGAACACTATCGACCTAGTTGGTCGTATTGCCGATCGCGGACCGGAGAGTGTAAACGCGAGGGAATGGATGCGAATTTGTTTCGAACTGCTCGACATGCTCAAGGCACACAAGAAGGGCATCCGAAGAGCAGCCAACAATACCTTTGGCTTCATCGCTAAGGCCATCGGACCGCAAGATGTTTTAGCGACTCTACTCAACAACCTCCGTGTTCAGGAGCGACAATCTCGTGTATGCACAGCTGTTGCTATCGGTATTGTCGCCGAGACCTGTGCTCCTTTCACTGTTCTCCCGGCTCTGATGAACGAATACCGGGTACCTGAATTGAATGTACAGAATGGTGTGCTCAAGTCACTCTCTTTTCTATTTGAGTACATTGGAGAGATGGCCAAGGATTATGTCTATGCTGTCACACCACTGCTCGAAGATGCCCTGATTGATCGCGATCAGGTGCATCGGCAGACGGCAGCATCCGTGGTTAAGCACATTGCACTTGGTGTAGTTGGCCTAGGGTGCGAGGATGCCATGGTTCATCTTCTCAACGTGATTTACCCCAACATTTTCGAGACAAGCCCGCACGTCATCGACCGCATCGTGGAAGCTATAGAAGCCATTCGGGTGGCCGTCGGACCTGGTCTTGTGATGAACTATGTCTGGGCAGGCCTTTTCCATCCTGCTCGCAAGGTCAGACAACCATACTGGCGGCTGTACAATGACGCGTACGTGTACCAGGCTGATGCCCTGGTTCCTTACTACCCGAACCTGAGCGAAGAGGGCATTGACCGCACGGAGTTAGCGATCGTGCTGTAATGGAATTAGTGGATTGGAGAGGCATGATTTGCAACAAAGGCACTGGCGTCAGGGGTGTTGTACAGTAGATTGGACAGGAAATTTAAGAGTACCACAACATATTGTCTTCTCTACCCGTGGATTTGTGAATGTATGTCATGTGCACGTCACCTTTGAGGCGTACTAGTGCTGCTCCAGCTAAGTGAGGCTTTGAGTCCGGGATGTTGCAGATGCTAACATACTCGAGCGATTCGATTAAGCAAGCTACAGCAGGGCAGGCGTTGAGCAACGTTGGACGGAGCTTTGTGGCCACCCAGATCTAGCGAGCCTAGTCTGAGGTACCATTATCCGAAAGCCGAATGATACTCGGGAGATTGTCACAAACATATCCTGGCTAACGGAAGGTCGACATCGTCACTTCACAGTCAACAGGTTCCTTAGGGTAACAGTGCTCTAGACCTGTGGAGAGATATGCATAGAGACTGGCACGAAGGTGGGCAACTCGAGAGTGTCGAAGTCGAACGTATACCAAACTAAGGTGGCAACTTGTTGTGAAAGCAGGGCACTTCGTCTATACAAATAGCAGTCCTTGATTCTAATAAAAAGGGGGGTGTTTCTAGTTGGAGAATTTGACAAGCAACGAGAACTCTATAGTGCGTATTTCAAAAATGCAAGGGAAAAAGGAAGAAATAGAGAAAAAGAAAACGGGTGGTCTACTACCCAAGAGTCGAAGACTTCCAGAACCCTTCAACCGATGATCACAATAATTCTGACAGGATCTTCCCGTCCCTTCAGAATCAAATTTTTTACCTTTTAGAGTTTGACGGGCAGCAGCCGATCGGATCTGACGGCTTCTTCCTCTTTTCGACAGCACGTTTTTTTCCCTCCTTCTTTCCCCTCTTATCGTACAGTTGATCATCTATCACGTCCTCTTCTTTCCCCCGTCCCCCGTCCCCCGTCCCCGGTTCCCTACCTCTCCCTCTTCCCCAGACGGCCAGGTTCCCAGAAAACCACGCGACACGCCCTGACGATCACTCCTCACACTAACTACCTAGGGCACTTGCTTTAGTCTCGTTCAGGGTCAGGGAAGAAAGGAGGGAAAAGAAAAAGGGGGGATTTCGACGGGCCACGGCGAGAAGGGGGGGGAGGAATATCACCTCCCCTTTTATTTTAGAGCGGTTTTCTTGTATGTACGTGGTTTTTTTTTATTCTTAAAAACGCCTCTCCCGAAACAAAGCCTCGTGGTTCCGGCGCTCTGGAACTGGGGGTCCTCGTTACGTGCTCTCTCCCTCCCTCCCTCTCTCTCTCTTTAGAGTTGCCATGCCATGGGAGTTGCCGAACAAATTAGAGGAGAAGAAAAAGAGGTCTTGATACGTACATATGTAGCAGGTAGGTATGTACAGTAGGTAGTATTCATTAGCCATTACTTACATACATACATGTTACAAGAGGACAACTCGACTCTTTCGTCAACTCTTCCCCCCCCTCTTCTACAAGACCATCCGAGCAAAGTGAACTAACTACACGATTGCGTGATCCCCTCCCCCCCTTTTCCTCGCTCTCTTTCTCTTTCTCTTCATTTTCATCCCCCTTCCCAATAAGCGCTAGGATTTCCCACCTGGACTACCCCCTTTTAACTGCTTCGGAGGTAGCGACAAGATATATTCCTGCCATTCTAAGTAGATACCTGAGGGAGCTGAAGAAGAGCAGGCCACCCACGTCTTCTTTTACAAAAGGGGGTCCTTCTTGCATACCACCAAAGCTTAGTCCTAATGGCCCCCAGTTTTCGCTTCGCTGTTGCTGCTTGCTTCCGTTCTCTTACCTCACCTAGCCGCTTGGGGGGGTATTTCGCTCTCTTTTTGGTTTTCCATCATAGGTGATCCCATGGCACTCACTTGCAGAATATCGTGGGATTACATTCTCCGGGGATTCGGGGTGCATACATACATGCGCGCATAGGTACATAGGTACATTACAACCAATAAGTCCGTTTCTTGAGCCGGGGTTGGAGGGATTTTGAGAAGGGAAAAACAACCCCCTCCCCTCCCCTTTCCAAAAAAAAAAAAAAAAAAACCGCGACTAGGGATTGTGGATGATGGAAAGAGAATTACCAGCCCACGATGTAACCTGATGTATTTTATTTTTCACGTGTCGTTCGGCAACTTCATCACTCACCCCACCCCCAATAATCAATCCCCTTCGCTTTCCCACCCCTGCCCAGTACGGTACTCGTAGGTACATACATGAGCTACTTTGCTCGGCATGTAACGCTGACGGCACAGGGGCGGTAGCGATCGGCGGTCCTGCATAGGTAGGTAAGCTCAGCACGGACGAGAGGGCCCGCGTATCAGCAGTAGTAACAGGCCCCGTCCAGTCGAATCGCTCTGGTGGTCCGTGGCGTGTGTGGTAGGTAGGTTTTTTTTTTCTGGGTTTTGAGTAGGCGTGCGAAATGCGCGTAAGTAGGTGCGTATAGAAAATTAAAGATACAAAGTATTGTGTGTGCGCATGCCTTTGTCTTGCACACTAAAGTGGCGGTGAGATAAGTTGGCCGACATCGTGAGTGGACTGGTTTTTCTAACTACATACGACATGAACCGTATTTTACTGTCAAAACTCTCAACTCGTCCCCAGAGCTTCCCGTCCGGAATAACAACGATAGTCAAGGTACCTGTATATTTCTTCGACTGGGTCTATAGTACCTAGCAGTACGTGCCTAATGTTCGAAGGTATAGGTACCTAGATATGAGGAACGCTAGGTTTACCTAGCATTCGCTCGATATTCTAAAAGCTCCAGTAGAACCACTGCTTAGCGATTGGGAATTTCATATAGAGAGGTAGTGGCAGCAAATAGTGTACCTACCTTAGGTAGCTAGGTAGCTAGGTACATTCATGAGATAGGAGATTTCCGAGTACCAGTCAGGTAATTGTCTCTACTGGAAGAAGCTAGCAGTTTCTTGGTTTAATTCCGCTTTGAAGTAGGTAATTAAAAGCTTAAAATTGATGGATTAATAGAGACTCGAATGAGAAAAATGAAAGGAAAAAAAGAGGGGGGAGGGGTGGTTCTAGCTTACTAGCTCATTTGTTTAGGTGCATTGAAAGAATACCTACGGTATCTAAGGTAGTTGATAGCCTGGTTGTATTTAGCCTACCTACCTACCTAATGTACTCTACATTCTGGATGGTGCGAAGCGACCTTTGAGGGTCCAATGCACAAGAGGAATTTCCCATGACTGCAAAATGGCATTTGGGCTAAAGCCCATTACTTGGGGAAAATAAAAGACGAGCTAACTTTTTAAGCCTGGCAATCGAATGGCCTTGGGCGCTCGCTGGTAGAGGAATCAGAGGGCTTGAAACAGTAGTTGGGTTACATTCGCGTCGACTAAATGAAAGAAGACACATGTAAAGACACATGTACATATGTGGACTGCAGAGTATACCTACCCGTCTTTGTAGATATACCTAAGTCTAGAGGAGGTACTTTATTGCAAATACCAAAAGGTAATAACGCACATTGGAGGGCCAGACTTAGCACATTAGGCACCTGACCCTAACCTAGAGCACTTAGTTGCGCGGAGTTGTGCTCAGAGCTTCCCAGATCCACTGCCTTTTTTCCCTCCTGTTCTTACCTACCTACTGCTCAAGGCTGCTCGTCGGGCTACGTACTGCGTATGTACCTGGGTATCTCTACGCAGTAGGTCAGATTCCGCTGTGGGGGAAGCATGAATCCTGCGTAGTATCCACTACAAGTACCGCGACCGCTTGACAAGACTCCCACCCATGTCTAGCGATCAAGGGTCCCTCGTACTTGCCAGGGAACAGAAGCTTCCCTTTGCATGGATACTTTGCGGCAACGGCGAATCAGCGCACACACTAACCCATGTCCCCACGCACACTGACGTCACAGTATTTGTTCACCTTATATTTTTTTTTTTTTGACCGCCCCCGCCCCTTCAAAGGTGGTTGACAACCACCCGAGAACTTAGACTGCGCCAAATTCCTGCAACTGCTTTTCCGTCCCTTTTCGCCTCCAACCCCCTTATCTCACACCTCTTCGGGTTCATCCCTAAAACCCTAAGCTCTACACTACTCCGTGACTGGACGATCTTGACCTAATACCCGTTCGGGATTTTGACTAAGCACATCAAATATGTATGACATGCGGTTCACGATTTTTTGTTGTTCGAGGATGTGGTCTGAACTCATGATTCCACGAGGTCTGGGGCGATCCCCAAGCTTTGGTACCGGCAGTCCAGATATTTGAAACGAACGCTTGGAGAGAAAGAGACGAGTCACGGCATGGCGGGAGAGAGAAGAGATGTCTTTGTGGGGAATCTATGCTGGGTTATATTGGATCGTGTCTATAGAGAGCCACCAAGCTCCTTCAGGCAGAGACGCGTCAACCCGAAGCTTGGCCCATACAGTGCATACCCGCCATCCAGACGGCTCAAGTGTTTCGTCGTCGACGGTAAAGGTGCAACTCGAGGACCTGGCTAGCAGCAACCGCGCCATGTGCGCATTGATTCGGCTCTGCCCTTGCCGTCCGTCAGATACACATACAGCCTCACACCTGCCACGGGGTTGTTTATAGCGTAGACAAGCCCTGCAAGGGTGCAGAGTGGCAAGAGGGTTTCCTTGGTCCCCTAGATTGCATCACCCTGCCGGATCCCGTATCACTAGAAGGAAGCTCGAAGCAAGACGTCGCGATAGCATCATCGTGTAGGGAAAAGGGCTCGTCTCACGGCCAATCAAGCAAAGACAAGAGTCACCTCCGTCACAAGCGCCCGTCTCCCCGGGCACATCGCTGCACAATGGAGGACCCTGAAGATCACGGGCGTACATGTGGCTGTACGATGCGAGGTCTTGGCTCTGGAATCCCGCAACCGCCCGGCCAATCGTGCTGCTTCGACAGCAACCGGCTATCCACTTCCCCCGGTTCATTAGCCAAAACCACAGAGCCAAAGCTTTCGGCCACCCTGGCCCTCAGCCGACGTCATAGGGCCAACAGGAGCCAACCGTGTCGTCATTGGGCGGCCCTGTATCACCGAAGCCAATTAGGCCGGCTCTCGTTTCAATACCCAGCGAACGATGTGCCTGTCGCCTGCCACTGGTAACGCCGAGTCCTCTTGTCGATGCTGGCAAGTCGGGCATACCAATGGAAATAAAAACTACCATTGCTGATACCAGACATCGCAAGTGTCACCGTTCACTCTTGATTTTTTTTTTCTCTTGCCCACCCATCCTTTATCAGTTTCCCTCTCCGCTCTCGTCCAATTTCTCCTGCGTGATGTAGTGACAGCGAGCAAGTAGGAGGAGGGGGCCGAGAGGGGGAAACGACCGGCCAACAAAGCATGCCTTACTAGCTTCTTCGAGCGGCATCGTGACGGCATAAGACTCTGCTAGGCTCGCCAACAATTCATTCTTGTCTTCGCAAAGCAGTCGGCACTGTAGTTTTGCGGGGATTATTCTGGTTGCGAGCTCAGAGCCCATCGCCAATTCGTCGAATGGGGTTTATCTCCGCCGTCTATCTATTTGCCTCCCAGCGGAGGTTCTATCCAATTAACCATTTTGGTCTTTGAAGCCGGAGCAAGGCGTGAAGCTCTGCAGAGCTGCCGGTGTCAAGTTGATTATTTCGGCTGTTTACACTGCCGAGCCCAAGATGCTGTCGGAACGTGGTAGTGTAGGTAAACGATTTAAAGTATATGTATGTCAAGTAGACTATGTATTCCGTTTTAGTGGTCAATTTGGGTGTCAATATGTCCATCCGGCTCTATTGTCTACAAACTCGAAAGCAACACGGACCGAAAGTACGCTTCCAGTGCGTTACCGAAACGCAGGCAATATCGCATATGCCATACGTCAAGTACGCGTGATCGCGTTACTAAACAGCGGAGCGCCACATGCGCTGGACGACACAACGATTTTCGGCCATAATGCGATGGTATCACGTGTATGGAAAAGCCATCAAGGTTGCTAGTTGCACCGTCCCAAGGCCTGCTTCCTCTCCGCCTGTATGGGACGCTACTCCACTCCTCACTGGTATGTATCGCAACATGATATCCCGCTGAAGACACAGCCATCATGCGCGTAAGGTATACCATTTTCAGGCGCATTGGATTCCACAGCTTCGTGTCTTGATGCTGAACCGGATGCTAAAAACAGATGCAAATGCCATATGTTCTTAATTAAATTTTGCTTACAAGATCTGAGCGAAGCTTGACAGCAGGCTGTCAGCTACCAGCAGTACATGTAACAGAAGGAACCGTTAAGGTAACTAACTCCATTAGATGGCGTTACCACGCCAAGCCAGCTAGGGAAAGCGATCGCGTCTCTCCCGCAGCCCCCTACCCCGTTCGTTTATACATAGTACCTATAATCGGTCAGCATCGACTAGGTAGTCAAAGCTCTATCGCCACTGTCATCATGCACCAGCTAGACGGAAACCTCTAATAAGTCGGCGGAGGAGGTACGGAGACGCTCCTGTTGGGAAATAAGCACCAGATGACAGAATTACGGGACTCTTAAGATAGGTAGGGGCGAAGACTGACAACAAAACCCACATGCGCTAAGGTAACATAGATAACTAAAGAGGAGAAGGAGAAAAGAAAGTTGCGTTGCAGTAACTTGAGCGTGTTTCATCTTGGGGAGCCGCTGGCACTCGGGCCTAGCGAGCGGCGATCATTCAATCCTAAATAGGCATCTTGATTCTCCGTTGCTCTGTTTCTCGTGGTATAGTGCTACACGACCACTATAACAGTTCGGATTGATAAACTAGCGATAGGTAACCTGTCGCCCATTCGTTCAGTTGGTCGTAACAGACTGCCAGTTGGCATTGTGATGATGCCACGATGTCATCTCCCTCCCCATATTTCGTGGGGGGGGGGGGGGGGGCCCCGGCGGCCCGGGGGCGGGCAGCGGGGGGGGGTGGGGAGGGGGACAACAGTGGATAGCGGGCGGGGCGGACAGG
>MU404155.1:0-154138 GCA_022695795.1 Biscogniauxia marginata | reverse complement strand
GGTTTTATTTTTAGGATTTCTACATTTTTGAAATACCCGCAGCCTTGGTTTGGTACATAATCCTAACTATTAATATCTTTTTTATTATCTTACACACCCCCCCCCCCCCCCCCCCCCCAATCCACTCTGATCCAATTGAAAAGAGAGAAGAAGAAAAAGCAAAGAGAAAAGAGAAAGAAACGGGCAGGACAAGATTCTTGGGTTGCCTGAAAATAAATTCGGCTGATCTAGATTTCCCTCCCCCTCCCCCTCCTTAAGGTATCTACCTAATGCCAATACGAGGCTGCATACGGATCTTAGCCATTATGTGAGAGCCATGTTTTATGTAAATTAGGTACTGACGAGGACCGACTTCATCGGTTAGCATTACTTACTACTGCGTTATTTTGATTTCTTCTTCTTTTTCTTCTTCTTATTTCTTGTGCACGTCAGGTTTTGTCGTAAGTCTGCAGACCGATCTTTATCGCAATACGGCTTCTACAACAGAGGCGGGTTCTCTTGCGCCTGGTTTTTAAGTGTATTTTTTCTACCTTTTTACTTCCTTCCTTTCTTTCTTTCTTTCTCTTCTTCTATACTTTATACATCTCTGCTCAAGCGATGATACTACGAGTCTAGTCACGGGAAGGGAAGGGGAGGGGATGGCAGGGGAGGGAGGGGGCAGCAGCAAATCTGTGTTGCTTCTCTGCGTCGGTTTCACTCTTTCCTAGCTGCTTGTCTGTCTGTTCTACGGTATGCCCAACTATTACGGGCTGTGATGGATATGAAGTATCTGGGCGCACATAGCTAGCCCGTTCTACTATGTCTGATCCATTCCCTGACGGAGATGGCTACCGTGTCAAACTGCCTTCATGTGGAAGCCATTAGCGGACTCATGTCCGTGCCTGTGCCATGCGCTTTCAGGCTCATCTGGGGATATGCAACTTTCATTAGCAAGAAGGAGCGCTTCGAGCTCACCACCGACCCTTTCTGGGTTCATCGATGTCTATCATGACTTGCCAACAACGCCTAAGGTTTATGCAAATCTGACGGAACCCTCTTTTTTCCCCGGAGAAATAGTAGTAAAGGAGCACGAAGAAACGAAAGGTCGCCCAAGGAGTTCCTTCCCTGCCACGGCCTTGGGAATCGCCCTCTTCGGAACTGCAAAGAGGTCAGATACTTAGATGCCGACGCACGAGTTCCGTGTCGCGGAAAAAGGACACCAAAAACTCCGAGATCCTGATCTATGCAATCGCCCCAGGTCGAAAGTCATCAAACGAATTGTACAAATAAACGTAAAAGAAACGGTCTATCGGTTAACATGCGCAAGGCATCGGCCATGTACGCACGTATTTTCTGGGTCGTGTCGAGCCTCTCGCCTCAAGCACGCCTGGCCCGGATTACTTATGATCTGTGTATGGTGGATAGGTCAAGGGCTTCGAGAAGTTCCGGGCGAGCCGAGAGGGCCTCCTTGGCCTGGGAGTAGGTAAACCACTGCCTCTCCCTCTTATGCTTCTCGGGCCAGTCATTTTCCTCTCTCAGGACGGTGGCTTCGTAAAAGCGGTATAGCGACTTTGGTGCTTCCTTGGATAACTTCTTAGGCGGTCTCGAGTCGACGACATTGCCCAAGTCGTAGTCGATCTGTATGGATATGCCGGCCTCTTCCCAAGCCTCGCGCTCGGCGGCTTCTGTACACTCCTCATCCGACTCCCAGCCTCCCTTGGGGAGGACCCAACCTTTCCTCCTCGTGGACTGGATAAGCAGAACGTACATCCTGTCGGCGGTCAGGGGCACAACTCCAGCGACCAACCGCTCACCATTCGAGTTGTAGCCTGCCAAGACTAAGGTCAGTTCGTCTACGGGGTAGGCGAGGCTCGAGAATAGCACACCGTGGGGGGACATGTCAAGCAAAGATCCGGACGAAGTCTGGTTGCTAACTTACGCTGCTTGTTTCTCCCAGTACGAGACTCCATGGAGCGGCCATTCGAAGAACCGGACGCCATGTCGAAGGTGGTGGTGGTACAGCAGGACGTGGGGGAGGGTTGGAGTTAGGGTTCTCGTGGGGCAGAACAACGGAATGCGGAAACTCGGGAACCAGGAAAAGGCTCTGGACAGAGTATTCCCGGCCAGGTGAAGCTGGAAGGAGAAGGACGAGTTACCGACACTTGTTCAGCTGCATGATCGTCGTGTGTTGTGTAAAAAAAATATATATATATATAAAAAGTTGAGAATGTACGAATTCGCGCGCTTGGAGCTCGTGGTCGTGTTTATAACAATCTAATTTTTCTTTCTCACTCCCTCGTTGCGAGCTATGTTGCGGACGAGGAGGTGGTGTTGCTGCGAATGTTCCTCTTTTTACTATTTTTCCTTTGTCTCTCCGTTCTTCTTGCGACAGCTTAAAGCTGAAGTGTTGAGTGTTGGCGCAGCAGGGGACGTAGCAGGGGAGCGTGGGCCTGGCGATCAGGGACGGTGAAAAAAGAAGAATGGGTGGTGGTATTGGCGGTGCTGCTCGTGCAGAGAGGTATTCGTATATCCCGAACCACAATGCTATGGACTTTGGCGAGGTCGAGACGGACTGGAATCCGCGGGTCCGAGGGAATTGCAGGCAGTTAAGGTGTAAGGTGGTGTTGGTGGTACTCAGGGTGGTAGTGGGTGTGGTGGAAGGGTCTTGTGAAATGTGGTGAGGCCGTAGCTGAGCTGAGCTGCTTCAAGTTTTATGTCCTTTTTGGCTTCTGCGGGGCTGAATGGAACTGTACTGTACTGTACATGTACCGGTACGACAGGGGGGTCCAGAGTCGAAGGACGAGGAAAAAAGAAAAAGACAAGTGTATTAAAAAAAGACCGCAGTAGCGGCAAAGCAACCTTATTGAGAGAGACTTAGGTACCTAATTGTGGGTGATGACGGAACTATGTGATCAATAAGCTCGGGCTCTTTCCCTTTTTACTGCTGCTTTTATTCTTGACGTCGTCGTTGTTGCTTGTTAGTTTGGCTTGGAATAGTGACATAAAATAAATTAACATCACACATTACAGTGAATGTACACTAGACTGGTGAGACAATGCAGTGACAGAGAATAATTGTCTCGTGCCATGGCAATTAAACATATACAATTGTGAATTGGAGGGGCACAAGACGAAGAGGCAATTGGCTTTGGCTTTGGCTTTGGCTTTTATACCATCTAAACCCCATTGAAGAGAGCCCCAGACGCTGCAGGGTTAACGAGAGCAACGCCGAAAACATAACAGAGTAAAATAAAAACTAGCAAGCTTAGACGAATAAGGCCCCGGTTCTCAACAGGGTTAGAAAATGACAAAAGGAAAAGATACAACAGACCAACAACACACCATGTCAGTGTTACTTCTTGTCAAGTCAGCAGTGGTGGTCGGTGCCGCCCTACAACTAACTAGGCGGCTGACCTGAGAGCTAGGGACGCCTATAAAGAAGAAGGGAAAAAAAAACTTAAAGACCTCGAGTACACTAGAGGCTACTAAGCCAAGTACTACCTCTCATTGGTCATTAACAAGCTCCGAAGAAAAATCATGAGAGCATTATCGAAGGAGGTAGAAAAAAAAAAGGTTGTGCGGTGGAGGGGGATGGGATAGAGAGAAAAAGAAATACCCAGAAAAAAAGTGTCGAGTTTCCACACTCTAACAAAGTACCGTACCTTTTTCTTTGTAACGTGCAGGTTCTCAACACTACCTACTATCTCCACTCACCTTTTAAGGCTAGACAGCCTCGACCTTTTTAAATACCACCTCTCGACACCACTTTATTATTTCATACTTTATTAACAATTTTAATTTTAACTTAAAAAATAAAATTCGCATTTTAAATATGTATAAATACCTATTATTTAATTTAATATATTAAAAGAGTTTATACAATAAAAAGTAAATAGTTGTATGTATGTAGTACGGTATATTCCGAGCGTGATGTACCGGTATTTATTTTGTGGGACCGTCCGTCATTGCGCGAGCGGGAGTGATCGCCGCCTGCGTCAGTAAGAAAGAGCCAACACATACATCACGAACCACTATACATACTACTTCATCTCTCTCATTCGAATCCTCCATCTCGCATGCCCATCAGTCCATCAACTATGGCAAAAATAGTGTACACCTAATCCCAGATCCGGCCCCCCCCCTGATCAATACTTGCAGTACTCGACCAGTCCATACCGGGTAACCTCCTACTGTCGAGCCCTGCTAGGAAAAGCAATATCACCGTCTCATGCATGATGAGATGCAGCCTTCTACATCACCGCTGTAGATCTGCATACCCGTCATGCCTCCTTTTGCGAATCCTGTGCGCCTACACCTTTACAAACTGATCGCTGGTCCCGTTCTCTCCGACGTCCCCTCGGTCTCTCTTCTTCTCGTTCCTCTTCCATCGTCCCGCATACAGACTGATTCGGCACTGCACGATCCAGCTCGGCCTTATCCAACAAGAGACACCGTATAGCCGATCCACCTATCCTGTCCGTCCTGCTTCACCCCTCTTTTTCCTTCTTCTTTTCTTTTCTTTTTTTAGGATATCCGCCTTGTTCGCCCTCCTTCCCGTTACTCTGTGCCGGCCCACGGGGCGCCTTGCTCGTCTGGTCTAGACCCTATTCTCACTCGATTCATTTACCTCGAGGCCGTCTCCGACTTGCCCCGTTCTCCACCGCCTCTGCGACCTTTATTAGTTGGTATAGGTCTATCCACCACTAGGTACGTCCTCGTCAGACCTGCCGGGAACACCACGAAATCCCTGCGAAGCCCCTATCTGACCATCTCAAGCCATCGTGAGCGCAGCAGCCATGCAGGCAACCCCTGACGATGCATTTTCATATATCTCGCCTATTGGTGAGTTACGCCGTCGTTCTACAGCCCAGCTCGCCTGCCTACCCCAATCATTTCATTTGTCCTCGTCCAATCGTTCCCACTCGTGCAGAATCGCGACGCTACCGTTGGCTCCTTGGTTTGCATGTGGTTTTATGGGGAATGCCACACTCCATCATGTCTGTTGACAGCCATTACCATCCTGCTGGCGTCTTCGCGGCTCCGGCTGCGTCTTGTAGCCCTCCTCCTTCTCACCTATGCCAAGCATTATATATCAGTCCAACTATCACAGCTTCATGAGTCAACTTCGTTCCACATCCGTCATCTTCATCGCCACGCAATTCACTTTTCCCTACTCATAGGTTGGCCGATGTGCCATTAGGTGTGACGTCGGGTCACCGTGTCCTATACCATCACCCTTTGGCGTTGCCTAGATTCGAGATGCCTCCATGTCTCATCCTCTTCCGCCGGGCTTTCATATCCGATGCAGGTGTGGTTGAGTAACCGCCCTGTACCAGAATGTCTCTTACTCAGACCATACTCAACGCTCGATCCTCCGCTCTACACTGGCGAGACTACGATTTCTAACCACCACGTCTATAGGCTACAGGAAGTCGTTCAGCTGTGGCTACTGTCGCCGCAATGGCAGTGTAACCGGTCAGTCTTTAAAACGTGTGTCCACCTAATTATATCTGTACCTCTCGAGCATTCCAACTTGCAATCTGTGGCAGGGTCTCCGAACCACTAGCGTACGTCTGGCTAAGTAAACTAGCCGTCGCCGTGAAAATACTTTCAATACCTGTTGTTTCTACACGAACGTCTCGCAGGGGTTTCCCACCCAAACCCTTTGCCACATGAATGGCTTGGCCGTCTTGTTTTGCGTAGTTCTGACGTACTTCTTGACCTTAGGGCGCTGCTACTACGCACGAGCAAAGTCCATGAACCCAGCGTATTATCAGGCTCTGGTCGATCGATGTTGGAGACGCTCTGGGTCACTTCTGTACAGGCCGAATCAGCGAGACGCTTGTTGTCCTCACTATACGCTTCGCCTAGACTCCAGCCAGTTTCGGCCTAGTCGGGACCAACGGCAAACAATCAATCGTTTCAACAAATATGTCATCGGCGATGCCTATGTGAAGGAGGCTGCCCGGCGATATCCAAAGTCACGTGAGCAAGCTCGGAAGAGGGATACTGAGTTTGACCTGGTGGAGAGGATACACGAGAGCGAAAGCAAATCGTTGAAACAACCCCCAGAGCCCTCCCATGCATTTGCTGTCACCTTAGAGCTAGACGATTTCACCGAGGAAAAGTATGAGGTTTTCGAAAATTACCAGCGGATTGTCCATCACGAATCTCCGTCCGATATCAGCCGGGAAGGGTTTCGAAGATTTCTCTGTTCCTCACCGCTGAAGAGAGAAAAACTCGAAACAGCGGGCGGAGCGGAGAGGCAGCTAGGTTCTTTCCACCAGTGCTACCGACTTGATGGCCGACTTGTAGCCGTAGGTGTTTTAGACCTTCTTCCTGACTGCGTTAGTGCCGTTTACTTCTTCTACCACGAGTCAATCCATAAGTGGAGTCCTGGAAAGCTGGGGGCTCTACGAGAGATTGCACTCGCAGCGGAAGGGGGATATCGCTGGTGGTACTCGGGCTTCTACATCCATACGTGTCCTAAAATGAGGTATAAGATCGATTTCTCGCCACAACAAATTCTCAATCCCAATACTATGGAATGGCTCGATCTTACTAGTGATATTCTCGCCAAGTTTGATGGACACGGATACCTGAACCTGTCAGAGGCTAGCCATGGGCAGAACTCCCCACAGCCCCAGGAAAGTACACCCATGGGAGTTGAGGATCAGCAAAACCCGTCCGGTTCGGAAGATAAAGATAGCGATAGCGATGAAGAACTATCGCTATTCCACAGCCACATGCCTGGCATTCCATCGATAGAGGAAATGAGTTTGACCGACCTGGATAGCATCCTAATTCGCCTCAATAGGGGCTTCAGTCTTGCCGGCGACTTATTCGAATGGTACGACGAAGACATCAACGTAGAAGGCGGCCCAAAGAGAATGGTGGCCGAATTGGTAGCAGCGATTGGACCTCACCTAGCACTAATTACGTGTTTAGACTTCAGGAGGACCTGAGTTGGAATCCAGGGTTTCTTAGAACGCTCAGGCGGGATATTTGGGGTATCCGAGACGACATGAAAAGAGGTCTATCTCCTGATATATCCATGATGACTTCATGAGTTATGGGCGCGTAATGACTACGGAAATTACATGTTTTCCTTTTCAATACCTTGGTAGAGTTATTAGGTCGTTGGGATGCGCGTTTCACCTGCCATGATAGAAGCCCAAATTGGTTATGACAATAGCCCGATTTAACCAGCCAAGAGCGCTATGATCTGGGTTGGCTTGGTTTTATTTACAATGTCTCGATGTGTATTAGAAAGGGTAGAGCTATAGGTATTACCACCATGGTTTCAGGTAGTATATTCAAGGCTGGTACAATTCTATCCTCTGCGCCGTCTTAGTGCGCTAGATGTGAAGGAGAACTATATTATATTATACAAAGACAATTCACTATATCGAGAAGTAGAGGACACATTGTTGCCTATGGACTGTAGATGTTGCCGCAGCCCTGGCCTTCTAGTTCTCGCGAGTACAAAAACCAATGCTAGTACCTACCTAACTACCAGCCTACCCCTATGTAGTGGTAGGTTGCTAAGCTGGCTATATCTGCCTAGGAGGTTATAAGACGGCGAGGGCATCCGAACCCTTAAATCCAGCATACTTCGGATACCGTCACGAGTCGATCCGGGCGTACGTAGTTTTTTTTAGGGGGGGGGCCGGTCGGGTTTCAACACATAGGAAATTCACGAGGGCTTTGTAAGTTCTTATCCTAATTTTGTGATTTGCAAATTATCTGTGACCTACCTGTCTTAATTGGATGCGGTCTATAATTGGTAATATAGGATTAGGGGCCGTTGTAATAAATATGTGCTAAATTCAATCCTACGTGTATATACCTCCTTGTCCCCTCGGCCCGGACCCCCCCTTTCCCCCTTTTCTTTGCCAGCCACTTGGCCCATGCCTTAAGACTAGACCTGGATGTTGAGAAAAATCTGTACTGAGATGAAAAGACGACTAATCTTTCGGTTATTTGATTTCATGTTATCCGAGGTGAGAAGTCTGTTGCTGATGACATACTTTGCCCCTATTATTCAGGGGTAGAGGTAGGGGATACGGCCGAGCGGTCTTCCTCGGAGTTGATAAGCGGGGGGTCCGGATCAATTGCATGTATGTACAGTCTGCTAAATAGTGTAGATATGAGATCTAAGCAATTCCTCCCCTCCCCACCCTCCTTTTCCCGCCATTCCATAATTCGGCCGTCCCCCGTTGTGGGGTGGGGGCAGGCAATGCTAGATCGAGCAGAGACAGATATGAGTCAACTTGACGAAACGGAGTAACTTCGATCCGGCAGTGTAGGTTTAGCTAGCATTTCATAGTTCATATGACCCTTATCTCATTTCTCTCTCTATTTTCTTCTTTCTTTTCTCCTCGTAATGCCTATTTCCGAAACCTCTCGAAACAAGTTAGCCGCGAGGGCGTTATGAGAGTCCTGGCAACCTACGATGTGAGAAATAGGGGAGCACATAGGTAGTGATAATGTGACCGACCATCCACAGCTAGTCCCCACGTTAGAACTGACGGCCTCGAGGAATTTTCGAGGGGGCGTAACACGTCTTGTTCTACCCGAGCTTCTTCTTCTTATTTCTTCCTAAGGGGAAGAGAAGTTGGTTGATCTATTGGCTAGGCAAAGCAATGGACGCTGCCTTAACCTCTTGCTGTAAATCCCGATAGGCCAAGCCTGTCTCGCATGGGATAGCGGCTCGTAAGAACCTACCTATTGGCCCGTATCGTATACCTAGGCAACTTTAATCTTAATCCGGCACGGGGCAAATCGTTTGATGCTCGCATCCCTCGGCTGTAAGCGTCAGACGGACTGACTTCGTTGCGGTACGTGACACTACGCTCGTGGGTAGGTAATTCTCTATTTACACTACATCCCGTTGCCTACATCATATTTGTGTAGGGCATGCAATTGGCAAATCAAATATGCAGCATAATATTCAGGAGTACCGAGGTAGTCTTTCATGGATAGGAAAGGGGGAAGTGTCAAGCCACTCTACCGCTCAAGCCACAGCCCAGTCAAACCCCACCAAGGTAGCTCGAGCCACACCCCGCTCTCCATCCAATCAGACCCCTGCCGTAGCTCAGCTCAGAAAATCTCCATCAGCAATCAGCCTTGCATACAATGCGATGATCCAGTTCCTCGATTAGAAAAAAAAAAAAAAGGACCAAAAAAGGGAATTCTTTTTGGACTTGTCCCAGTGACTCTTCTCCTCACCTATGGTAGCCAGGCAGATCTTAGGGCATATCCAACCAGCGATAAGGGAGGTCGCAGCACCACTACTTCCACACAACACATTATAATACTCTCTCTCTCTCTCTCTCTCTCTACGACCTAACCTAACCTAGCCTCTCTTCATACACCAAGCGATGGCGACGACGTCGACGCAGCACCTGCTCCTCTCGCCGGCCGAGCTCGCCTACCTGCACAACACGCTAAGCCTGACGCCGCCGATCCGGCCCGACGGGCGCGGGGCGACGGACTTCCGCCCGCTGACGGCGGAGACGGGGATCCTGCCCGGCGCGAACGGCAGCGCGCGGGTGTGCTTCGCGGACGGGACGGAGGCCATCGTGGGCGCGAAGGCCGAGGTGGAGCGGACGCGGCAGGTACGGATCGCCCTCGGAGACCACGACAGACAACAGCAACGACGGAGAAGACACAAGCAACCAGCGGTAGGGGGGACATCACAAGAAAAAGAAGAAGAAGGTGATGATGATGATGATGACGAGGAAGAGGAAGAGGTGGCAGGGGAGAACGACTGGGTCGAGATGACGGTCGAGATCCCGGGGCACCGCGACGACGACAGCAGCACCGTGTTCCTGGCCACGATGCTGAGCGAGGCGCTGCTCGCCGACGGCGAGTTCACCAAGAAGCTGTGGATCAACCGGCGGTTTCACTGGAAGCTATACCTCGACGTAAGTCCTATCTTACCATCTTTTTTTCCCCCTCCCTCCCCCTCTTCTTCTCCAGCCACCAGTTTGCTTTGCTTCACTACCAAGAACCAAGAAAGGGAAAAAAAAAAAAAAAAAAAAGCTAATTCACAAATTGGGGATTTTTGTTTCCTAAAAAATAGATCATACTCATATCCCCGCCGCTCTCCTACCCGCTCCCGCTCCTCAGCCTGACGACGCACCTCGCCCTCCTCGCCACCCGCCTGCCGCGGCTCAAGTCCGAGGCCGACGAGGACCCCATGTTCGACGACGACTGGGAGGCGTCGCGGCACATATACCCGCGCGCGGCATCGTCATCATCATCATCATCATCATCATCAGCAAGTGTCGGCGGCGCGCAGAGTAGTAGTAGTGGTGGTAGTAGTAGTAGTAGTAGTTCGTCGTCTTTTAGGCCGCCGATCACGCTGCTGGTCATGGCCGTCGGCGACAACATCATCTTCGACCCGTCGAAAGAGGAGCTCGCCGTGGCCGACTGCGCGCTCGCCGTCTCGGTGGGCGGAGCGGCAGCGGCAGCGGCAGCGGCGACTACTAGTACTACGACTACGACTACTACTACTACTGGCCCTGCGGTAGCGGGGGCCATGGACGTTGACGGAAAGGAGGAGGGGGGGGGCAAGGAGGCGGGCAGGAATCTACGGCTGCTGTCCGTGCGGACGATCGATCCGCCGTCGCGACTGACGGCGCCCGGGGTGCCGAACGCGGTCAACGCGGCGGCGTGGGGGCAGGGGGCGCAGGATCCCGGGGCCAGGAGCGCCGAGACGGACGACGTGGAGGGGGTGTGGAAGGCGCCGCGCGGAGGGGCCAGGATGGCCGTGCTCAGCGCCATGGTGCAGAAGGTGCTAGAGAAGGGGGGCGTCGCGGACGAGGTCCTGGAAGCGCTGGAAGGAGTCGAGTTGGGATAGAAGTTTTTGTCATGATACCATACATAAACTCAGAATCATAATGTTGCGCAAAAAGAAAAGAAGCCATTGGGCTGCGCAAGACGTCCACATGTTACAGTAGCAACCTCCCGCCTATTACGTGTGGCCGGATGCTCACTCGCTCGCTCCGCCCTGTTGTATTTCTCTCTCAAGCATACTACACTCAGAAGATCCCGAAGAACTTCTTCCTCTTCCCGTCGGGACCGGTCTCGAGCGCCGCGACGGCCGACTGCTCCCGGCTCTGCTCCCGCTCCTCGGCCTTGATCCCCCAGATGCCCGAGGCGGGCTCCAGGCCGTGCGCGCGGCGGTACTCGTTCCGCTTGGCGAGCTCGTCGGCCTTGCGCCGGCGCTTCTCGGCCGTCTGGGCCGAGACGTGCTCCTCGTGCAGGCGGAGCACGTCGACGCAGACGCCGAGGTACTGGATCGGGTGCCGCGGGAACTCGGAGATGGGCGGGATCAGGTCCGCGAAGGGCGACTCGGCGCGGAAGCTCGCCGTGAGGGTGAAGAGCGCTAGGCCGCCGAGGGTTCCCTGTGGGTGGGTGGTGGTGAGTGGTGAGTGGTGAGGTTTAGCCTGGAGGGGAGGGGAGGGGGAGGAAGGGGAGAAGGAGTGCACATACCAGCGTGATGAACAGGTGTATACCCCGACTGTTGATGAACCAGTGCGACCAGGTGTTCTCCGGCGGCGGCAGGCCCGGGTAGTCCCGCGCCCCCTGGGCCCGCACCTCGTCGGCCGTGGCCGGCCCGCCGTAGTGCCGCGGCGTCGACCGCGGGAGCCGAGACCCGTGGGACGGCGGGTTGAACCGGTCGGGCTTCGCGAGCACGATCGGTTTCGAAGGGTCTGCCGGCTGCTCCCGCTCCTGCCCCTGCCCCTGCTGCTGCTGCTGCTTCTTCCGCGCCGCCTCCGCCGGGACCCCCTCCGAGTGCGGCTGTCGCGGTCGGGTCGGCGCCGACGCTTTCGCCGCCTTCGCGGCGGGGGATCGGGACGGGGTCCAGGATGACGTCGATGCTGCCCGAGGACCTGCGACACGGGTAGACGCCGTCGTTGTCGTCGTCTTCGAGGCGTAGCGCACTAGCACGCGCTGCCCGACGTCCCTCTTTTTGAGCGCCGACCGGGCGGCGAAGGACATGGTGGCGGTGGAGCGCCACAGGGGCCCGTGTTGGGGCAGGAGGAACCGCGGGATAGAGGTCGTTTTCGAAGCCATCGTAGCGGAGAGAGGGGTAAGGGAGGGGGGGGGGGGGAAGGGGGACGAAAAAAACTATATGGAACAAAAGCTTATCACCAAAGTTGAGGGCTAGGTATTATAGAGAAAGAGAGAGAGAGAGAGAGATGAGTAGGTATTCTACTTGAGCTCCGATTGCCTATGCCCTGTGTTGTTTCAATTGCTTCATCGTCCGCCTGGTGTTGGATATTTGACATGAATCGCAGCGTAGATTATGTTATGCATAAACCTCGAACGGCGGGCAGCTTCTCGTGGCTAGCGATAAGGCAAGTTGATAGGTCCCACTTTATTTTACTCCGACCAACCCGGGGTGTGGTGATCATGATCGGTAAGGACGAGGCAAGGTACCACGCTAATTACCTAAGCTACCTAGGGTACCTTGTGCAGGTC
The DNA here is from genome assembly GCA_022695795.1 of Biscogniauxia marginata. Taxonomy (NCBI): domain Eukaryota; kingdom Fungi; phylum Ascomycota; class Sordariomycetes; order Xylariales; family Xylariaceae; genus Biscogniauxia; species Biscogniauxia marginata. The sequence continues at coordinate 141,664 of MU404155.1, read as the reverse complement.
GACGGGGACTGCAGTTGGCATCAGATGGTCATCGAAATTTTTTTCTCCGCCAGGGCAGACACCGAGATTTCCCCCCCAACGCTTGCTACGTACCTTCCCGAGCCCCGGTTCTTTCTGGGTCCGCCGCCCCATTAAATCAAGGTAAGCGGCCAGGTGACTTAAGTTATTCCCTTTCAACCGGATTTCCCCGGAAGCGTATTACATTTGCCGTGTTCCTATTGGCCGAGGAGAGGAGGTCTCTACTGGCGCCACATTGTGGCTCACGTAGGCATTCCCGCCGGCAGGCCATGTCACCCAGCGCATGCATGTATGCATGTGTGTGTAGGTGTCGCTGAGCTCATCGCTTTAAAGATTTCAGGTTCGCCTCGAACTTTTTTTTCTCTCTCCTGTTTCCCCCTTAGTTAAAAGACCATAAAAAAATCAACACCATCCTTTAGAAAGCGAACTTCTATAGACGAACTCTCCTAGTTCTTCATCAGACGACCCTTTACGCCTGCTTTACTGTCTCTAATCAATAATACCACCCTATTTCACTCTCTTTTTTACCTAAACAACCGACAAGATGCCTGTTGCTCCTGGTACGTCCTTTCTCTGATTCCGCCATTTCGTCGTTTGATCCCATACCGTGTTCCCGTCCTACACGTCACCAACCTCGAGCCATTGGACAACCGCCATGGTGTCTACGGCTAGAGTGAGCGTCATAGAGCTCCAGCAATCCTTGTTCCCCCAGATTTAGACGACGCATTGGGCCTATTGTCAATTGCGACTCGGCCATTGGGTCATGTCAGAAGCGTGCGCTATTTACCACATCACGACAGCTAGCCTCTGGCACAACAGCAAGCAGAACTGGCAGAGAACTATACAAGTCTCTTGAGCTCGACAAAGTTTCCACGGTCTCGTAGGAGCTGGGTTTACATCCGCTTTCCTCTTTCTACGAGCTGTTTGCTGGGTCTTGGCGACATCCTGTCTGCGTCCACATTGTAGCCGAACGCCTCTTACTAACATTTCGTCTCGGCTTAGGTGACTCCAAGAAGGGTGCCAACCTCTTCAAGACAAGATGCGCTCAGTGCCACACCCTGAAGGAAGGCGAGGGCAACAAGATCGGCCCTGCCCTGCACGGCCTCTTTGGTCGCAAGACTGGTCAGGTTGAGGGTTACGCCTACACCGACGCCAACAAGCAGAAGGGTATTACATGGGACGAGAAGACTCTGGTACGTACCGCGTTGGATGCCCAGGGATGATAGCCCTGTTGCGCCCGCACCGTTGGTCTTGTTTCGATTCGGCTAACGTCCCTCATTAGTTCGACTACCTCGAGAACCCCAAGAAGTACATTCCCGGCACCAAGATGGCTTTCGGTGGCCTGAAGAAGGACAAGGACCGAAACGACCTCATCACGTAAGTCTCACTCAGTCTAGTTGCCGGGCTCATATGCTAGCAAGTCGATGCCTATACTGACGCGCATTCCACCACAGCTTCCTGAAGGAGTCTACCGCGTAGAGTGAGACCGCCCCCGAAGCATGACGTGTAACGATAGCATAGCAGGCATAGACGGATCGGCCAAAAGTGTACTTATAGACTAGACCCGTTTTGGCGCCCCGTTGGTGCGAGCATACCTATACCATCTCCTCTTTATTTTCCTTGCTCAGCCCATTTTATACACGGTCGATGTTTATGTTCTACTGGAGTTCAAGCTTTTTCGCATCTGAAAAGAGAAAACAAAGGGTTTGGATTGGATGTAAAAAAAGACTTGGGCACCAGTAATGTTTTGATGTCCGTGTAATGATGACGCCTTTACTTATAGACTTGACTTCACTCTCCCTAGACGATCTATGATGAAATTGTGAAGAATTTGCTTTGAACTGTCTTTTGTTTCCTCGCCATTACTCCAATTCTAGAAAATATTGCAAGTTAAGCAAGCTCCAATTGAGGCCCCTGATTGGTTGGTCGTTTTAGATTTTGAACATGCCTTTTTTTTTTGGTGTCGATCCCAGATCGCCAGGGCCCCCCTTTTTGAGTCTTGCTCGATTTTGGTATACCGGAGATAGGGGCAAAGAGGAAAGAAAGACAGAAAGACAGGAAAAGAAAATTATGGAGATTCTATTTTACGACACTAGCTTTATAAATACCCTACATAACTATAGAACTCCAACATAGGTAGCAGTTAGCACCAAAACAGCGATTATTACATGGCATATTTCCCATCTCAAACCCTGAAATATGTCAGTTCCCGCTATGGGGGTATTGCAGCTAATGGCCTAAAACCGATTTTCACTATGATCGTGCAAATCATGTTGCTAATTTAAGAGGTAGTTAAAACTAGTACTAAAAGCCACCTGCTTAATCGAAACATCGTGTATCGAGTCTTGTATCAATACTCTCTTGGTAGTATGGAGGGATCTGTTGCGGCGTGGCCCACCATGTACCTATGTACCCGTGCCTCACGTGCTCACTGGTAGGGCTGCAGTCCCTAAATACCTCGCAGCCCACGCGCATAGATTGTAAATGGTTTCTTTTTCCTCAGCTTATTAATTTATCTCGTAGATTGCAGTTGCGAGAGCCCTGTCTTCGCACCTCTGCATCCGTGCCCTGACAGGATCGCTAACACTATTTCCAGGGGGTGAAGGTGTGTAGTGTGGCAGCTTACATTAGTGGGGTCGGCAACCCTACCATCATAGAACGATAAGTTCGTGACGGGACAATGGATTGCCGACCCACCTTATGTGTATATAGCCACGAGTTGAGTTGTCTCTCGCCGACCCATTCTCTCTTGTTCTTTTCCCCCATCTGAATACCTATAGTTATAGGTACCGTGTTGGTATGTGGGGTGGCTTTGTATCGTGCTGGTGCCTAGTGTGTGAAAGGGGGTATGCACATAAGGGAAGAACGGTCTTTGTACCGTATTTAGGTACATATTGGGATCCCCGTCCACTTGGGATACCCACGAGAGATAACACGAATCAATACGAATGTTTCTCCCCCCGAAATGCCTTTATGTCGGAATCCATTTCGGATGGGTGCGCCGACCCGGCCTCCCGTGATCAAGTCCATCTTGTTCTGCTACCCAAACCTATCATTTCCAGCCCATCGCCTCCTCTATCTCCCCATACAGTTGTAAATCGCTTTCTGTGATACTGGCCTTAGTATGGCCGAGCGCATATTCCCAGTCCTCCGGCATCAACGTGCGAGTAGGCCCTGTCTTATTAGGCCCAATCTTGGCCCGTTTGACGGCTGCCTCTCCGGCGGCGCGATGGAGGTTTTCCAGGTCGGCACCGCTGAACCTCGCGCACCTCGGATCGCGGGCCACTCTGTCGAGGACATCCATGTAGGGATACTTGGGCAGTCGGCATGTTACACGGGTTTTGAGAATATCCACACGACCGTCGGCGTCTGGCACGTCGACGAATATGTGAGTGCCAAGCCGGCCGGGTCGCAGCATAGCTGAGTCAATCATATCAGGGCGGTTTGTAGCCCCGATGATATATACACCCTGCCGGCTGCCCATACCATCCATTTCCGTGAGTAGTTGGTTGACGACCCTCCTGCTAGCGTCATGACCACTGGCGTCGCGGCGGGGGCCGAGGGCATCCAGCTCATCAAAGAAGACTATGCACGGTGCTGAGGCGCTTGCGCGACTGAAAACCTGGCGTACAGCTCGTTCCGACTCACCCAAGTATTTGTTGAGTAGTTCAGGACCCTTGATGGAGATGAAGTTCGCATTAGCTTCGTTCGCTACCGCCATGGCCATCAGGGTCTTGCCGCAGCCAGGAGGGCCCCAGAGTAGGACACCAGAGGGTGTAGTGATGCCTAATTCGGCAAAGGATTCCGGATCCCGGATAGGATCAACAATAGACAACTTGAGATGCTCTCGTATGTTCTTAAGAGAGCCAATTTGTTCCCAAGTAGTGTCTGGAATTGTTGTGAAACCCTCGCGCTTTGCAGACGGTTGAACCTTCTTAATCGCATCGAGCATATGTTGCATCGTAATTTTGAGTAGGTCATCGGGAAGAGGCTTCGAAACGTTGGCCATAAGCCAACGGTGCTGGGCTATTACAACTTGATCGTTTCCGTTACCGTCCACCCTCATGTCCGGAGACAATCCCGTTTGTTGAGTGATTAAATGATTTACCATAAAAGAATTGGCTTCTGCAACCACCTCCCCCAAGTCTGCACCAACGAATCCAGGCGTTGCCTTTGCCAGGATCTTGTAATCGATGTCATCAGAGACCCTGCTATCACGTAGTAACTTGCGTAAAATTGCCTCCCGTGCTTTCTCATTTGGTATACCGATGCTGAGTTCTTTATCAAACCGCCCAGCTCTTCTTAGGGCTGGATCAAGGCTGTCCGGCCGGTTAGTAGCCGCAATTGTCACAACAATCTTGCCTCCCATCGTCCTAGGGTCCAGACTATCCATGCAAGTCAACATCTGAGCGACCATGCGCTTCTCCATCTCCCTCTGCGCGTTTTCACGCTTGCCCATGATGGCATCGATCTCATCAATGAAGATTAGGCACGGCGCAATCTTCTTAGCCGTCTCGTAGAGCTCCCTGATCTTTTTCTCGGACTCTCCAGACATACCGGCGACGAGTGTCGGAGCCGAAACTGGCATGAATGAAACCTTAAGTTCCGAAGCGAAGGTATTCGCCAACAGTGTTTTCCCACAACCTGGAGGCCCATGTAGCAAGATACCGCGTGCTGGTTGCAACACACCCCGCAAACAGAGCTCAGGCCAACACATTGGGAAGGTGACCGTATCGACGAGTAGTTTGATGGCTTCGTTCATTCCACCAAGGTTTTCAAAACATAGGTCACTTGGGGGACTGTAATCTCCCTTTCGCTCAGTCTTGCGTTTCTTGGGTCTAGGCTCATCATCTGACTGCCTTTGGGTGGATGTTGTCAAAGTAGCGTTGAGGCTGTCGCCTAGCGAGGCCGTTGCTTCTTGAGACATGTTGCGCTGCCTGCTAGCCATGCTCCAGGACTTGACAATTCTTCTGTTCGCCAGAGAATAATCTGACCCCTATAATAAGTGGTTAACGGGTATAACGGATGTGTAAACGTATCGGTCATTGATGGGGTAGTTGGCCAGTATTACCTTTGATTCTGGTGAATTGGATTTGGCTTCGAGATGTGCTTCCTCGTCGTCGTCTTGTCTCTCCTTCTTCCGCTGGCGCAGCACTCGTTCAATCGAATCTTCGAGCAGCCGCTTTTTTTGGCGTGCAAGGCTAGAATTCGACCTCTTGATAGAGTCGTAGACACCAGCAACCGTGAATTTGGGGGGACTGTCCTTGCCGCTCCCCTGGTTTTCACGCACCAGCTGGTCTTCAAACTTCTGGACGATCTGGTGCACGTCACGGTCTAGTGCACGAGAGACCCCGTTCATAACTGAAGCTGGTACGCTGCGCGGAGTGTAGAGGTCAGAGAATGAGCAGGGGGAAAAGAGGATATATTTCTAGTTGGAATATAAGAAGTTGATGTGTAGCTGCACATGTAAAGTAAAGTAGTGTAAATAAGTTCAAATGAAGAAAATAATATTGAGAAAATGCAGGTTAGCAATTAAAAAGATTGATCATATTCAGGTAAAAGTGGAGCACATCGAGAGTTTAAGCAGTCAAGACCTAAAGATGCGCCTGCAAAACTCCCGCTGCGTCATTCCTCCCGTCTAGTGTAAACCTTAAAACGTTATCGATAGCGCTCACCTGCCGGACAACAACGACAGACAAGCACACCCTGGTACATCCTGCCGCAGCAGCAGACAACCTGATATCAACAACTTGTGCAACTTACTGCCCAAAGGTACGGCATCCACGCGGGCAACCCACCATATTTTTTTCCCCCCATATATCCTCTTTTCCAAAGCAGAAGCGACAACCTAGAACCCATCATCCTACCGCTCCCTTTTATCGACGAAATCGCGCTTTGGTTTTATCTCGTGGACAATGTACCCGGCGCGGAGTCCTCCATAGCGGATTCCAGGGTTAAGGTGAAACGACAAAAAAAGAAGAAAAAAGAAAGAAAGAAAGAACGAGAGTAAATATTCGGCAAAGATAAAGAGGAGGAGTAGGAGAAGAAGAAGAAGATATAATATACGATGGGGAATAACAACAGCCGAGTGACCGCCCAAGATAGGTGAGTTCAGTCCCAGTCCGATACGATCGACCAAATCCCGCTTTCCGACTGCCTCCTCCCCACTCCTTTCGCAAACCCAGCTCCCAGGCGGTGGACTAACCAAATCCCCCCCCGGGTGTTCCAGGGCGATCCTCGACCTCAAGCTGCAGCGTGACAAGCTGCACCAGTACCAGCGGCGGATCGCGATCCTGACGGACCGGGAGACGGCGATCGCGCGCGAGATGCTGGCGGCGGGTGACCGCAAGCGCGCGCTGCTCGCGCTGCGGCGCAAGAAGTACCAGGAGTCTCTGCTCTCGCAGACGGACGCACAGCTGGCCCAGCTCGAGCAGCTGACGCGCTCGGTCGAGTTCGCCCTCATCCAGAAGGACGTCGTCTTCGGCCTGCAGCAAGGGACCCGCGTCCTGCGCGAGATCCACGCCGAGATGGGCGGCCTCGCCCACGTCGAGAAGCTCATGGGCGAGTCGGCCGACGCCGTCGCCTACCAGAGGGTACGTTCCACAGTTTCTGGTCTTCATCTCACACACACACACACACACACACACACACATATATATATATATATATATAAATAAAACTTTGTCGCTAACATACCCATTTCCCCTCCCCTCCGCGCAGGAAGTCAGTGAGATGCTCGGTGGACGCATCACGAACCAGGACGAGGACGAAGTCGAGGACGAGCTGGCCGCCCTCGAGCTCCAGGTCAACGGACCGCCGCCCGTGCGCATGCCTACGGTCCCCGACACCAAATTGCCCGAACCCGAAGTCGCGGCGGTGCAGGAACCGGAGGCGCCCCAGGAACAGCCGCAAGCAGAAAGGAGGGTGATGCTTGCTTCATAGCAGCACACGTGCCGTCGAAGCATATGATCGGGAGGAGCGAGAGGTGTATGAGATAGGAGACGCTGAGTGGTCAGATTTAGTTAGATTCAGAAGGCTAATCATCAAACGAATGGAATTGGATAGACGGGAGTGGAGTTATGAATGCGAACTTGTTCAAATAGCGATCCAGGTCAGGCCTGTAAATGTACCTCTATTGTCGGGGCAGTTTTGTCCAGAGCACGACTCGCGCGGTGCTCTTGCGACTAGTATATACATATATAGTATTAGACACAATGGGCTCTCCGGGGGCAAATATCACCTTTTGACTAGGCGACGCCATACAAGAGAGAAAATAGTAGCCCTCAAAGCCCTCTAACCAAACTCCGTTCCACCTTCTGCTTAATAGTACTATACTCGGTTGCCCTGGTATAGTCACCCTAACGCCTATCTATTATGCAGTCATGCTTCCTGAGCGGCATAAAAAAACAGCCTCAACAATGCCAAAATGGCTGGGTATCTTGTATGCTGCAATGTCCGAATCCGTTTTTTTGTAAACCCTTGCCTTCCTATTCTAGAGAAACTATAGCTCCCGAGGCTCTCCGCTCGTCTATATAGGTAGGTGTTCTTGTGGATCTAGTAGGTAGTGACGCCCTACGCATCAATACTGCTGATATCGTAATGGTCAATACATCAATCCAATAATCAATTTCAAATGAATACTCACAGGTGAGTGATCATGACTCCATAAGTTCATGTGCTGAAGATACATATGAACATAGAGTATTGTCACAACTAGCGAAAGGTTCGTCTAGGGATAGAAAAAGCTCGGATCGATCGTGAACTAAAATCTTTTTGACAGACAGGGCAGCTGATGTCGAAAAGCACTTCTTAGGGATCAATGATCCACCCAGATCACGTCATGTCGCCCAGATACGTGGTATTGAGTGGGACCGGGAGACTCTGCGTACCCGGTTCGGCCTGGGTTCACTGGAAATGGTCTTTGATCGTCAAGTCTATAGTCCATCTCGGACGCTGCAGCATCACCAGCCCTGATGCGTATGTACTGGGGGCTTTCATGTACTTGATGTACTTGCCCGTGAGAGACCGGTGGGCCATTATCTGGATGTCGCAACTCCCGGTGCGGCTGTATAACAGGGGCGAAGTTCGAATGTTCATGGAACCCGTTCTTACTAGTCTCATATCGCCTGCAAACCTTGTTAGTGACTGTCGACATATTTTGTTAAGCCCTCGTGTGTCTACAGGAGTGGCACTGTCTAAGCTAGCCTTTTCGTTTTTCGAAACAAGACTTACATTCCGTGTTGTTCTGGGCCACGGTGCACAACTTCAGTTTCCCTAGGCACATTGGCGGGCCAGTCATTTGGGTTGCGCACTTGCTGGTTGTCTCGTATGATGTCTCTATAACGACCAGACTGGTATTCCGCGACCATGCGACGATGTGAGCCCTCAGGAGGCATGCAATGTTGCTGGTCCTGACGAGAATCTGGTCCATAGCCAGGGTGATGGAAACCATGCTGGTAGTGGTCAGATGCATCCCTCGCCCTAGGAACTGGTTCATCAACATATATCACTCTCGGAGCAACTTGAGTGCGAGGGTCTCCCCGCACGGAAATTTCATGGATGATCTCCCCTCTTCTTGGGGGAAGTGGCTCGTAATTCTCGTACGTAGGAGGCCCTCGCATTTCCACTACACGGCGAGGCTGGTAATCGTCGGTCCCATCAATAAAAATAGGATTAGTCCTTGTTCTAGGAGGACCATCTCCACGGCTGGCAGATGTGACCTCCTCTCTGGGCATGGCCCAAGACCTGTACTGGGGCATAGCATTGTCTGCAGCCCTCAGAGATGCGAGGGGCCCGTCTGAGAGGTATTCAAATGGTGCACGTCGAATATCCTCATCTCGAGCCTGATGGTTAACACAAACAAATGAAGAGCTAGATTGCGAATCAAGATCGCTATGAAAATAAGGTGTAATTCGACGGCGTTTTGCAGCTGTCTCGTCACCAATAGTCATACCACCCGGGGAATGGGGCCTCGGGATAGAAGCGGCTGGCTCAACAATAGTTCGAGAAACTACACGAGGAACTTCTGCAAACCGTCTTGACTCACGATGCAAGATCTGGGACGCATGCTGCGGACCCCGGTAAATATCAGGTGATGCGGGCTCAATGGACGGCAGTAGCATATCCTGCAAACCAGTTCTTACTGGTGAAACCGAGATTTCGGGACGGTGACTCAATCTTGGTAGCCCAACTTTGGGCCTATGGTTATCCGGCATACAGATGATCTGAGGAGAAGCATCATGCATTTGATGTTCAGAAAGACCGGGGGGCAATACGGCAGTCCTCTCTCTGGGGTGACCATTGGGGAAACGGGGCGATTCCATTCGTGCATCGACACGATCTTGAATTTGTCCTGGATTCGGCGTACGATGATGCAAAGCTACTAGAGGCTCGCGATCGGAGCTTATCAGATGGCTAGAGCCCTGACGCCTCGTGGTATCTATGGCAACCGGGGCAAAATCGGATACGACGGAGCCATTGTTGGGGCCATTTGGATGTGAGGAATCTGCAAGAGCTTGAGCGGCAGCAGCATATCTCCTAAACCGTTGCTGCGTCTTCCGGGCAGTTCTTCTCTCGGCCCTCGTGACTACTCGATGTCTAGGCGGTGTCATCGTCCCTATAGGGGTTGAGTGATTCCTGTGACCATTGGCAATAGGTTGTGGGCTAGGGTGCGAGGGCCCCTGCAGCATCACCTGGTCTACCACCGGCCTTGGTCTGAAATTGTGCATTCGTACGTCTTCGGGGCCGGAACTTTCATCCTCGGAATCGGTTTCGGTATCAGAGATCTCGATTACTTCTCGGAGAATCTCATCGAGCTGATCACGACCAGTCTCTTCATCTCCTCGCCACTTGACGATGATGTCCAGGCATGGTTTTTCTACAGCTTTTCGAGCATTGGCCCAGTCCGACTCCTTCAGGAGTTCATCATAGCGGGTATGGGTATGTCTGATATGAGCAAGGGCTGCAAGTTGAACACGACGCGCTAGAGTTAGTTCTTTAGCCATACCAACTTTGAATTCGCCATTGAATTTGCCGTCCTGTTTTAAGAGAATGGTATCAGTATGCCGAGTTTGGACCGAGAGACAGATAGGACCTATAAATCATACTTTCTTAAAGGCATGCTGTATAATTTCGTGCCTGTCTGTGTTAGGAATTCTCGGGAAAAGATCTCTTAGAACAGCATCAGCTTCTCGGTTGATTTCTTGCTGGGTGTTGGGGATGGGTTCTGGTTCGCCGGGTCTGCGAGTCCTAGCAGCGTAGTCGCGGTGGCCCTTCTGCTTTAGGATCTTTCGAGCTTTGTCAACGATGGGCTGTCGAAAGTGGTAGCCGGCGCGATTCATGTGGTGTTCGAGGTTGTCTGGGTTTCTCGAGTCCTTGAGGGTATCACAACGTCAGTAATTCTCCGAGGCGTGGCAAAGAGGAAGTACATACGGAGACGATGAAGATCATGGCATCTTGCTCTCGCGACAAGTCCTTGCATGTCTGTGATAGTTCAGGATGTCCAGTGGGAACGAACTCAAAGCCTGGCGGCGGGTGCCTATCGGTCATGATCTATTACGAGTGAGTACTGCCCACCTGTCTCGGCGATCTCTGCGACATTGACCTACCTGGAATTCCAATTTCTTCCTCTTGTTCATGTTCTCGGCCAATTCGAAGTAAGTCTTGTGCTTCACCTTCGGCGGCTCCTTCAGTGGGTTTAGATTCCGCCAGATGCGATCCTGGTAGTGCTGGGCTCTCTCCATCTTGGCGCGACGGGTCACGGCCTGGATGCCGCGCGTAGGCGCCGGCGCCTTCTTTTTTTCTCTCGTCATCACGACAGTGATCCTAGTCTTACCATAATAGAAACAGACTGGCTGCAGGTGATATAGGTATAGGAGAAAGGGAAACGATAAACAAGGAAAAGAAAGTTGCGACTACACTGGAACAGCTACGACACCATGATAGGATGGATGCGTACCCTGACCAGAGAGAGGAAAATACGTCCTAAGATTCCGTGAGACAGAGCAAGACAAGAAAAAGATGCCTTGCTATGCAGGAGGATGGACGAAAAGAAAGAAATGTCACGGTAGCAGGTCTAGCAATGACGACCAAATGGATGATGACCCTGTTTTTTTCTTCCTGATTAGTGAGTACTGGAGTCAGGCGAAAAGCCAGGATTCACCAGAAATGTTCTTTTCTTCAGGATTTTTGGGGGCGCGTTGAAAGGGCAAAAGTTGGTCGGCCGCAGGTGCTCCCAAGTTGTTGGGCAGAAGGCAAAAGTTCAAAGAGTTGCACCTGACGGGCATGCGCAAATAGGTTCAATTGATCGGCTTTTATCCTTCTGGGTGCCTTACCTAATACTAATACCTAAATGATGTCAAGCCACCATTGCCCCCCTTTGCCCGGTTTTAAAGTGGACGCGCCTCGGGCAGCTACCAAGGTACCCGACTTAATACATAAATGTGGCTGAGCCCACTAGTTCCGGCCTAAGGCACCATATCCAAGCCACACTGCCCAATTGGCCCCGGCTGGTCGGTTGATTTCTTGCAGACAACCTTTTGTGAGGACGAGCTCAAAACGACATCATTTCTTCAGATTCGCATCAACCCTTGTTTTTGCCCTCCCTTCCTCGGCCGCCATGTTCTCTCGCCAGGCAATCCGGTCAATTCGAGCTGCAGCTCCCCAGCGGACGCTTGCTCGGGTTCCTGTGCGCTCTTACGCCGCCCCTGCCACCCAAAATGTCAAGCCTCCGATCGCTGTCTTTGGCATCGACGGCACCTATGCCACTGCTCTGGTACGGCGCTCCCCCTTCGCCCTGCTCAATTGCCATATCAGTTTGAGGTTTTTTTTTTTCAGTATTAGCCAATCAAGCCGAGGAAAAGATTTTGAAGAGATATTGCGAAACCCCCCGGGGAAATTGGCGCGAGGCAGACTGACGCATGAGCTATTTAGTACACGGCCGCTGTCAAGTCCTCCTCTCTCGAACCGACTGCCAAGGCCCTGAGCGCCCTCGGTGGTCTCTACAGCAAGGATGCCAAGCTGGCCACCATCCTGCGTACCCCGACCCTCACCGCAGGCGACAAGAGCGCCATCGTTGCCGAGTTGCTAAAGGCGATCGGAGCCGCGAACGCGAACGAGACCGTCAAGAACTTCCTCGCTACGCTAGCCGAGAACAACCGTCTAGGACTTCTGAAGGAGGTTTCCGATAGGTTCGCCGAGATCATGAGCGCCTCCCACGGCGAGGTCGAGTTGGTCGTCACTAGCGCTCAGGTATGGTATAACTCGTGGAAATTTCTTGCATGAACGAGAGGATGCTTTCAGACATGGACTGTGCTGATAAAGTCTCCTTAGCCACTGGACAGCCGGACTCTCAGCCGCCTGGAAACCGCCATATCTAAGTCACAATACGTTGGCCAGGGCAAGAAGCTGAAGGTGACGAACCAAGTGAACCCAGACATTATTGGTGGACTGGTTGTGGAAATCGGTGACCGAACAATCGACCTCTCCGTCTCGGCAAAGATCGCCAAACTGAACAAGCTTCTCACAGACACCTTGTAAATCTTTTTTTTGGTTATGTTTTAAGGTCGGCGGATAGGAAGACGCTATGGGAAGACGCTTTGCAACTGGGAAGGCCCGGTTTCTTTCAATAGAAATACGGTTGTGTATAGGGGCGTAAAAATAGAAGAAGCATTCGTCCTCCATGTCCGAGTCTGGTAGCATCATTCATAAATGTGCATCACGGGCCTAAAACAACGCTTCTGATTATATAATCACTAACCCATCTAAGTCCTCTACACGCGGTCTGAGCAAGGAGTCCTAGAAAGAAACATTCTACTTGTAAAGAACCTGGTAAGGGAGATAGAGGAGGTTTCAGAGTAACTCTCCTATATGATGCCTGATTGACTACTTGTTTTGTATTTGTTCGAACATCGGTCCCTTACTGGCCAACTATCCCCCTGAGTACTCACTAAGGGCGCAATAGACTTATATGGGGCTATAGGAAGAGCTCTCATGCCGCGAGGCGCGAGGCATATTTAGGAGGGAATTAAGATGCCGTGGGTTAAGGGGCCCGAGCTTAGAAGTCGTAGCGGAACTCTGAACCGGCGGAGAGCATGAAGCACTTATATATAAATATGTATGCCATTCGGTTCAATCTGAGGGATAGTAATTCAAGCGCTCGATGGCGATGACAATAGATCACGAGCGACTATTGGATCGAAGCGGCAGTTAATATCGTTTTTCCAAGGCGTACTATACGTCCCAGAAACGGCATGTGTACGTTCTTCTAAACAGCTTGTTTACCTTACCCGTCAGTCAACCCCTCCATATTCCTCAAGTACGCCCATCCCAATCCCTACATAGTACCAGCCACGACGAAGTAGGACCATCAATACTTGATTATTTTCACTAGTTGGGTGAAAAGGCGTTATTTAACCCGCAGGAATCAACGTCGAAGAGACTCAGCACCCGGGCAAAGAGTGAGTGAGTGAGTGAGTGGCTACAAACAGGATACGATACTATCGCCTGTCCAACTACACCTAACTATTTCCCATAGACGATTTGAGTCTCAGAGCGTCATGGTATATACCCAAGACAACCCGGCAGGTTTTCCTATACGGACCATACGAGTTCCTACCAAGTATACTTATATTAAGCATCCTCAAAAACGCGTATTATACCCCCCGTAGCAACACAACCAGCAACCAGGTATCCTCGGTCAACATCTCTATGCGCAAAACTCAGACGCCTTTGAGTTGACAATGCTCTCATGTTATATAGTTCACGTGCAGACAATGAACGATGTATTCCTCAGTAGGACTGACTCCTCGTGTATTGATATTGGTCAAGTATACCTGGGCTTCTACACAAAGGGAAAGTAACTCATCCCCTAACTCACTCTTCGAACAAGTATGCAATAGGCTGGACTGAAACTGTGTCGAATGCCACCACCCCTATTTATCTGTCTTTGTGCTCCCTCTAACCCATCTATTGCCGAATGTGCTCCAGTGCAAGCATATTATCTAAGCGTATGCACACCATCGAGCCATTCTCTTCTAGGAGCTCCCTACTACTACCTCTAAAATAGTATCCGTATGGAATGTCTAAGCATGAGCCTCGTACTCATCACCGGAGCCGAATCCCTGGTCCTGGTGTTCCTTGACTCTCTGTAATTGTTCTGAGATGTACTGGTGGAGGTGACTGTCGGCCTCCTTACGCAGCGCTTCTCTCTCCGGGTCTTCTGGTGGGACGCTACGAGCGTCGAAGTCATCACCATTGATTGAAGCGTCGAAATCGCTTCGCCCGCCGATGGACCTCGCAGTGGACGACCGGCGCACATGTCCCCTCTTTGGTTTCGCATCCAGACCGATATGCCGGTGCAGGATGTCGTCAAAGTAGTGCGCCATACCAACCGTTGGGGTTCTTGGGGTCTGTGGGAGACGGCAGCTGACTCTGTCCGTGTGTCAGTATTCGTAATATAGAATCATTCAAGTGAAGCTTACCCAGTATCATGGATCATTCGAGCAATTAGGCCGGTCCAACCACATTGGTGAGTTGCGCCCAATCCACGTCCTGTGTCGCCATCAAAGAATTCATGGAACCACATGTGATCCTTCCAATGAGGGTCAAAGTCAAGCAAGTCACTTCCGGCGTTGATACTCCGACGACCGTCATCACCACGAGCAAACAGATGCTGTAGGCGATGCTGAATCTCTTCAGAAACATGCCCCAGGTGCATATATTCTCCAGATCCAGTAGGACATTCGACTTGAAAGTTAGGACCATAGAAGAGGTAAAACCGCTGCAAAGATTCCACTAGCAAAAAGTTGACGCAGAGCCAAACGGGTCCTCTCCAGTTGCTGTTACCGCCAAACAACCCGCTGTCCGAGTCACCTGGAACATACCCGACGGTGAATTTCTGGTCATTGACCTCCATGGAGTATGGGTTGTCCTTGTGGAACTTGGATAGAGACCTGATGCCATGCTCACTGAAGAATTCATCTTCATCAAGCATACGCTTGAGAATCTTCTCTAGCCGGTCTTTGCTCACCATCGAAAGGAGAATACGATTTCCTTTGCCTCTTTTTCGAATACTAGCCATGTTCCGCTCGGCCAAGTCGCAGCGGTTTTCCATGAACCAGTTTACCCGCTTCTTAAATGAAGGGAGCTTGTTAATTAATTCCGGCTCCAAGGTCAATGTTGCATAAAGCGGAATTAGTCCCACAAGCGATCGAACTGGCAGTTGTTGGATCCATGGACCGCCCCAGGAGATGGCATCGTAGTAGAATCCGTCCTCTTCATTCCAAAGGGACTTCTCATCTTTACCAGACTTGAAGGTCATAGCATCGCTGATGAAAATGAAATGCTCAAAGAACTTGGAAGCAATGTCTTCGTATGTTCGTCGATGCTTCGAAAGCTCGAGGGCGATGTTCAGCATGCACAGGCAATAGAATGCCATCCAGCCTGTGCTGTCGGCTTGTTCAAGGACACCTCCAGTAGGCAGAGGCTCAGAACGGTTGAACAGACCAATGTTGTCTAGACCAAGAAAACCACCTTCAAAGACATTCTTGCCGTCTGTGTCCTTCCGGTTGACCCACCAAGTAAAGTTCAATAACAATTTTTGAAAGACTCTCTCGAGGAAATCGAGATCTTGCCTTCCATACAGTTTGCGTTCGATCTTGAAGACGCGGAAAGTTGCCCATGCATGGACTGGCGGGTTTACATCCCCGAAATTCCACTCGTACCTGATACTCTCGTGAGTTTTCTGGTGTAAGTCTAAAGAGAAGCAGGCGAGAACTTACGCAGGGAGTTGGCCATTTGGATGGAGATACCATTCTCTCGTGAACAGATCGATCTGCTTCTTCGCGAACTGCGGGTCAATCATAGCGAGGGAAATGCAGTGGAACGCAGAGTCCCATGCGGCAAAGAAAGGATATTCCCAAGAGTCCGGCATAGACAAGATGTCGTCAATGTACATATGTTTCCACTGGGAATTTCGGATTTCTTTCCTTTCCGGGGGCGGTGGAGGTTGAGCAGGATCACCGTTAGCCCACTGGTCCCAGATGAAATTGTAGTGCTGCTTACACCACATCATGCCCGAGAATGCCTGACGTTGGATATTTCGAAGATCGTCAGACATTGGCAAAGGGCTGATGCGGTAGTAGAAGTCGTCGGCCTCCTCTCTTCGCTTCTCAATTATGTCATCAAATTCTTCTTCATCGAGGTAGGTCTCGCCCTTCTTCGAGAACCGGAAACGGACAACTACCGAATACAACCACAATTCAGTATTATGATACAGCGACATACTCGGAAATGCTTACCTGCGCATTCACTAGGGCCGACACCCCCTGACTCGTTGAATTGGAACCACGCGGCACATTTTGTGCCAGTGCCAGCTGGGTTTACGGCAGCCTTTTTGCCATCAACAATATAATCATGGAAAGCATCCTTGACGTATGGGGTCTTATTCTCCTGGCCGTACAGGAGTTCGTAGTTGGTGTCATTGTCGGTGAAGAGAAGTTCTGGGTTTACGTCTTCCCCACTCACGCCAACGCCGGGAGATGGTGACAGGAGGACGTAGCGATCCCCAAGCTTAGGGTGTGTCGACTTGGTCATATTCTCGGCATACTCCGATATGGATGGCTTCTTGTCTGCCGGCTCCCGGCCCCAGGCCCAGGTATTACGGAACCAAACCTGAGGTATGATGTGGAGAGGAGCTGGTTCAGGACCTCTGTTCCAGGCGGTTACACGGAATAGGATCTCGTCAGGGTCGTGGTCCTCCTTGGCGGTCTCAATGATAATATCCCAGTACCGGTCCTCCTCGAATATGCCGGTATCAATGATTTGGTATTCCTTCTCAAGCTTCGATCTTCGAGCATTCTCCTTGAGGAGATCTTCATAAGGGAAGGCTTTCTGTGGATACTTGTAGAGATATTTCATGTAGGAATGCTAATTACGATCGGTAAGTATATGTCCTTTCGGCAGGGGGCGTCAGGCGGATGCTTACAGTCTATACAATTGCTAGATCAGTATAAAAACTTCAGCTCAGGGGTCAAGATAGGCCTTACAGGAGTGTTATCAAGGTGAAAGTGCGCTTCCTTAATACTTTCGCCATGGTTTCCCTGAGGATTTGCTAGACCAAAGAGTCGCTCTTTAAGAAAGGGGCTGACTAGTAGTCAGCAAAGAGTTATTTGCTACTGAGGCGGCTGGACACAAACTCTTCTTCGTTCCAGAAGGAAAAGGCAATGTTCTGCAGACCATGGGTGTCAGAGACCCCAGCAATGCCGTCTTCGCCCCAGCGGTAAGCTCGAGATCGGGCGTGATCGTGGTTGAAGTCTGCCAGGAGTTACGAATCAGGTTAATTAACAGAATCACACAAGCAGCACCGTTGCAGCCAAAAGCAGGGAAGCACTCACGACCCCAGGCATCACCGTCTGCGCTGTAATCCTCTCGCACTAGAGGCAGCGGGTTAGTCGATCGTCCAGATAGAACGAAAGCATGCCTGCTTACCTGTGGCCCACTGGCGCTCAGAAACGTAGGGACCCCATTTCTTCCAATACTTGCTGCGGGTGCGATCCTCCTCGAGACGCTTCTCTTCTTCAGTGAGGTATTCGTGGTTGTCGACTACAACCATGTTGGCGTGAGTCTGGTGGCACGAGAGCAGATTTCCACGGGCACGGATCCAGGAGCGCACACAACAGTCAGGACCGGCAATCTAGTGTAATCAAGAGGATAATGATGTTTTGTAGAAGATGGCCGGAGCTTGGGGTAGAAAGCGGTATGGTATGTAGTGTAGATCAAACAGGTACGCGAGCGGCAACCTAGACACCACTATCTGATTCAGGCAAGCCGATATACGAGGAGGACGTGAGAGTAGGATGGAGCAATGGAGCTCTAATTCAAGAGCGAAGGATGCACAAAAAAAGAGAAGAGCTAGCAAGCGAGACAAGCTAGAAAAGCCCGACGGGCCTAACAAGCCTAACAGGCAGATAAAGTCCCGTCACTACATATTCATACCTACATGTACCTAAGGTGGTGGTACAGCGCTTAGCAGTTAGTTATATCTGGTTAGGTAGGTAGACAAAGTGACAGGTAGGTAATACATAAGATAGCTCAACAGACGGGACGCAGCCCACTTCACAGTCGTGAGGGGTAGTAGAAAGTGGGGGTGCTAATGACATCACTGACCGACCTGCATTTAGGTACCGTGCTAAGAAGATATGGGACATCCGTCGGATCACGGTTTATGCCCATGGGGTTTTTGGGTACCAAAGCCTGCTAAGCGATATAAGCGATAAGACATCGACCACCACCGACGGTCTAGAACTATAAAGGCTATCTACACTACCAATCATTCAACCCCATAAATAAGACGGAAAAGGGAAAAAGAAAACAGAACCCGAAATTATACGACGAGGCACTTTCTCTTCACTTTCTCTTCTCTTTCTCTTTCTTCTCTCTGCATGCATAATATGTAACAGCAGGTCGGTAGGTTACTTTAAATTATAGGTATTATTCTTTGCATACACATCAACTTGTTGAGGACCGTGGCATGCAGTATGTAGCAAACATCTACCACGGGTGGCCGACCACCAGAATAAACGTGCAAGGGCTATTTGATAGAAATAAAAACAGACATAGGGCAGGTTAGGTAGTATCCACGATCGTAAATATGTAAATTTCTTGTAAATCCCGCCATCCACCCAGTCTGCAAAGTAGCGTGCCCAGACATATCCATCCGTCCAATCCATATCTATACCAGATAATGAAACCATGGGTGTCGAATTTCCCCCCAGCCAAAAACGGCCTTCTATTTGTCAAGCCCGCTGCGTCAATGCCGAACGCCTGCAACTCTCCTGCTCACAATAAAGCCCAACCTATGACTTGGCAAACCAGGGAAACTTCTTCTTCCCCGTCTCCACCGTTCCGCCCGCAGGACTCTCCACCTGGATGCTCCGCTGATAAATATCCTATTGTCCCGAGTTAGTCGTCTACGCGTCCTCATAGTAGCCTGTTAGGGCAAGGCATAGGGCTTCATACCTCTTCATCCGTAGGCATCAGGCAGTCCAAGATAAGCTCTCTAGCCGTGTCGTGCTTCGAGAGGTTAGGATACGGCGTACCCTGGCTCTTCATTATCGGCAAGATGACTTCGCCGAGAACCTCAAACTTCTTCCAGTTGATCCGATTGCCCTGCGGCCCTACAAATGTCATGCTGCCCTCCTCGGCAGACACGAGGTCCCTGCGGTGCAAGGGCATGAAGGGGATGCGTGGCAGTGGAGAGTTCTCCCACGCCAATCGATAGGCAAAGTGGCTTTTCTGTGTTCCCATTAAGAGTACCAATCTTGCGAACCGTT
The DNA here is from genome assembly GCA_022695795.1 of Biscogniauxia marginata. Lineage (NCBI taxonomy): Eukaryota > Fungi > Ascomycota > Sordariomycetes > Xylariales > Xylariaceae > Biscogniauxia > Biscogniauxia marginata. Next base: position 122,315 of record MU404155.1, on the reverse strand, counting down.
TTTGCACATCGGCCGGCACGAGCGTTCGGGTTTGTGAAAGGCGATGTATCGCTGTTCCGTTGATCCCAGCGAGCACCGCCGCGAGGCCATTGTAGTTATTGAGCTGTCTCAATTTCAACGCGATCCACATGAACTTCTCCAGCATCTGCGCTCGATGTTTCGCCTTATCTCGCATGAGAATCATGTTCGAGACCCACGTCGCGATGTGGTTGAAATGGGCAATCATGCGGTTGACGTTCTTCATCGTTTTGCATCTCTCCTTCTGCTCGGTAGACAGACTAACATGCCGCACCAAATCGCGAATACGTATCGACGAAAACATAACCCAGTCGATCCGCGTCATCTCGTCTGCAATGTCGTCGTTTGACGTATCCATAAATATGTGATATCGAAATTTGGTCAGTGGCAGCGTGTAAGTGGGCACCATGGTCGACGCCTCGCGTTCGTAGTCGTCATACGAATGAAACTGGAATGTATGCATCTTCCCTGGCTCTGTGCTCAAAGAGGAGCTAGCCGAAGGCCGCCGCTCTATCGCACTATCGACACTTAGCGAACTCATGCTTTCTGACAAATCGTTGCCCTGTTTCGAGGTATCCCTCGCTGGGTTCGATAGCCCCGTGTTCGACTGAGCATCTTCAGCCGTGTCCCCTTTTGCCCAGCCTGTATCATCATCCTCCATTACGCTTTCCTCTAATGTCTTGCGCATTTGTTGTGCGGCGGCAGAGAATATCGGTTCGGTAGACAAATGATTTATGAAATCATCCAAGGCCCTCCTCGACGCCGGTCGTGCAAAGTCCCCCGGATATGTCCCAACCCATTTAGCAACCACTTCAATAATACGCAGTTGCGAAGACGTTCTTGTAAGGTAGTGGACCGATTTTTCATCCTTGACGCGGTCCAGCCGTGACAAGATGCCCGAAAAGAGCTCCCTAGGGGTTGCAAATTTCCGATATAAGCACAAAAAAACGTCGGCAAAGTTGTTGTCTGCCCTAGACATCTTTGGAGCAATAAGGCGATCGATTAACTCTTCGAAACTCACCCCGAGCCTCTTCGTCGGCCGTTCAAATACTGTTTCGTCACCTCGTTGCAGTAGTGGTATGTCGTCAGCATATTTCAGTGAATCCGCATCCGAGTCCTCGATCTCGAATATCGAATTCGTGTTTTGGGTACGGTCTAACCGAATACCTGATGAACGAAGCATGCTAGAAACAGTTTGGGTAGTATCATCTTCTGCGACGTCAGGAAAATTGCTAATCCCGTGAGTACCCATGTAATCAATCCGGGGAGGTCTCGAGAGCCGGTGCTCGGAGGCTACCGGGCCAGAGAAGCCCCGGAGTAGTGACATGTCAGAGCTAGCACGACTATGCTTGCTGTGCTGACTTAGAGGCCGTGGATTTACAGAGTCGGGTGGAGCATCCAGATGCGCCGCCGAAGCCGCTCGGCGCCGCGAGCCCCCTCCTTCGGAGCCGTCTCCCTCTTTAGGCGCGAGAAGTTAGCACAGATAAATAGGTCAAAATTATGTTGTAATTTTGGTAGTTACCCCTTCTTCATATGCCCTGCTGGGGCTAGAACATGTTCTTAGAATTGCACTTACCTTGACTCCTGAGGGCCAACGCTTTCAATAGCGAAGACAATGCTAATCTTGCGCTTTCCGGCTTGCTGGCGGACGTTTTGAAGGTTGCGAGACATGATTGGCAAGCTGCCGCGACCGCCTCGGTGTCGATTTGTCTTGAACCTTCCGGATTATCACACTTGGTGGCTACGAGAACAGCCGGAAGCGATGAATTTACCAGCGCATCTTCCCAAGTTAGTCCAGTAAAACTCGGTACAAGACGTGCATAGCTCTCAAAGTCAAGGGATAGGAGCCGAGGTGTAAAAACTTACTGAGGGTCTGGGGTAGTTCGACGATGCTATCTCGATTCATAACGTCGTACAACAGCAAGACACCATTGACGTGAGGCATGATGGCACCGCCTATTTGTTTGGGCCATTTGATCTGGCGATCCGGATCCACATCAAAGTATTCGAGATCCAATTCGAAGAGGGTAACTGCGTACGGCATGTTGTCTATATTGATACGTGCAGTCGTGGGGTTGGGTCCCGGGACACGCGGCAGGGTCATGGCCCTCTGTATGAAATGGGATTTGCCGACCCCATTGGCACCTATGACTGCGATATTGAGACTCTCCATGGTGTCCGAGATCTCTGGCTGTGGGAGCTTCACCGTCAGTCGCACAAACCGCAATAATTCCCACCAGATGTGCTACTTGACAAACCGTACCCAAGCGTCGGGATCATATATAATCGATGACTCTTCGCGCGGAGCTAATCTAAGCTGCGTCTGGAAGTGATCATGGCGGTCTTGAGGATGTAACGGGGTCAGCTGCTGCTTTGCTCGGCCCAAGGCGTCTGCGAGCTCGGGTTTCTGGAAAAAACGATGATCGGCGGTGGAATCGAAAGAGCGTCTGGGTATAGCAGAGGCGATGCCGTCGACAAAAGAGGAACCGTCAGGTAACACTGACAAGGCCGAAGGGGTAGCGCTCGAATGGAGTAAAGGTATCGTGGGGACGGAGGCAGAACGGGAAGATTGACGATTCCTAAGTATGGATGGGATCAGTCCCGAAAAGGCAGATGTCGAAGTGGTGCCCGAGCCGGCTAGAAACCTGTGAGAACGCTGTACGTCGCCCTTGTTGGGAGCCATGATGAGGCCTGGGATGTACGGAGGACACGCACCCCTTCTAATCCAAGACAAGTCCTGGGTCGGCCAGGCGTGATGTTATATACTTATGGACGGTGGGCGGAAAGGCTCGCACAAGCCACGGCAAAAGAGGCGCGCTCAAACCAGTTGGGTGATTAGGTCGTGGCGAGGCTCGTGTGGATTGGGTGGGCTGCTGGTGGTGCGCCGCGGTGGTGCGCCGTCCAACGTAAAAAATCGCGATTAGTGTATTAGTGGTGGTGGATGTTCGTCAGCTACCCGAGCTGTAGGTACCGGTCGAATCAAGAGAGCAGGTTTCAGAGATGCCAAGGCATTGGAATGGGCCCACCGGGCCTAGGAATCTCAAAAGAAAAGGGCGTTGAACCAGATGCGCGGGCGACACTCACAGAGGCTGAAAAGTTAGTTGTCGATGGGGTGGGTTGAAGTGGGCGACAACGATGGATGTTAAATTGAATCCCACATGGTGGACATTGAGCCGGAGCCGAGAGCAGCAGCAATCCCCCATACATACAAATCCCCCCTTAGCCCCCTCCTCCCCCAATTTCCGCCCCTCACTATCGGCGAGCTCTCGAGCCTCACCGAACAGGGGGTCCCCCTCCCCTTTTCTGTACTGTGCAGCACCTACAAGCAGGCGGGGCATTCCATTATGGCGCTAGCAGGTTCATGCACCCATCCATCAACATCTATTATCTCTTATCTTTTATCTTCATCTCCATCTCACCTTGTCTTTACCTATCATGTTATTAGTACTCATGCTCTCCTCATTATCAGCACACACGCATCTTGGTGCTTACCTACACATATCGGCAGATATATTTTATGACCTACCTAGGTAGTTATCTGTTCCGAGTGAGGCTTTTTATTCCTGCTGAAAATATCGAAAATATCAATTAGGTAAGCTGAATGTTTCGTGTCGCATCTCGAATTCAGCTACACGTAACCGCTGTCAACACAACCGCAAATCCTCACCATCCAGTCTGCAAGCCAGGGGAGGGTGTCCTACACATCGCCAATTAGTGGTCGTCCGCTATTCTCCAAGACCAATCACAGCCTTTCCGACATGCTGGTACAAGTCCGCACACGTAAAGCACTTCTCCTTTCGTAGGCCCCCCAACCGCCCACGTGGATCAGCTAGCCAATCGGCGTCATCTCGCAATCCCAAACCAAGACCCAAGACGAGGACCAAGACTAAACCTGGATCAAACCACACCGTGTCATGTCGCTATGAGGTCTTCAGTGATCTTCCCCGCGATGGGGATTGCCATATGTGACATAGCAAGGCAACAAAACAGATCCGGTCCTTACGTGGCTGCTATTTATTACCTAGTGTCTCCTGCGTTAGCCAACTATACAAACTCCTGTTGTCGTCTATCAAGACTAATAGAATTGACATTCCACAAGACCAAGTGAGGCAGCCACGTCGTGTACCCGGGAACAGACCATTTACCCCTTGTCCTCAGCAGACAGTACGACAATGGACGAGCACTTATTTTCAGCTTTCCCGTGGCAACGCCGATGGCAAGTCTAGCCGGGCCGCAATTTATCTAGCCTTCCCGACAAGACCCCGGCCCACGGCACACATCCAAGTCTCATGCCACCTCTTTCAGATGGCACCTAGGTAGTTCGGCACATAGGGTCGGTCGATCGGCTCCTACAAAGATCGGGTGAGACCGTCATGTGTTAAACCTCAGCCTCGCAGAGGAATTGTTAGGAACTGCAATTTCTTACTGGCCACATTAATATGCGCTGAGAACAATCACAAGAAGACTCTCAAAGTGGTGTAACACAACAAGCATATATACCTACGTATGTAGCAGAGTTTGACCAACGGAATAGGCCATGCATTCACATAATTCGGCACTAACACATAACAGGGAAATGTCCACGTGCAATGAAGGGCCGTAATGTCACATTAACATGACGATCCCGTGAATGCCCACATGATCCTCCCCAGGGAAGAAATTGGTCGGTGACGGCACACTCCCCGGGTTGTTTTTGGCTTGGCCTTACTAACAATAGACTTGGCTAGCAAATAAGGCATAATATGAAGTACCAAGTTGCCAATCACATTCTTTCTAGAACCAAGAAATTTACTCGCTATACCTACACGTCACATTGGAAAAAGATCAAATAGATACCAGATACCAGATACCTAGCTCTTATATATCCAGGGTACATGTGGCTGGGGAAATGGGCAATAGCGAGTATGATGCTAGATGTAATATGGTACAGCTTATCCATGCTAGCTTGTGTAACCTGTACTGCATCAAGATGAGGTTGCGACAAAAACTGGAAACATCAATAACAGACTGGACTACACGAAGGGTTGTTACACGATACTACTATTTCTGTATGATTGGCTCAAAAATGTATAGGTGGTACATATCTAATATCTCCAAGCCTTGGCCAATGATATGTTGGGATGAGATCGTTTAGGGGCAACGATTTCTTTTAGGAATTACATGTACGCTAGTGTTTCTGCATCCAACTACATGTATCGTCTCTACGATATAGGTATGTAGGTATGTATGTACCTGATGATTACATGTAGGTCTTTGTTGAAGCAAGATGTCTTCACGATGAAATGATTATGACTGCTATTGGATAAAAATATCGGTTGGACTCAAATCCACCAACTCATGGCATCGAATATCCGAGTCAAGTCGCCTCCGCAATGATTCTTCTTATTCGTCCCACATATCACGCGAGACGACTTACAGTTCGGTATTAGCCGAGTAGAGATGCACTTTTTAAGGTCGTGGTCTTTAAATGAGTAGAGCAGCTTCTCGGGATAGTCCTGTATGTATTAGACAAACTTGGTCTAGGCTTCGTAACGGAATACAAGAGCAAGCCCAGCTTTTGCGACAAGGCAATAGTACTTGCGCTTTGTAAGTTTGCTGGACAGACCTGAGTTAACCAACCTGTGTTAGCTACCTGATATGTGGAAGACATCGGCTAAGACCATATAGATGAACATGTTTTAGTATCACTTATGTGTCTGTACCAGGTATTCTTTCTTTGCTAGTTACCTTGTAGATCTAGCGTATGGCTTCTAGGTTTGAGTCTATGCAATTACCATTCAACCTGAGAGAAAATCAAAGACTAACTAACTCTCGCCCTGGTGTCGAAACTAACCTATAGTATTTCCAAATCCGGTTGTCCCAGTTTACTCCTATGAGATGTCTGCCTGTCATACTTAGTATAACAACGTATATACCTAGGTAGAGTTGTTTACCCCTGACACAAATAGGTGCAGTTCCATAACCTCTTTGTCTGGCAATTCAATCCAGATAATGAAGACCCTAGTTGCAGCAACACCCAGGGCATTGGCGGAACGGCGCACGAGCTTGATGTTGGCCCACGGATATATGCCTGGTGACTACTGGTGACTACTGGTGACTGCGGGAAACAGGCACGCATGACTGTAGATAGGTAAGTAGCATGTACTATCAAGGAAGCCGTTTGCTATGTGTCACAGGGTCTTTTCAGAAGACGGCGTACTGCATTCCCATATTTACCCTATTCCCTAACTACCCCGCGATTTGGTTAGTAGTTACATGTAATTCTTTTAGATGTACTTGTGTTGCCGCTTGTGATGTCAAGAAATCGGTGCATTGCCCACCATCCCAGAGCGGTTGCCTCCTCAGTCAGTCCACTGCTCCTGCCATCAGTTGAACCGCGAACACTCACCACAGCAACCTTTGTAACCGTGGCCAGTCAACCAGTCGCTCCTTCCAACAATTCTACGAGGCCCTTCCTTCCTGTCGTCCATAAACCACAAAAGCACATTGTTTCCCTCCCAATTCCAAGATGGAGACTCCATCCGAACATTCAACCTACTCATCTGGCGATGAAAGCCAAAAAAGCGACACCATGGCGCGCCGCAACACTGCCAAGTCCTTCCCTCCAAAACGTCCTGAGCTTGACTTGAGCGCCATGTTGAGCCCTGAGCAGGCTAAGCAGCTCCAGGTCCTCGTGGCCTCCATCCTTGACGATATGCAGCGGAAGATACGCGATACCTTCGACCATCTAAATCCCACCAGAGACGAATCCGATGGAGGAATTCGGATCAAGCTTCCCAAAGCAGCAGTCATGAACATACCCAATCCTCGCAGCGAAAAGTACCGTTATCTATACGGTGACATTGGTCTGCCCGTCGAGAAGCCCGACTTGGAGGACCGCGAAGCCCTGAAGGAGATTCTCAAGCCCAAAATTCTACCCGCAAACGATACGCACACCTCCAAACCCACGCTGATCCTTCCCAAATCCCCCGAGGAAACCACTATCCTGTCCAGGAAGAATGAGAACGAGATCGTCGTTTCCAGCATGTCTGAGTTGAAGCGAGACGTCCTGGGACACTTTGGAAAATGGCGCCTCGTGGTTTTGAGACGTGTTGGAGATATCGTCATCAAGAACGGTGGCACCGGTGGCAACGTTGTACGCCAGGAGCCACAACAAGCGCCAGGTAATGCCAGACGGACCGGCACTGCCGGGAGAGGAAGACCTGCCAGACCCCCTGGTAAGTTCTTCCTCTACGGCTGCCGCAAGTATACGTCCGGGTTTCCTCTCTTTTTGGGCCCCGAATTTTGATTACATATACTGCGCGGGCCTCAACCCCCTAACCGTCATGCTGTCACTTTGCCCGTGTGCTAAGCTTTTCTTTTACGACTGTTTATTTCGTGAAAATGGTCGGACCGTGCTTAATCTTGATAATTGGCAATTTACCTCGACATTAGTAGAAAGCTGACATGTCATTCTAGGGCCGAACCCATCGATCGAGGATTCTAACACTGGTCACATTCGACGCTACCCGGAAATGTTCACCCTGCTTCGCAACTGCGCTAAGGAGAAACGTGCTCTGATATTGCATTCGATTCTGTTGTTGATCCTGGGAGGAGACCAGTATTCATCTTACGCTAGGATTTTCCTCCTTAAACTATCCACTTCTCTGCACATTCCGCCGTTTGTCCTATTACAGGACGAAGGCAGAGTTTCCCGGGCCCTTGCGCAAATTATCAAAGGCATACCTCACGAGGAAATAGCCCAGAGGCGAGCAGAAGAAGGCAAGCCACCCAAACGCTGGAGGAGCACTGCCGTTGCTGGTACTACGCCGATTCCCGTCAATAATGTCCTGGCAGAACCCCTCGTCAATGCAGGTCTCGGAACTGTGTTTGGAGGCATTGGGCTGGCCCCTACGACGACGGCAAATTTACTCGGTGCCATAGGCTCGTCGGAAAGCACCGTCCCTGTCGGTACCTTGTTCGGGTTATATGGAGCCCGGCAGGGCGGCAAGATGATGGATGCTTATGCAAAGGATGTTCAGGACTTCGCCATGATTCCTATGCATGGATCTCTCGGATCCGAGTTCATCGATCCTAAGGATGTCCCTGCAGAAGACCGCCGGATGCGTGTTACGATCGGAATTGGCGGTTGGATCACTCAAGATAAAGATTTTCGCCATCCTTGGCAAGTTTTGGGAGATCAAACCGAAGTCTATGCCCTTAGATGGGAGGTTGAGGCGATGATGAAGATGGGTGCGGCATTGGGGACTGTCGTTAAGAATGCGGCTTGGAGTGCCACGAAGAGAGACATGGTTGACTGCAATCGTAAATAAGCATCACATACCCGCCCCAGTTGACCAAGCACTAAAACTTTTCTAGTATCTACAAGTTTGCAGGAGTCTCGATGGCCGACCCATCTCTTGAAGATCAGCAAAGTCGTCGACAATCCTTGGACCATCGGAATGGTTCGTGCAGAGAAGGCAGGTTTGGTCCTCGCCGAGATTCTCATGAATAAAATCCAAGGGGAGAGAGCGGTGACACTTGTTGGTTACAGTCTCGGCGCTCGAATTATATACTCCTGCTTAATGTCGTTGGCAGAGAAGCGTGCCTTCGGAATCGTCGAGAATGTTGTCATGATGGGTGCGCCTTGCCCGAGCGATATCCACGCTTGGGCGACAATGAAGAGTGTCGTCCCTGGCAGGTTGGTCAATGTTTGGTCTGAGACGGACTATCTGCTTGGCTTTCTCTACCGAAATTGCGCCTGGCACTATGGTGTTGCAGGTTTACAGCCTGTCACTGGCGTCCCAATGGTCGAGAACGTGGATCTGAGCAATATTATCGTAAATCATCTTCGATACCAGTATTCCGTCGGAAAAATTCTAAAGAATCTGAACTGGGAGGATATTGACTATTCCGTGGTCGATAGTCAGATGGATATGCTAGTGCAAATGGCTCGCGAAGAAGAAAAGCTCGACAGCGACAGACACATAACGACACCGTGGCAGGAGAAGGAGGCCGAGAACCTTTTCTTTAAGCGGGCTCAGGATCAAGGTCAACGTCACGTAGCAGCAGGCCAGGCTATGACACAAAGGAACACAGGCCGCCCGAGGCTGAACGGCAAGGAGAATCGACATGTCGGCCAGGAAACTCGTTCGTAAAGGTTCATGGAGACACCACTTCTAGCACCATGAATTTGCGTATGGTAGTGGCTAGGAACAGGCAAATGTGATATGATAGTGTATAATATAGAACATGGCGAATGGCTTCCAGGACAGCTCATAGATGGATGGGCAGCCTGTTAGATGCATGATTAGATTTCCCTCGGCGGCATTGAAAGATGGGAGTATATACCAGAGGGCACCGATCCGCCCCCACACAACCATAGATAGAGCAAAACGCCCACGCGATCCTCGATGAATGTATTTCTCTTTTATGAAGCAGCTTATTACTTCTATCCGCTTGCACTACCGTAATGTCGTCCTTAAGATATCGAATCCGTGCATGTACATCCCTTGTCCGGCCCGTCTTAGATTAGATGCGAATCTCCATTCTTTGAACTACCAGCACTGCTACCACTACCAGCATCGCCGCCGCCATCACTTCCGGCCCTAACCACGAAATACCTCGCAGCAGCAGTCTCGCTCGCACCGCCCAGCACATCCCAATTATTCTCCTCGTCCTCCTCCTGGGCCCCCTTTTCCTCTCCCCGCCGCCGCCGCCGCCGCGGCCTCCGCGCGTGCCCCACCACCACCTCGCGGCCGAGCGCCCCCCTCAGCGCCGCGACCCCGACCGTCTGCCGCTCCAGCCCCGCGCGCGTCTCGTCGCGTATGGCGCGCAGCGGCTCCACGCCGCGCGTGTCGACGCCGCGCACGGCGCGCACGAAGCCGAGCTGCGAGTCTAGCGTCGCGAGGAGGGAGGCTTCTTCTTCTTCTTCTTCGTTGTTTTTGTTGTTGGCGGCGGCGGTGGATGATGGGAGGGGTAGGGCTGAGAGGCGGAGGAGGTGGTGGAGGGTTTGGGGGGTTATTTTGGGTTGGGAGGGGGATGAAGGGGATGGGGATGAAGGGGAGGGGGAGGGGAGGAGGGAGCGGACGGACCAGGTTGGCTTTGATAGGAGGGTTGTGAGTTGGGATAGGGATGGGGATGGGGATGGGGAGGAGGAAGAGGAAGAGGAGAGGAGGCGTGTTTGGGAGGGTGCCGCGAGGCGGCTTTGGGTAAGAATGCGTGGTGTGGTGTTCATTTTCCGTATATGTCGTTTCCTTCCTTCCTTCCTTTCTTCCTCTCTCTCTCCCCCTCTTTGAAGATCCTGAATTCCGCAGGAGGGGGAAAACTTTGAGAGCACTATTCGGCAGGTAGGTAGGTACCTAGGTATGTAGGTGGTATATTACCAAATCGTGCTACAAAGCTCAATTTACGTAGCTTCAATTAGGCTCGAGACGGTTTCTCAGACAGATAGTGTGTCTTTTGAAGTTGATAGAAGTCGGTAGGTAATGAAAAGGTAGATGTTAGACGTAATTATGTAAGTGATAGACAATCATTGAAGGGTTGAAGAAAAAAAAAGGGTCAGAATTAGGCTAGTCTAAGCTAGGAGGTACAGTACCTTGGGTAGGTTACCTTGTAGCTAAGTGCTTAGGAGCCCGACTTGGCAGGATTAGCCGCTGCAGATGTCAACCGTAGTCTACCAGCCTTGGTGGGACAGACTTTTAGCCTCATCTTTCTAGTGCTCTTATTTGTTAAGGTTCTTGCTTTACGGCTGTGGCCGATATTGTTTTAGGCGTCGCGGTTCAAGAAAGTTCAAGTCCATACCTATTCAATGTCTTTTTTTATTGATGTCTAAAACTCGTGTGACTTATCGATGAATGGCGCCGTAAATCTATGTTTGGTACAAATGGTTCTAACCATGATGCGTTACCCCTGACCTTACAAAACTCATCACTACATCATTTGTCCCTACCCAGCCGTTCTTCGTCATCTCCTATCAGTTCGTAGGCGGGTCGGAATATCTCTCCGTTCTCGCCCCCTACCTTCTTTAGATGAGGATTTGGATGTGTATCCCGTTTCCCACCTAGGCTCGTATACCCCTTCGACACCATTAGTATGGCAACTCTACACCTTTATCTTCGCCTCTTGGGACCTAACTTACCTGGTCATATAGAGGACAATATGAAAGCCCTAAATGTCGGATGAACTAATATATCATTAGCCTTGTTTCGTGATACCCCCGCCTCTTTAACCGTCATTCCTTTTCCTCCCCTGAATAGCCAGGAAGCCTAGGATTAGCACTTACTGCCCAAATCTCCGCTGTTCAAATTTCCGTGGTTAGCCAATGCTGGATCTGAGGTATCTTGAAGGCTATGGAGCCTGACTCTAGAACGTATAACTCCAGGGGCGTTCTAGAGGTATCCAAAAAGCCTCGGGGGCTGTGCACATGGGCTACGTACCATAGTGCCAGTCAATTACCGGATGCACCCGCATAAAATCTGGCCAGTCCGCGTCCGTCGGGTCAAAGTGTTTTAAATTCTCACCATGCGGATCGGTCCTCCGGGTTCCTACAAAAACAGCTTGTATACTTGGGCGCTCCGCTAGGTACACCTCAAGCCCTTTCTTCATCGGCAACACATAGCGCGCGACTTCGAGATGGTATTCAGCGCTCGACGAGGCGACAAAGGTGTCAATTTCAGGGAAGGGGTGCGGGGAGACAATATAGATAGACTGGAACTTGTCCGGGAGGGGTGCGGGGTTGGCGGACCCGTTCTGCATGTTCGCTTTAGAAGGGGTTTTGGAGGGCGAGGGGAAGTGCCGTGCAAGGCAGGCTAGGATTATAACGAGGAGCACAAGACCTGTAGATTAGGAGTCAGCCTCTGTCCTAGAGAGATAGGAATTGGAGCCATAAGCCCCTAGCACGTACAGTCTTTCCCACCGTTGTACGAGAGAGCCATCTGCTCGAGCCTGCGCATGAAAGCGTTAGCTAATACGGAATGGCACTCCAGGTGGACGAGGAACAGGAGAATGACGCACCGGTATCTGCTTAACGCTTCCTCCACCACGCCCATTGACACGCGCACTTGCGCCTGCACATTACGAAGTAGAGGCGTCTCCGGCTCCTCCGCTAAGAAGGCATCAACTCTCTCCCTTAGCTTCAAACACACGTCGTGCAAGGAGCGTGGAGGCGAGTCAGGCTTCGTAGGGTGGCCATTGAGCGCCGGCTTTGTCCGTGAGGCAGCAGCAGCGTGCTCGCTGTAGTCTTGTATCATCATGGGCCGTGCCTAGCTCTCGTCGTGTTAAGCCCCCGACTATGCTCCTGAGCTAGGAACTAGAACCTAGTACTTGGTGTAGCGCAAATACAGAAACGTTATGAAGTGATCGTTGTCTAATCTGAATAGTGTCTAGAGCAGTCAAGCAATGACGACCAATTAGACAAGGACGGGTTCCGACGGGTTCCGAACAGATTGAGGTGAGGGTCAGACCAATAGGTAGGTAGGTATAGGTATAGGTATATGTATGCCTTGGGCTAATCGCAACCGAACGTTGTAGAATACCGGTGTCGCGTAGTTGTGGAGGGAACGACAAAGAGACAAAAAGGGACTCAACGTGGTCTAATAATGTATCTGGAGCTGAACTAAAGGTGAGCTCCAGTCTCGATCCCGCCGCTATAAAGTGGAGTCCTATAGTAAGCTGACCTCTGTGCAATACCTAATCGTCGTTGAATAGAAATGGAGGGGGAAGTTAAACTACAACCGCCCCACCTACAGCCGACGGCACATAGGTACATGTAGTACCTACCTGTAAGCTTTGACTGCGGCAACGTCATGTGACATGAGCCGCGGCTTTTACTTACCGTGCGACTCACATTTAATTGTTACTTTGCCTTACCTCCTGGCAAGTTTAAATGATATCTCCCAGCACCTAGCTTTCTACTATGCACGTACTCCCACATCATGGCAGCAATGAAAGGACCGTCTGCATAGAAGAGAGGTTGGCCATTGAGGTGCACCCAACGGTGGCCGAGGTGGTGATAAGAAATTATAGTAATATCCCACAATTCCTATTCTTGGCCCATTGGCATTAGGCTCTTGCACACTAACTCGAGGCTTGTCACGAAGTCGGCGAGGCAAGTAGTTGCATTTCGCTATCTTTGTGGATGGTATGATGGGGCGAGCTCTATATTGATGCGTCGTTATACGAGATAGATATGATGAAAGATCTAGGAGACTTACAATTTAACCACTCAGCCCCGAAATCGAGGCTCATCACTAGCCTGGAGCTTCAGACTGCGTCTCAAGAGGCTGGTTTAGCGAGAGTGCTCCCACCTAATACATATACTACTAATCCACTCTGAAAGCTGAATCTATTCAGACGATACTATCTTCACCAGGCACGAAATACTGACCTGATACCTTACTAAGGTACCTGGGCAGACCTTCGTTGATGATACATCTTCAACGAGTTTCCTATTCAGAGAGAACGTGTTACCTAAGGTATTAGCCAAGCGACTTAGGTACATGTAACAGCCTACATGTCCATAGGTACATACACATGAAGACGAATGTTGTCTTGGACTCGATACTCCTGCAGGCAGAAACAACCAGGGTTCTGAGTGCAGCAAGTAGAAGATACATCAATTGCCTTGTACACATGAAATAGCGGTTCAGAGATTCCCGGGGTGGTTCATATAAATTTAGACTCGCGAGATATTACATAAAATATATGGACCAAGTAGATAGATAATCAATTACCAAGGACGTCGTGAACTTTTAGGTTTTTTTTAAGTTTCTTCTCGGCTTGTAGCCAGATTTCTCTGTTGCGCGAATAGGTGTTAGCCTGTAAAGGACAAGTAGTAGAGACTTAGGAGGTATAAAAACGGAGCTCGACCGGGGGGGGGGGTGCGATGTCATAGCCACTTGCTCACTTGTTCACATCCACGTTTGAGCTGAGCCAAACGAGTAACATCAACCACGCAACAACCCAAGCCACCTTTTCTTTGTTATAAAATACCTAACGCAACCCATTTCACTCTCGCGACCGAAATTGAGCATCCGAATACTACCTTGCCTTCAATACAAACTACACACAGAATTCTATCACCATGTCAGGGGATCCTCGCGCTCTGCTGCAGAAGGTCGAACATGCTGCCCCGCCCCCCGCCTCGCTGGCGCTGACTTCGGATACAGGCAGACAAGGCGCTTTCCTCAGCGTCCGGCGGCTTTAGCCTCTTTGGCGGCCGTGAAGACAAGTATATGAATGCCGCAGATCTATATATAGAGGCCGCAAATGCCTTCCGGATGCAGAAGATGAGTATGCTGGCCTTGCCATACCTCGCATCGCTAGTCGGCTTCGATACTGACATAGGCTATCGCAGACCGGGAGGCTGGTCAGGCATTCGAGAAGGCGGCCGCAGTCCAGAGCAAGAACCTCAACGAACCGGACGACGCCGCAAACACGCTAGTCGATGCCTTCAAGGTTTACCGAAAAGAGAACCCCGAGGACGCCGTGAGGTGTCTCGACTTCGCCGTCAACCAGTATTGTAAGAAGGGCAACTTCAGACGAGCGGCGCAGCACAAGGAGAACATGGGAGAGGTCTTCGAGGTTGAGGTCGGTGATACGAAGCGCGCGCTCGAGTGCTACGAAGCTGCTGCTGGGTGGTATGAGGGAGACAATGCTGCGGCGTAAGTTTTTCTAGCGTTGGATGGGAATATTCGAGACCTAGAGACTGATTTCCTCTCCCAGGTTGGCCAATAAGCTCTGGCTTAAGGTGGCAGACCTTGCTGCGCTAGAGGGCGACTACTACAAGGCGATCCAACAATACGAGAAAGTCGCTACGGCATCTATCAATAACAACCTGATGCGCTACAGCGTCAAAGACTACTTCCTCAAGGCGGGCATATGCCACCTTGCGACGAACGATTTGGTCGCCACTAACCGGGCGTTGGAAAACTACCGAGACCTCGACCCAACATTCCCTAGCAACCGTGAACACCAGCTACTGGTGGACCTGACGGCTGCCTTGGAAGCGCAAGACCAGGAGTCGTTCACGGATAAGCTGTTCCAGTACGATCAAATGAGCAAGCTCGACAAATGGAAGACTACGATCCTTGTACGGGTCAAGGGAAACATCGAGGAAGCTGGCGAAGACTTCTCTTAACGGGACAGGGCGTAGGAATACGAGACGCCGAAGATGAAACAAGCCCTTTACGGAGTTTCTGTTGGATTGGGACTGAGATTCAGTTAGTAACTTGCATCGTCCTGCGAAACCCAAGGAGGTCTAAGGACTTTGCCATAATTTGGCAAGTGAAGCAGATTGCCTAGGTGTTTTAGCATTGGCTCTTCTTACGACAATACATGCATGAAATACATCTTGTTGTTCCTTATATTTTCCCTCTGTTTTCACAGCCATCTTATTTTGGTTCCTGTCCGAGTTTCGTACTAAATGTACCAAGGTTCCATGTCTGTACTTAGGTGGGTACGTACCTAAGGTACATGCCTGGTAGCTCCATTTAGTGACATTTAGAGTGGTGGGGTTAAGTAGCGATAAGCCCCGATAAGAAATGCAGAATCAAAAAAAAATCCCAAAATTCTCAGGCGTCTCAAGGTAATTCAACTGTTAACAACACTACACAGTTTGCGCATTCTGACCTCAAGATGGCGACTTTGGAGGCAAAACTGGACAAGATCCGGTCGCCTAACCTTCAAAGCCAACAGCAGGTGAGAAAATCTGGAGTTGTCCCAGGAATCAGCAAGGCAAACGACTAACTAAGCTTGGCCCTCTAGACAGTGGTGGTTTTGAAGGCGGTTGAAGAGACGCTGAAGGAGCAGGACACTCAACCAACACCGACAGGATACTTTGCCGCTCTATTGGCTTTGTTGGGTCAGTCAATTGGGGATGGACAGGTCAACAAAGAATTAACCCCATCCGTGGTTTATCTGCTCGATATCGTTACGCCCTTTGCGCCGGAACCTCTCCTTCGGTCTAAATTCACCCAGATCCTCACATTGCTCGCCCCCGTATTACTCCTGGTCGATGCTGAAGCCCCGTTGCTCAAGCCGTCGATTGGTTGCCTCGAGTCTCTACTTCTTGCGCAAGATTCTGCGGCATGGAAACTTCCCACGAACGAAATCAGCCCGCGGAGGGCTGTAGCGGGACTTTTGCACCTTGCTATGGACCATAGACCGAAAGTACGGAAGCGGGCCCAGGATGCGTTACGAAAAGTCCTCAAGAATCCACCACCAAGCCCGTCTCTCGACCACCCCGCAGCCGATTTGTGTGCTGAGACGGCCATGCAGAGCCTATCTGAGTTGGCCGGCAAGGCCGCAGCGTCAAGAAAACAGAAGAAGTCCGAGCATGATCCCGCTCTCATACATGCCTTACAGCTTGTCAAGACCGTTGCAGCTGCGAGCGGGGGCTGGCCGTGTAAGAATATTGAGTCTCTGTGTGAGCTCCTGCTTGGCATTGCTAAGACTGGGAACGAGCATATGACTATGGTCGTCTTTGATATTTTCGACATGATTTTCGAGGGGATGGCAGATGAAGTAGCGTCTGCGAAATTGCCTCGTCTTCTCGAGATCATTTCCGAAATGCGACCTTCGTCGAATGACACACAACTATTGCCACCATGGATTGCGATTCTTTCCCGAGGCTACGATGTCTCGGCTCAGATTGAGCCCGAAGAGACATTTCAAAAGCTGCCACAGCTATTTTCCATGGTCGCCGAGTTTTTGGAGTCATCTTCGCACAATATTCGAATCTCGGCGTCTGAGTGTTTAATCTCATTCATGGTTAATTGCGTCCCGGAACAAATTATAATCGAGCCATCAATTTATGACGAGAAAACCCTCGAGAAACTATCCAAGGTTGCCGATGGCCTCCTCAGTGTCAAATATCAAGCAGCATGGATGGAGACTTTCAATGTCTTTGGTGCCATGTTCGATGCATTGAGGTGGCGTGCCAACCCGGTGATGTTGGGCGTCGTGCGGACAGTTGGTGAAATCCGAGGTAATGAGTCTTTCATGGGCAAGAAAGAAGCAGACGAGGTTATTGGGAAAGCAATCCGAGCGATGGGCCCGGAAGCTGTTCTTTCAATTCTTCCCTTGAACCTCGTCAGACCAGTCAAGGGAGAGCCCGGCCGGGCGTGGTTGTTACCAATCATGCGCGATTACACGACCAACACCAACCTTCAACATTTCCGGACAGAATTAGTGCCGTTAAGTGAGGCCATGTTTCAGCGAGTTCTCGATAATGGTGAAGCAGCGAAATCCATGGAGATCAAAATTTACGAGACTTTAGTGCACCAGACCTGGTCAATACTTCCCGGCTACTGCGATTTGCCCCTAGATCTGACCCTGGCCTTTGACCAGAGTTTTGCAGAAATGCTGGCTAACCTTCTATACAAGCAAGTCGATCTTAGACTTGATGTATGCCGAGCCCTCAAGGCACTTGTCGAGTCAAATAAAGCGGTTGCTTCTATCGAAGATGGCGATAACTTGATTCTCCAGAGCCGAGTTACTAAAGGTGATGCACAGAAAAATCTTGCCTACCTTGGGGGCTTCTCAGGAAATCTGCTGGCTGTTCTCTTCAACGTTTACAGCCAGACACTTCCCCAGACACGAGGGCCAATACTTCAGACCATCAATGCCTATCTCAGCATCACTCCCGAGAACGAACTCATCCAGACATTCGATCGCGTCAGCACAATGCTCGCCAATTCGCTAAGCGAAGCAAGCTCAGAGGAAAGCAAAAACAAATCACAAAAGTCGAAAGAGCAGATGCCGTCCACAAGCCAAACGCTGATGGACCTAGTTATCACTATGTCTGCATACCTGCCCCGTCAGAGTTTTAGTGCACTTTTCAACATTGCGGCGATTATCATAGTGAAGGACAATGATCCTCAACTACAGAAGAAAGCATACAAGCTAATACCTCGTCTTGCCGATTCTGATCTCGGCAAGCTAGCACTCCAAGAACGCCACGAAGAGCTGCAAAATTTACTGCTCTCAAGTGCAGAGAAAGTATCTGTCCCAGCGCGGAGGGAACGCCTAGCAGCCCTTACGGCATTGCTTCCATTTATCCCTGATACCTCTCTTCACTTCATACCCTCGGTATTATCGGAGGTGGTGATCTATTGCAAAGAGAACAACGAGAGGGCTAGGACCTTAGCATATGACCTTCTTGTTATGATGGGCCATAAGATTATAGATGCTCAAGGTAAGCAGATCGACAATAGCAAGGTCCCGCACATGCCCAATGATGCACCATCCGTGTCTGCAAGTATAGAGGAATTCTTCACAATGGTCAGCGCTGGGCTTGCAGGTAGCACACCACACATGATATCTGCTTCCATCACTGCCCTCACTCGCATCCTTTACGAATTCCGAGAGAGTTTAACCACTGAGGTTCTGAGCGACCTCGTCCAGACCATGGATCTCTTCCTGACCTCTAACAATCGAGAGATTGTTAAGAGCGTCTTAGGCTTCATTAAGGTCTGTGTCATAAGTTTACCGACTGAATTGATGATTCCACGATTGTCTTCGATGATACCGAATCTGCTTGTCTGGAGCCATGAGCACAAAGGCCATTTCAAGGCAAAAGTTAAGCACATCATCGAACGGATGATTCGGCGCTTCGGTGTTGACCTAATTGCTCGAAACTGTCCTGAGGCAGATCGAAAACTGATTATCAACATCCGCAAGACCAAGGAGCGCAGCAAGCGACATAAGGATGCTGCTAAAGCGGCGGGAGTGGAAGATGGAGAAGATCAGCAAAATGGCAAGCGGAGGAATCGTTTCGAAAGCGAATATGACGAGGCTTTATACAGTAGCGAGGATTCCGACGCGTCTGGGGATTCAGATGATGAAGTACTCGGAAACCGCCGGAGGTCACAGAAAGGCGGTAACACATATATCATGGAGGATGAGGACGAGCCTCTTGATCTCTTGGATCGTAAGGCCCTCGCTAGCATCTCCTCTACTAAGCCTGGCAAGCTACGCAAAGCTGGAAAGTCTAAAGCAAAGACGGACCTCGACGGCAAATTGATCATCGGCCAAGATAGCGATAGTGAAGATGCCATGGTCATTGACACGCCAGGTGGGAGCGGGGAAGAGAGCGGTGTTGGTGCCTACGTTGCGGCTCTCAAGAACAAGGACGTCGCCCGCAGGGGCCGTGGCGGACGTCTCAAGTTCTCCAACAGGCGTGGCAAGAACGACGACGACGACGAAGAGATGGACGTAGACGAGAAGGATATCTCGGCCATCAAGACGCAGGCCAGCAGGGGCAGAGGCGGGCCGAGTTTCCGAGGGCAACGCGGTGGCATGGGCAGGGGTAGAAGTGGTAGAGGGGGTATTTCTGCCGGACGTCGTGGGTTAGGCGAAGAGAAGAGGCGAGGTCCGGCTTTTGGTGGAAAGGTTGGAAAGCCAAAGTCTCCCGGTAGAAGATAAGTTGGCTTGACAATCGCCTGCAGCGGTTGTACCTAAGAAAGGTACTTGATACCCACTCATTTGCACCTAGACGTCTTTCCTTTTATCCAGGTAATTGAATGGTTGGTTTTATGTCTGCCCCCTTTTCACTTGGTTTCCGCGGCGCTTAGGGAGTATAGGGTTACCCCAAAAGAATAAAAATAGTCACCCAGGGCTTAGAGGATTTAGTTACGAGGAATTAAGTTTCAAACAAAGCGATTGAAAAAAACAAAACAAGGACATTAGTATGAATTATATTCATGAGAAAAAAAAAAGAACTCCCTTGGCCCCTTTCCTCGTTCACTCCATAATCTCTTGAGTTTAGTTTATGTACGAGAACGACTGCGATTTAAGATGATTCCCTCTTCTTTCTTCTTTCTCCTGGAGAAGGAAAAATAGAAAATACGTAAAAACCTTCCCGAGGCCTTCAACAAGAAGAGGGGTTAAAAAAAAAAGGCACAAATAAGAACACCCTCTTATCTCTTTACGCTCAAAACGCCCCTAATGTAAGAAAGCTTTCTTGCTTGCGTAGTTTAAAACCATGTCCTTCTAAAAAATAAAGGGGGAAGGGAGGGTGGCGGGGATATAAGCTGTAAATTCATTGTGAATGTTACTGGAGTAGTCGCAAGACAGACCTCTCTCCATTTAATAGTGATCTTTGCCGAGTTCCCTCACCAGCCGCGGCCCCCCCCTTTTTTGACATCCCCTATCCCTTCGTCATATTTTCACACACGCTGGAAAACTCCCTCCTCTATCTGAACTTGCTGTAGATGACGGCGAGGATGAGGAGCACGAGGACGGTGATGATGGCGATGGTGATCACCCGATTTGTAGCCATCCTGGACAAAGTTATCTTTGTTAGTTCAAGCTCTTCCTTTATAATATGTATATGTATGTATATATACCCTCGAGTGGGTAATTAAGGGGGAAGGGAGGTAGGTAGGTGGGGGGGCAAGAGCTCATTTACCTACGGGCCATCCCCCTCAACGTCTTGACGCTGCGGTCGACGTAGCCCTCGCTCTCGTACAGGACGGCGCCGGTGTGCTGGATGCGCTCGCGCTGGCCGTGCAGGTCGGCGAGGGTGGCGGCGCCGATCTGCTCCGTCTCGTTGGCGAGGGCCTGCGACGACCGCAGGCGCTGCGTGCTGCGGTCGAGCCGGTCCGTGCCCGCGAGCAGCTGCTGCCGCTGCGCGAGCTGGGCGTCGCTGCCGCCGGGGCCGGCGTCGCCCGAGGGGTTGTCCGTGTACCGCGACCCGAAGAGCGCGGCGCGGTCGTCCGAGAGCGCGCGCAGCTTGCGCTTCTGCCGGTCCGCGTCCGTCTCGAAGTTGCGGAGGCGCTGGTTCAGCTTCGTGCGCGCCGACGAGGGGATGTTCTGCTTCTCGAGGCGCATCTGGTCGAGCTGGAGAGGGGGAGGGGAGGGGAACCCGGGGTTAGTTTGGCTTGGTCGAGTTTGGATTGGTATTGTTTAGGGGGAGGGGTAGGGGGATATGTGGTTGGGCGGATGCGATGGGAAATGGTCAAAATGTAATGCAGGGAGGTAGGTGAGGTTACTGCGAAGGAGGGATGACGGTTCGAGTGCTGGAATCGTAATGCCGATGGGAAAGTCCGTATTGACATACCAATTCTTCTGCCTCCTCCAACGCCCGCTCTGCCTGGTTGATGGCGGCCTTTCGCGGCTCGCCGCTCAGTTCGGGAATCTGGTCTAGCTTCTGTGTCAAGTCGGCCTGCACGAGCTTGAACTCGGCCTCGTAGCTGCTAAACAGCTCGGAGCCGGCATCTGTATCTAGGGGGTTCGCCATCGCGATGGCAACGGTGATGTCGTCGGTCGGTTTTCGCCTGCGGATTCCTTCGGCCTCCTTCCCAGTACGCACTCACTAGGTCCTCTAGAAACCTATTGTGTGTCTCTTAAGACTTCCTAGTTGGCGGCGATGGCGACGATGGCGGTATGAATGGCTCAACGGATAGTCTGCGGCTGGCGGTCGATTCTGCGATGACTAGAGAAGTAGATTTGATATTCTCGTGGCTGGGAGTCGTGCGTGTTGTCGTCTGCTGATCGAATGGAGTCTCGGGAGTTGATGATGTTGCGTATGCAACCCAGGAGGACGGATCCATCCAGGCACCGGGCATTCCAAATCCGACCAGACGCAACCAAGTCGGACCCACCTTTCTTCCCATTCAAGCACTAAGTCGGTCAGCCACATGTGGCGGGGCTAATAGAGCCCACTCTGCGGGCGGGGGGCGGGCAGGCGAATGGTGCGGCTCAGCGACTATGTGGCCTGTGCGTCACATCCCATCACCGCTTGAAAACCAAATTTGGGTTGGCGATTTTTCTTCTCTCTTTTCTCTCTTCTTTTTCTTCTTCACATGAAAGTTGAACCCCCGGAATGCAGAATTTAGGCTCTGTATCCTATATTTCCTCACGGATACAGAGTTGTATTAGCCGGGCAGACCAAAATTGGAGCTTCTAAGAATTGGATATTAGACGGTATTCCTCGGAATGCCGCCTCTGAGTATTCGGTCCCGTTGAGCCTCGACATTTCCTCCCGTGTCTAGTGGACGGATTTCCCGATATCAAACTTCGTAGACGAGACGAGAGCGACCAGCATGGCAAGGACCGACAAGTGTCGTCTACCTATTGTGCTAGGAGCTCTCTTGAAACATGTGCAAATGAAAGATGATCTGGTCGTATGACCTTGTTGTCGTTGTCTCTTATCCACTTCCAATGCACAGCTAAGGGGTGTGTTGAGACTTCGCATCATCACGACAACAACTACATACCTACGTCCTCGGGCAGAGGCCAGGTTAGTACATGCACATATAACAGTTCTCAGGCTGACATGTGAAAAGCACGTCAAAGTTCTTTTTTTTCTCTCTCCATGCCAGCAGCAGCAGCAACGTGGGCTACTAGAGCCCGACATGCAGTATTATTCATGATTGGGCACAGCTTTTGGCGCCCATGTTCTAGTTACCCACTGTGCTCCATCCGTTCCTTGGGAAATACTGTAGCAAAGACAATGGCGGTCTAAGCGTCGCCTGCGCCGCCGACGCTTCCGTTGTAGCGGTGGGGCTCAGTTAGACAATAGTTTCAAAGCATACATATCGCAAGAGTAACAACAACAAATAGCAGTCCTTATATACCTAGCTTATCAGCGTCTTGCTGAGGCATTGGGTCTCGGTTTCAACCACTGTCCACCTTCTCAAGGTTCGCCATCCACCTGCCTATCAGGCCCCCCCAGCGCAATGCCAGATCACCACCTGTACGTCAGCCTGCCCTTCGTGTTCTTTCGACCAGCCCCCCCCCAAATGGATCGAACCAGCTTGCAGTAGTTCTGCCTTAGAGATTCCACTTGTTATGTGCTGCAGATGCGTCAACCCACGATGAATCGTGGATCATGGAGCCTGAGCAATGGTCATTATGACCACTCATGCTCGGCTAGCTACCTAACCCACTTCCCTCCTCCGAGGCATCTTCTTTTCCCTGCCCAAATCATGAGTGCGACTCCTACATGCAGTTTGTCGATGGAATGAATTTCTACATATTCACGAGACACCCTGACGTCTCCGTTTCCACAACTTTCTCAATCCTCAGATTTCCATCTTCGTTACACCGGTATCAATGACATCATCGGTTAACTGGGTTCCTAGGAAGAAGGTAGCCATCGTCGGGAGTGGCTGCGCTGGCATCGGCGCATTGTGGGCGCTGAACCGCACTCATCACGATGTCTACTTGTATGAGGCGGCCGACCGCCTGGGTGGCCACACGAATACGGTAGAGTGGAAGAAGGGCAAATTCAAAACGCTGGTCGACACCGGCTTCATCGTCCTGAACACGGCAACCTACCGTCAGTAATTACTCACCGCCGGAGGTGTCTTTATGTACTAACGCTCCCATAGCCAACTTCATCAATTTCCTGAGGAAGATCAATGTGCCTACTGTGCCGACTGAGATGACTTTTGGTGTTTCGCGAGACCGCGGGAAATTCGAGTGGGCCGGCACCAGCCTGGATTCCCTGTTCTGCCAGAGGAAGAACCTCTTCTCGCCGAGAATGTGGAGGTTGATTTTCGACATCATCCGATTCAACCAGTTCGCGCTGGACCTGTTGAGGGGGGAAGATGACCACCATTCTTCTTCTAAGCCGAATGGCATCAAGCCGTCGTCTAGGAGTACGGAGACAATTGGCCAGTACTTGGATAGGCAGGGCTACTCTGACACATTCCGTAATGACTATCTGATACCCATGGCGGCAGCCGTGTGGAGCACAAGTCCTGACAAATGTGCTTTGGAATTCCCGGCCATTACACTGGTCCGGTTTATGTGAGTTGTTCCTTATATATGAGTATTAACCCTCTTCATATTAATAACAATTTACATAGGTGGAATCATCACCTCCTAAGCACGGTCGCAACACGACCTCGCTGGCTCACATTGGAAGGCGGAGCGAAGTCTTACATCGACGTGGTGATGAGAGGATTTCCACCGAATCACTTATTCTTGAACACTGCCGTGAAGCACATTACTAACGATAAGGATGGCCGGGTGAGGCTTCACCTTGAGAATGGAAAGACTGAAATATTCGACCACGTTATCCTAGCTACGCATGGAGACCAAGCCTACCAGATTATTGCACCTTCGGCCACTGCGGAAGAGAAGGCGATCATGTCTTCCTTCCAGACGTCAGAGAACACATGTGTCCTTCATTCCGACCTCTCTCACATGCCTAAGCGGGAGAATTCTTGGTCTGCCTGGAACTATCTCACCTTGTCATCGCCCTGGACGGGAAGAGATATTGACCAAGTCTCTTTGACTTACAACATGAATATCTTGCAACATATTCCCCGTGAGGCCTTTGGCGACGTCCTGGTCACTTTGAACCCCATCCAGGAGCCCAAGCCAGAGACTGTACAGGGCCGCTACGCATACTCACATCCACTATATACCCCCTCGGCGATCCTAGCACAGGAGGCGCTACCGGCGATACAAAACACTCGGGGGATCAGCTATGCGGGCGCATGGACAAAATACGGATTCCATGAAGATGGGTTTAGTAGTGGGCTATACGTGGCCAAGAAGCATCTCGGTGCCAAATTGCCATTCGAATTTATCGACTCTACTTATAGTCGCGGAAGGGAGCCGGAGATTGGCATGGTCGACTGGTTTGTGAGAGTCCTTGTATTGATCATTCAGGTGTTCGTGATAGAATTGTGGGCAAGATTGTTCAGCACAACGAAGGCTAGGGTTTCGGCGCAGGTTAACGGCGTGGGCAGAAGACTCACGAATGGCAGAAAAATGAGATACTGATAGCTCCCATGGAGCTCTCAGGCTCTTGAGGATTAACGATAAGTTTACGACGAACCACCGGTAGTGGTTCAAAATGGCATATTTCCTTAGATACCTTATTGCATATATATATAGAAATATGAGAATATCAGAGTGTTACCATCCTAGATGATATGTTTTACTTTAAATCTTGAGCAGTCAAGGGTAGTGATGTAGTGGGTGAAGCAAACCAAAAAGAAACGAACGTCGGTTGTAATTCTGATGGTCTAGGAATCTGGTGTGTAGCTACTGAAAAATTGCATTTAAACCTTGGGTGCATTGACCACCCCCACAGTAGTGAGTAGATAACCTATTTTCAGTGGGCATCAGCACTAAAACTCTAGGCTTAGTGGGTTGCAGATCTCAAATTAGGGGGGACCCCTGTCACTGTTCAGCATCGCACTAAAAAGCTCCAACTCGGCTTTTGACACCACGCCACAGAGCAGAAGCTCGCAGTGAGCTTCAACTCCAGAAATCATAATGAACAACCTATCCCGATTACCATGGCGGCCATTACGTGCCAGCACGTCATCATGGGCATGTGCATCTTGCCGCCGAGAACTCGCCCGGGTGCAACTACCACCTCGAACAGCACGAAGAGCAGTCTCAAATAGCTCCTCGTCGAAGCCGCAGCAATACACCACCGCCCCCTCGATGGACCGTATGAAGGAGTACTATAAATACAAGAACCGTACGACTATGTAAATAGTCCCCCCCCCTCCTTTTCCCCCCTCCCTTCACGGCATTACTTCTGCGAGAGGGGACCGGACTACATATAGAAGGGAGGCGCTCAATGGTTCTCCGTAGGTACTACACACTCAGCGTCATCCTCGGCACCGTCGCCCTATCTTACGGCTCAGTGCCCATGTACAAGATGGTGCGTGGTTTAAAAGTCCCCTTATCTGTTTATAAAGAAAACAAAATTTGAGATGAAGAGAATTATTATGATCAGTATAGCTGGCTAACTTGTCCCGCTTGCAAAGATCTGCCAAACCACCGGCTGGGGCGGGCAGCCGGTGCGCGCGCCGGGACACGGGGGCGCGGACGGCGGGGACTCGTCGGACCTGGCGTCGCGGCTGGTGCCCGTGACGGACGCGCGGCGGATCCGCGTCACGTTCAACGCGTCCGTGTCGGACGTGCTGCCGTGGAAGTTCGTGCCGCAGCAGCGCGAGGTGCGGGTGCTGCCGGGCGAGACGGCGCTGGCCTTCTACACGGCGACGAACCGCAGCGACGCCGACATCATCGGCGTCGCGACGTACAGCGTCACCCCGGCCCAGGTCGCCCCCTACTTCAGCAAGATTCAGTGCTTCTGCTTCGAGGAGCAGCGCCTCAACGCCGGCGAGACCGTCGACATGCCCGTCTTCTTCTACCTCGACCCCGACCTGCTGAACGACATCAACATGAGGGGCATCAACGAGGTCACGCTGAATTATACGTTCTTTAGTAAGTGCACTTTACCTCCTTCTCTCTCTCTCCTCAATTTCTTCTTCTCTCTATCTTGAGATACAAAAGATCTAGTTGTCTTCTCCCGTGTGGGTAAGTCGGTTATGCGATTATGGGCTAAACAAGTCTTTGTATAGAGGCGAGATATGATAATAATGGGAATTTCAAGTTGTTCCCGACAACGTCAACATAGACATGTACATATATATATGGTACTGTGAAATCACCGCTATCTACAGGTCATCATTCTCATGAGAGATTGGGCTACCAGAATTTGTACATTTCATAACCGTTACCCTTCGAGCACGATAGCCTGCCCGCTAGATTACTCTCCAGGTTTACGATATCACCCCCGTGAGGTTCTTTCAGCTGCGATTCATACTAACTTTCCAATGGCCGTTGTCCCCAAGTTATATCACTATGATAATTAGTGCATCATTTTGAACATCTGGTTTGCCTAGGATTACTTACAGGGACATGCACGGGTGTATCTGTGCCGGGGTTTCTTCAACATTGTGCTCCAGAGGCGAAAAGAAAAAGAAAAGACAAGAAACCGGGGGTCGGGTGGTTCTTACCGCTGGATCCAAGAGTTCCTCTTTGCACTTCTCAAGGAAGGCATCCACCTCCTCTTCCGTATCGCCCATTATCAAAAACAGCCTCTTACTAATGGCGTCGATGCCCTCGTAGAGATCCTTACGGGCCATCCAACCGATGCGTTTCTGTCGCTGCCCCTTGGCCCACGGCCCCAGCGGGCAGAGCAGGTGTTTCTCGTCAACTTCCCGGAACCCCTTGCGCCGCAGGCGGTCCGCGTGTCCCAGCGCGGCCATCGTGTCGATGCCGAGACGTCCACATATGGTCCGGACCTTCTCCCCCCACGTCCGCAGCGCTGAGCCCTCCAGCGAGCCGTCTGGGCTCTCTAGCGGTAGGTGGAATTCCTGCGCTTACCCATCAGCGGTGATGCAACACCGACAACGTGAGCGGATTTTGGGGTAAGGTGAACTAGAGCGAGCTATGCATGATGATGATAATGCTGCTGCTCCTTTAATTATTTCGGGTGTGATTACGGTATCAATGTGATGTTGTGCTGTAATAGGTACACATATGAATTCACAGTTTTACTTACCTGCAACTCTATGAAGCCACCCGGCTGCAGGAAGTCGTACGCCTGCTCGACGAACCGGTCCCAGTCCCCGATGCCCATTGATAGGGCGCGGCTGTGGACGTAGTCGAAGCGCTGGTGGAACGACCAGTCGTGCGTCGCGTCGTCGATGAAGAAGGAACAGTTGGACGGCACCCACTCGGGCTGGATGGGGCTCAGGTCTGTCCCGAGGACCTGGACGTCTGGGTGCAGGTTGGCGAACTCTATCGTCCAGTCTGCAGAGCGGATGGGAAAGTTAGTTGGCGGGTCGAGTATGAGATAGATGAGGAAAAGAAGGAAAGAAAAGGAAGAAAGCGTACTACCGGTCCCGCACCCGACGTCGAGGACGTGGGTTAGCTGAGTCTGGTCCAGGGGAGCGAGCGCATGTCTGCCGCCGAGCACTGGGGGAAATCGGGGGTTAGCTAGCAACTCCTTTTGGGAATCGTATGCGTATATTTACTAAGAGAGTTGCAGATAGGGAGGGCGGGGGCAGAGGTAAGTAAGTCTACTCAAATGTTTCATTATCATCTTCTTCTCACTTACTCTGCATCCATATCAAATGCTGCAGCTCGAGCCGATCCATTTCTTGCTAAGAAAGCGCCAACACGCAATGAAAGGTGTTAGTTAGGTAACTACCCGAGTAATGTGCGTATACATTATTATTATTGCATGCATACAAATATATGTATAAGTTGTGGATATGAGAGAGATTGGTTGAAAGAAGTGTTTCCTCTATGGAAAAGCAAAAAGGAAAGAAAAAAAGGGGATGGCACGCACGATGTCGTTCGGCAGGTGATACATGGCGTTCTTGCTCTGGTACCGCCGGCCATTCTCGAAGCGGAACTCGAAATCTTCGCTCCGCATCGTCGACGATATGCTGGAAAGTAAAGTGAAAAGGTAAGTAAGTCAGTCAAGTAAAGCAAAATGTGAGCTAGCCACAACAAATCCTTCCCACCCTTCCTTCCCTATTCCATCTTGATGATAATAGATGGGTGGTCGGTTGAGTTTAAGAAGTGGTGAGATCGGGATGGTTATATATATAAAAAGGAGGGGGAAAAAAGGAAATTTGAAATAAAATGAAAAAGCCTCACGAGGATATGTCGGAACCCAGAGAGGAGTCGTTGTCGGACCGGTTCGAGTCCACCTCGAGCTCGTTGATGATTGCCTGCTGCTCCGGTTCTTGCTGCGGGCGTGGCGGGAGGTTCTGTTGATTATGGTGCTGCTGTGGTGATATCGACGGCGGCGACGCGGCTCCTCCTACTTCCCCGGGCCTCGAGGCCTCCTCCGCCGCCCGGTCGATGTCCATCGTGGTGCTATCGTCCATGATTACTAGGTTTATTATCTCTCTCGTAAGGATAAAATAATATTGTTTCTTTCTTTCTTTCTTTCGATATGTATATAAGGAATGTAGTGAAGACAGATAGATAGATGTGGGTTCTACCTAGCCTAGGTCGGTCTATCTATATAGTATCGTGGATGTTAGTTAGCCTCGATCATAGAACACCGGCTAGCTGCTAGCTTACGTATCGTACATATAACCCACTACGCGGAACCTTGGCTTTTGCCCGTTACGTACTTAATGTTTTCTTTTAGCAGACTGGGCACACATACTGGTCTAACTTGGTACTCATGCCGATGCAACCGTGGCTTGCTTTTTTCTTCCTTTTTTTTTATCCGTATTGCAGCGTAGCGTAGGATTCGACGTCGGTCTCATCCTTTCTTAACTACCGTATGTAAGCATGTACCTAATTAGCCCGGTTTGACGTAAATTAGAAAAGAAGGGGGGGGGGGGGGGGGGAAGACGTTAGTTTAGTTAGTCAACTTAAGGTAGGATTCCGATCCTCTATGGCGCTATCGAGTCTGCAGAAGTTTCGATCATAACTCTCTTATTGTCTTCCTGTTGCCACTTCACCCTCGGCTCCATAGCATAGCTCAGGGCTCGTCCAGAGGATATGCCAAGTCGAGGAGCATGTGATTCTTGCTTTCTCGCTCTTCTTTCTTCCTTCGACTCATTAACTAGTTTTACGTAGGGACGCGATTCCTATATCCGAGCCCGTAGGATTGACTTGGATTCTCGGATCTTGAGATAGATACCTAGGCATGCTTATCAGGGAACTTGTTCGAGTCGGCTTGTGCAAATTTAGTCCAAAGTGACCAACTACATTTACTTTTTCCTGTTCTCCTGGATCTGCCCTTGACCTAGCTAAGTACATATTTGTCGCGATTAATCCAAGTGAGAGAATTGGTGTTGGAAGTGGTCTGTCTTTTAAAGTGCCTCACGCCACCGCTACTAAGACGCCTCCCCCCCCCCCTCCTGGGAAGAACCTACTTCCAAGTCATCCTATTCTTCATGAGGAACCCATCCAAATTCATGCCACAACAGGGGCATTGAAATTGAGCCTCTGAATGGGCTGGCACTGGGGGCACCCTAGTTGTTGATTTCCCTGCCAGAACTGATTCCGCGTGTATAGTACGAGTATGACTATTTGATGCTGGTTCGAAAATGGCTGACTTCGCAATAGTCGAAAAACTATGTGCTGTTGGGGTCGTTTTCACCGATAGGGTCCCCGTTTTCTCTGAAGCTTTCACCGTTGTAGCCGTGTCTTCGATAAATGGCTGATCTGCATCATCAGGATCTCTGGCTTCAGGGAACACAGCAGGTTGTTTATCTAGAGTTTTGTCTGGTGGTGCCTGATATGGATGTTTCTCCCAGTACTTGAATTGCTTTCGCCGTTGTGAATTAGCCTTGGCGGACCTTCGACTAAGGATGGATGTTGGGCTGTTGAGATCAATTCCCGACACTCTCGATTTAATCTCTTCTTCTGTGACGCCTTTCTCTTCTTCTGGTGAATTCCAGTCAAAGCTATTACAATCGCGCTTCCATTGGCGGAGTTTCTCTTCCACATATTGTAAATCGTACAATTCTGTAGGCGATAGTGTAGTATTGTTAGATGATTTCAAATATCTTCCTGAGAGTCCAGGGCGGCGAAGCAAACTTCCAAGATTATAGAGAAGCTGAATCTTCTCAAATATATGGGACATCAAGACTTCGATTTTGGTAACTCGAGGTCGGGCTTCGCTTTCTCCTTCTGAACAACTGTCCGACGAGTATTCACTTGATGAACTTAAGCTGCTGACTGACCCTTGATCCGATGGATTGAGGTAGGTGCCTGGAACCTTTTGGGTGATAAATATTGCTACTGGAAAGTTAGTCTTCTGTAATCCACGAGGTTGGTCTGAGACCTATCTATGCCTATCAAAGGCTTCAAGCAGTAAAAAGGAAACCAACTTGTTGTCCCTTATAACTAAAACGGAAAAGCTTACCAAGGTCTAGTTGGTGTGAAATTTGGGCTAATATTTCCAACAAGCCCTCTCGTATTTGAGGTTCGTGGCGAAGTGACATGTCCAAACCAGCCGATCCTTGAGTTGAAAGTGTCGCTTTTGTCTGTTGACCCCATATCTTGAGACGGCCATATTCCTCGAGGGCTCTCTGGACGTCAACCTGTCCAAGAGCTACTACACGGCAGTTAACTTCGCCGAGTGACAGTAACAGAGCCTTGTATAGGGTGAGACACTGCTCAAATTTATCGCGAACCTCGAAGCTAGATGGCTCTGGAAGGACCGCGTTGGGGAATGACTTAGCGGAGGTTATTTCGTTTGCAAGGTCCATGATATGCCGATAGTTGTGAGTAGGGCTGACGTTAATCTTCGTTCGATCTAAGATAATGAGTTCGGGGTGACAACGCTTGCGATATGAGTTCTAGGTATTATCCTAGTGAGATGAATGTAAAGTATCTCATCTATAGACCCAAGTTTCTTCAAAGCAATCTAGTCAGTTATTTGTACAGCATCTTCGATCGGGTATGAGGATCACATGGCAGATGTTGGAGATCTTATTCATGTGGAAGACAAGTCAGGTGCCAGGGCACTTAAGTAGCAGCATGACAACCCGGTTCGGTAGAGGGTTAAGTAAGCATGCATACATCCAGGCTGGGGCAGAAATGTTCATAGCCGCCTTTACCGTATCAATTACCAGCCGAGAAAGCCGATGTAGAATAACTACGATGACGAGTCTTGTAAATATTGTACACCTTTCCTCGACTAAACTTTCTTACATCGGAAGGGCTTAAACTACAACATTCGTCGCTAAACCTACATCATGGAGGTTGCAGGAGTTGTACTAGGCGGCATTCCCATTGCATTGTACGTCCTTGACAATTACAAGAGGTGCCTAGATCCAGCCAGAGACTATTGGAGATACAAGTCGACCATCACGACTATCCGAATGAATGTTTTTATACAGCAAGAACAACTTAATATCGCTCTTCGAAGCATCGGGCTCACGAAACCATCTCTCCAGGAACTTCAAGAACACCTCCGAGATCTCTACCCTCAGAAATCTGAGTTTCTCAGTATCATTGATCGCATGGAAGAAGTCGTGGCAAAGCTGATTGAAAAATTAGACGTTGAATCTACTGGCAAGGCAAGTATTTTATACCGTTTTGAGTAAATTTTCTTTGGGAGGGCTTCTGTCCCTGAGGCCGTAGTGTTGTACGGGACAGCTTCCAGGCGCGATATCATCAGCATCAATGTTAGGAACTGATCAACCCAGCATTGGACTCTATTTAGCAAGGTAGACCCAACGATACCATCTAGCGGCTATTTCTTATTCTTCCTATTAAAACACCCTTTCATCTTTGTTGCTGACTTAGGCCTAGCCGAACTGGACTGATAGCTCACCGGAACGTGTCAACTGGGAGTGGCGACGCATAAGACGTAGTTTCGGGCGCCGTGAAAGACAGCAATTGATTGACGAGCTACATACAGTATTGGAACACGTCTCTAATAAATATTTTTCAGAAGCCTGAGGTTGTTTCGGACGAATCTGATCCCCTAGTTGAGGAGATCCAAGCCAGGTTCAATCTGAAACAATGCGATTTGATAAGACAAAATGCGGAGATTGTCCACGAGGCTCTAATGAAGACATGGCGATGTAGTTGTGAAGGCCATTGTGGGAAATCGCAACTACATTGGCACAATGAGAGGTTCCCATCACCGACCAGTTTTGAATTAGTTTTGCCAACTACGAATCACCGTTGCCAATGGTGTCAGATTTCGGTGGAAGTCAAAGAACCCAGACTAACGTCGAACATCATGCCTGATAATCAACCAAAACGCCTTACAGAGCAACAGCCTCTTCCTAGCTCTTGGTCAGAGAGATGGAAACGTTTCAAGGAAGAATGGAGACCATCAAGCCAACTGGTGGTTCCCGTCTTAGTCGATAAGAACTCAAGTAAGCTACCCCTTTGGTACATGTAGTGGTTTGCTTAGAGATAACTCGCAACCAATCAACTAACATGATTTAGTCTCCCTAGAAACCGCGGCTGAGAGTCCAAGTCTAGTCTCTTGTCTATGCTCATACGTTAACAACGTGAAGACAGGGCAGAAAAGGTCAATATTCTGTATAGAAGAAAATGATAGGCACTTCGCCTTGGATGCTAAACTGCTCCATGGTGAATCACTGAAAACGATTACAGTAGCATCAATCCTATCGGACAAGGATAAAATACTATTATCAAGACGGCAGCGTTTTTCTATCGCGGCAGCAACTGTCTGGGGACTATTATGCCTGTACGGTTCTCCGTGGATAAACAGCGAGGACTGGAATGGGAAGGACGAGTTGCAAATTTTCGTCGAAGAAAAGGGTCATCTAGAACTTCTCGCCAACGAATGTCCGACTATTTCATACGTTTTGAGGAGCATGGTTACGGGGCGAAGAGGTCCCTCAAGCGCGGCTCCAACGGCTGCACCTTTAGGTGATCACGCATATCAAAGCAGCCTAATACGTAACAAAATTCTCTTTAGTCTTGGTATATTTTTGATCGAGCTTTGCTTGAACAAATCATTCGAACAGCTACGACAGGAGAGCCAGAGCAGCCACCCCACCGGACCGGGCGGCAAGCAGCCGTCGGTTGTCGACGACTATGAGATCGCGGATCGCCAACTTGATAAGATATATCTGGACGCGGGAAACTCATATGGCTATGCGGTCCAGCGGTGTCTACGTTGCGAGTTTCCCGGGATTAGACACGAGGAAGAGCTTCGACTTCCAACAATTCCGGCGGCACTTCTTCAGCGGCGTGGTCGCTCCCGTGCAGGCCACGTTCGCAATGCAACCTGCTTCGTGCTCGGCGTTATGAAGCCCATGTCTTGAAATTCATTTGACGGACGCTATAGAAGACGAGGTGAACAGCGTAATACCCTGGATATATGAATAGGGGTACAGCTGTGAGGTTAGAAGCACTTTACATTACCTAGCTTGTGCATACGGTCAATGCGTAGAGCTTAGTAAACTAAGTAGTCATGGAACGGCCAACATCAGTTCAACGGTCCCCTTTTTTACTGCTTAGGTGTTTCTTCGATCAAGGCATCTTCAGGTGCTTGAATGACGCTGAATCCCCTAGCTACCTCACCCCCTTTAAACCCATAAAAATGGAGGCCAGGGACCGAAGAAAAAGGGGGTCGCTGGGAGGTATATTTCTTAATCATGAGGACGAGCCCTTCTAATGAATTTACAGTGAAGCTTCCAATAATTACTTGTAGACACCGGTAACCAAACCATAATCATCGCTACGTTAAGGAGGCAGAGAGGTAGGGGTTGTACAATCAGGTAGGAGCTTCCAAAGCCACGACAGCTTGCAAGCCACAATATCCTGTAGCTTCAGCCACAATCCATGCGTCAACCTTCCACCATTTCCTAGGTACCTATTGAAGCATACGTCACCGGTGAATCTCTTTCCTACCTAAGGTTCCCATCCACACTCAAAGACACAAGTCTACAACATTACCCTTAACGCACTACCTTACACATAGCTTACGTTCAAGTCTCCTACCATTCGACCCGAGCTGCCCCCAGCCTAAGCTATCATCATCACCACCGACCATGAACCGTTAACCACATCATCGCCCCTCCTCTCTTCTTCATACGAATCCTACCTACCTACCTATCGACCTTCTCTCCCTCCCTCCAAATAACCAACCATTTATCTGTCTCGGCGATCCATCAGCCACCACCTTCTAATACGAGTTTCCCCCCGAAAAATCGAAACCAAAAACAAAACAAAAAAAGAAGAAGAAAAGAAAGAAAGGACAACAAACAAATAATGGATCTCAAAACCACCACCGCCCGCCTCCGCCGCACCTTCGCCTACCCGAGCGACTCCTCCACCCCCTCCTCTCCCGCCGACGCCGACGCCAACGTCAACGTCGACGCCACCACGGTCCTCGACGAGCAAGAGCAAGAAGACCTGATCCGCGCGCTGGCGCGACAGAACGAGTCGCGCAACGCGCAGTTCCGGCTCTTCCTGCTGAGCGTGCCCCTGCTCTCGACGATACCGTACCTGCTCGTGCTACTCCATCCCCTCCGCCGCGGCAGCGACAACCAGAGCTCCCCCCCCTCCCCCTCCCCCTCCCCGTCGATATCAGCAGCCGACCTCTGCGTCGCCGTGCTCGGGCTCTCGAGTCTGGCCTCCACGGCCTGGATGCTCTGGGCGCTGCCGCCGGGCGTCACCGGGGTGCGGGCCCTGGACGCGTGGGTCGCCGGCGGGGGGGGGAGGAGGAGGAGGAGGACGACGACGACGACGACGCGGACGACGACCGCTATGATGGTGGGTCCCATGGCGGCGCTGTCGCTGTGGGGCAGCAGTAGGCGGAAGAGGCGCGGCGGCGGCGGCGGCGGCGGCGGCGACGGTGGCGGTGTTGATATCCCGTTCTGGACCCCGGGCCAGCAGCGCTCGCCGCTGGAGCAGTACCTGCCGTTCCTGAACGTGGCGCTGTGCGCCGTGCTGGTCCTCACGGGCGCGCTGTCGGGTGCCGGCCGGTCCGCCGCGACCGACCGCTGGGGTCACGTCGGGCTCGGCAACCTGCCGGCCGTCGTGTACGCCGTCGTCCTGGCCGCCAAGATGGTCATGGGCGGGGTGGATCCCGAGAGGGAGCTCGCTGGTCTGCGTTACGACTATAAAGGGGCTTGACAGGGGGGAGGTTGGAGTGGAAATTGACGTCTTGCGAAGAATTCACCTGCTTGAGACCTATTTCATTTTTTTTTTTCGACGGGTCACCATGGAAAGAAGCTTCGGTTGGTTGGCAATTAAGATACCCCCATAAGTCATTGCCTATTAATACAGTGGATAATATTACTACTGGCCATTTCAAGTCTGAGGAAACTATCCAAATAGCCCAATTCATTAGCCCTACAGCACCGGCACTACTAGTTGCTCGGGGGTATATAAACAAACAGGCATAAAACTTGATTTATGATTATCAGCATATAAATTTAGTCGCCTCGTATACCTATACATCTATCGACTCATTAAAACGCAGGACTCCGTTGCTCTTAAGCAGTCCATCAACGCCTTTGGGTATGCGGGGGAAGGGATCCGCGAGTGGATGTGACTCTCCCGACTTTTCGGCCGACTTATCGACAACCAATGCTAATCCGTTAGACTTGATCGCATCCACGAGAGCCGGAACCATGTCCTAATGAGTAATTGTTAGCGATATTGTGACCTGTCTAGTCTAGTCTCTTGGGATCTCGGGACGCAACTTACTAGGAGCCGAGAACAACAGACCATTCCCATGAAGTTGTTGTTTTGGGCTATTCTTACAACTTCCTTCACAGAAAACGTCCTACGGCCACTGCTCTGGATCACATCCGGGGCTGGCATGGCCTCTTCCCGTCCGAGATCGTTACACAGGAACACGGGAAAGTTCGGTTGCTTCCAGTTCAATGTTGTGCAAACCATTGGGTTGTAGGAGCTGAAGACGACTGATCTGACAATGTTGGGAGCTGATATCCTTTGCGCCCGCTGTTCCCTTGCATGATCAAATACTACCGTCAGGATCGCATCAACGAAGCTATTTACGTTCGCCGTAGGCCCCAGCCCAAGCCTTCTTTCTTCCTCTTCGGATGGGTATATGATCTGGAGGTTGACATGCATGGAAGTGGGGAGTAATGATAACGCTTGTTCTAGAGTGACGCCAGCTGTGGTCAGGATACGATGTACTTCGGCAATATTCTCAAGACCCCGCATAGGTATCGACGAAAGCTGACTCCGACTCGAAGAAGTCGCTGTGACAGTCATAAACTGTTCGCAAGTTAAACGTGAGACCGGCATGTCGATACCACCACAGTGGATCACCCATAATGGCCAAATGACAGGTATGCCATCGCAGGTATGCTGGACATATAATTGAACAAAGTCACCAGACAGACTCGAACCCGTTACGAACATGGTTGGGTTTTGATCAAGTTGGCTTGTGGCTTTCCAGTATGTCTCGAAATCCGTGATCTCCAGCGGAGCCCCTTGGAATGGTCTAATCACCTGGGTATTAAAAGTAATCTGGCCTATCGCTCTAAGCCGAGGGTCAAATAGTGGAAGACAACATCTCCCGGAACTACTCAACGACGCCCGAAAGGTAGTTGGAAGAGCAACGGTCTTCGCTATAATTTTTGCGCCGTAAGTAGGAAAGACGTCAAAGTCAAGTGTAAACGTGTCGATATTATCGACCTGGAAAGATATAAGTCGGGTATCTTCTTGGAAAGGGAGAATTATGTTTTTGGGGATGAGATCGGATAGCTTGGATGAGATAGTAAGCCGGGCGGCAGGGTATTTGCTATCATGAAAGAATGAAAGGGGCGGCTCCCCATTCTCCTCGAAGCTCAGTTGGACGACGGTTTTTTTGTCTAGGAAGTTGTGCCCGTATCGTCGTAAGGGTATGATCGGCGGAGGCAATTCGAGCACGGGGATGGCGTCGGCGTCCAACGACATAGGGATAGGCCCGCTTCCACTACTCATGGGTCCTAGGAGCGGACCGGTAGCTTGCATTGTCATAGGGCTTGCAGTCTTCCCCTTTTGATATGGTGTAAGTAGCTGTATACAAGTTAAATGCCCTTCCCAGGCGGCATAATACATAGCAGGGAGGCCTTTTTCATCGACAATATTAAGGTCAACGCCAACACTCAACAATTCTTGTAGACAAGGCACATTCCCCTCGCTTGCGGCATGGACAAGTGGAGTCCACCCGTATAGCTTATCGATTTGGTCTAGGTCAGCACCGTATTGCTTCAGGAGACGAAGCAATTGTGGTGTCTGACCCGAGCGGGCTACGAGGTGCTGCGGGTACAACCCCTCAGCATCAGGCAGTATCTTTGCGCCATGCTGTAAGAGAAGCTCGACGATATCAACCGAGCCATGCTCGCATGCCAGATTGAGGGGTATGTGGTCCGACTCTGATACGGGATCTAACCGTGACGACATGGCTAGAAGCCGCTGAACGCATGCAAAGTGCCCATGGATTATTGCGTGAATTAGTGGAGTAAAGTTGTCGTGGTCAATCAAATCAATGGTGGCAGGATCGGCTAAACAATCTATTAGCAAGAATGTCACCGACTTGAAAAAGAGAGCTGTACCTTGAAGAAGAGCTTCAAGCATATCCAACCGACCATGCATACTAGCATAGTGGAGCGGTACCCGGCCATAGACATCCGTTCTATTTACGGCAACACCGCCTGAAAGACCAATGCCCAAGACGAATGATTTTCCATATATTGTCGCCTGGTGAAGGCAGTTTCGCTCATTAATATCATCTTCAGACCGAATATCGACAAGCCCAGTCTCTAACAAAATCTCCAGGGATGCTCGCGGGGCTTCATGGATAGCAGCTAGGAAAGTACGTGTGACCCTTTCCATCAATGAGATGTCCGCCCCCGGTAGCGCGCTTGAAGCAGCTTGCATTTTCGAGAGCAGATCTCTCAAGGATTCCAGGTTTCCGGTGATAGCAGTGTCGAGCAACAAGCTGTCTGCATCTCCTTCATCGGTTCCGAGTAGATGTTGGCTACTGACCATATGCTCCGAACGACCCCCGAATGTGACATTGTCGCCATCCGCCCAAGCACCTAGCTCCTGAAGACTGATCGTTGCTTGATCTGAGAGTTCGCTGATGACGATAGGGTTGAAGAAGGGCTGCACTTCTACAGCTCGTGAGAGGTACAACTCCTTCGTCTTAGATTTGGAGGTCTTGTCCCATTTCTTGAGTATCTTGGAAAAAGCAGTTCCATTAATCTCGACAAATTGCTGTAGTTTATTTAGGTCAGTGGCAAACTGTTGGAATCCCTCCTCTAGAGTAGTGAATTTGGCAGATCGTCTCGAGGTCCCCTGTCGAGACTGGAGAACTCGCTTCTTATCCAACAGCGTTTTGAGCCGGATTTTGAGCTAACAGTCTGTTAGCATATGGTTATAACTACACATAACCAGGCGTAGCATGTCCACATACCTCAGCTTCCTTTTGGAGATAGAAAGCGTTGACTTTTTCTAGCTCTCGTTCCTGCAAGGTATCAGCGATGTCCTGCGTCGCAATATTGCTAGAGCAACCCAAGGAAAGTAAGGCAATGTCTTACTAGTTGGAAAAAGAATTTTGCTTTGTTTGCTTGTAAAGCGGCCTGCGTTTCTACCGGCGTAGGAGGGAATTGGGGGTCATGTTGAGCGTTCAAAACCGGGGTTGCAGAAAGCTTCTTGATGAGCTATTAGATGGGTGTTAGTGATGCTATTCTGGATCTCAACAGCGATATCTTGTTATGGCCACAAGGGTAAGAGGCATAAGCCTTCCTTTCGTGAGCACAAGCTTGCATGTTATTCTGACCCCTAAGGGAGGAGTCGTCCTCGGGCACGTAGGCCAAAAAGGATGGCAAAGCGTTTACCTTTTTGAGGGCTTTGTAATTTACGAAACTAGCCGCATACTCTGGGACATCAAGCTGGCGCTTCTGTATCTGCTTGCCGAACTTCCTGGGGAGGAATCAGCGAACCTATATCGCAAGGGGTTGAAGAGTTGGGCAGCTCGCAAAGGATAGGTATCATTCAGGGGCAGCAAGATAAGCTCACATGATGCAGCGCAAAGGCCAGCAACCGGCCTTTAAAAGGCTGCTTGTTCCCGGGAGTGTCTCAAGACCAGGGACAAGAAATTTGTGGAAGGCGATATTCGCGTATGACTAGATGTAAAGCGGGAATGATGTTGAATATAACTAAGACAAGCAGGAACAAAAGCGCACGGTGGAGTCTGTCTGTGATTTGAGACGTAA
The DNA here is from genome assembly GCA_022695795.1 of Biscogniauxia marginata. Taxonomy (NCBI): domain Eukaryota; kingdom Fungi; phylum Ascomycota; class Sordariomycetes; order Xylariales; family Xylariaceae; genus Biscogniauxia; species Biscogniauxia marginata. The sequence goes on along the minus strand of MU404155.1, from coordinate 82,845 downwards.
CACTGCACCTAATTCTGGGATGTGCCTTGCGTCATGGGGTCTTCTACTTGACAGAGCTGACGTTTTGTAAGAACCTAGCGAGGAAGATAACGGATTTCCTAAGGGATACGGGATAAGAACGGTATCTAACTGGGCGACTAGCGGCGCCTATGTATTGTAGTCGTGGCGTCTCGCAGGTAGCGCTGCCAGGTAAGATTGTATACAGCAGGGCCCGAAGACCGAGGAAGAGAACCAGTGGTAAATGCCACACAGAAGGGGCAGGAGGGTCGAAAGGGGATGAGATGCTGGCTCGAACTGCATGCGGCGGCTAGAGAACCCAACGGAAGTTCAGGCAGTAGCACATGTGCAGCAGAGACGCATCTACTATGATGGGATCAATAAGCGGGTGTGACGCCGGAAGCGAAACGGTCGATGAAGACGTGCCGGGGCTTCCCATGTGGTTAATATAGGTAAGCCTAGGGCAAAAGTGATAGGTTGGATGCGAAGGGACTCGGAGGGGTCGAAGAAGCAGGTACATACGTAGCTAGCAAATCTTGAAGACGGGGCGAAAAGAAAAACTGGAGACGTCAAGCTTAACTAGGCTTACCTACTTGCCGGCGTAGCTTCACGGCCTCGAGCTCATATATCGCCCACGGGTTGCAGCTAGACGTCGACTAATAAATTCTTGATAGCTCTGGGCTTTTGCTTCTAGGAGGGGCATAGCTATAGACAGCTCAAATGGCCTTCTTCGCTCGGGTCGTTGTTTATTTCATCAGAGACAATATTTAGGATATTTAGGGACGGGTACAGAGTTCGGTAATATTGAAGGCCAACGAGGTTGGTTAATAATAAGAAGCTGGTATGAATATCTATGTTGTAAACCTTGAGCTTTGAAGTTGTTGTTTGTATCGGAGGCAACATTGGGGGAAATGCTGGTGGTGGGGTCAAAGGTTACCAACCTAATTCATAAGATACCTAAGTACATAAGTAGGTAGGTACTTAGAGCAGGCACGTGTCCCTAAGTGCATAAAATATAGGTTACAGAGGCATTGCACGTGGTTACCGTTGTAGGAGGTATTCAATGGATCCACTAAGGTAGATACATGTAGGTTAGGTAGTTGTGATTTAGCATGCAAAAACACAGCTTCTCTCTTTCTCATGTCACCGTCACACGACTCCGTGGTCATGACATGAGTAATTTATCCATTGCCCTTTGGTTTTTCTTTAAAAAGGCGTAGGAGGTAGCTGATTATTTCTCTTCCATATCGCAGTTTTAACTTATTTAGTTAAACGACATAACTCTACGCCGTACCTATTTGGTCACGTCGAGTTTCCTTTCCTCCTAATTTTTTCCCTTCCTCATACAAAGAATGAACCAATCAGAATGCTATTCCTGCCCTCGTGGTCTTCGACATCTCATGCACGAGGCTGCTGGACATACATATATATATGGGTCCCTTTCAAGGATCCTGACTTCAAGTCTTCAACCGCCGCAGTCTAGGCTCCGCCACCTGGCTCGCCTATCGGGCTGTCCCGATGCTGGCCGACCCCGGACTTCGGAGGCCGCTACGCAGATCCGGCCAATTATCTCAAGATAGCTACCTACTTTTCTAACTGTTCTTCAAAAGGGTATAAACGTCTTATGTCCCTAGTGAAAAGATGTAATCAGTCGAAATAGAGCTCATATCTAGAGGATAGTGACGCTACCAGCTCTTAGATTCAAGAGTAACTAGGTAGACATCGTCCGTTAAGCACAAGCACCTAACCGACTTACCGAGATTACCGAGATACTCACCCTATTACCGAGATATTCACCTACTTCGCGGTGCTTACGGCGCTGCTTCGCAGCTCTACCGGCAAAGGTCCTAAGTATAGTACTTACTAAGCTATTCGCTAGTTATAAACGAAATTACTTACTTAGGTATTAACAAGGTTAATGTACGGCCCGTGTCGAAGTGCACTTTTATAGCTGATTAGGTATGGGCGAGGATTTATCGTATATTATACGATAATCTAGGCCCTTAGCGAGTGTCGAAGTAATCTCTAATTTTCGTTGTGACCGATCCTTAATCTTTCTCGATCCCATATTCAGTCCTTCAGGGGTGCTATTTAACTATTCCAAGGCCGCCAAACATATACCGGGATACTAGATCCCCGATGGTATGAAAAGAAGTCTGGTTGAACCATGTCGAGATATTCAACTTCGCCCTGTAGACTAAGTTGACGTTATCATGAGCATATACATCGAGGGAAATGAACTCTTAGACCATAACTACTTCCGATAATAGGAAAGTATAGCGAAAGGAGAAGAGAAGATCAGCGTTTATTGACAAGTCAGTATTCGTATATCCAAAACTCCTAGAGGGAGTAAGACATAAATCTTGATCTGTTTCCTTAGATCGATGATTTCCTTCGAAATAAGAGGATAGGTAAAGCAGCTCGCGCGGATTTCCTATATGGATGGATGCATCCAGGGGCTGATCGATTTGAGGACTCCTTACCCTAGTTTTGGCTTCCAACGCGACGACCATGGATATTTTCCCCCACCCTTTGATCGGCGAACGATGGATGACTCGGCGCGGCACGGACTACAAGCACAACAACTGCGTAGGACCCGGTGTTGGACATTTCAGTCCTTGTTTCTCCACCAGGTCCGTCATGGTGTTCAGAACCTTGAGACTGTTGGGTCGCTCACGACTACAGAGCTTAGGGAACCCCGGGTACTGAATAGGTAGCTCATGCATAATGCCAATATCTCTAGAACTACTTATGCATGGCGGTGGCAATTACTTCTAAAACTTTAGTTGTGGAAAATTAAGGTATTATAGTATTCTTGTCGTACTCAGCTAAACCAGCATCGCCGGTATTGAGGCTTCAGATGTACAGGTCCTTCAGCTAAATCGCTACTAAGGGTGCTCAAGATGAACAAGGTCCGTAGGTATCGCCACCGTAACCCCTTCATTCTTCGAAGTTTGAATAAGTTGATCCTTACTCTGCAAATTCAGCTTCCTGGCAAAATATATACACAATTCTGAACTATCCCGAGGGGGCTTATTGTATTAGAAACATCAACAAAGATGAAGGCAGAGGAGGTCGACGGCAAAGAAGCTGCTATGCTAGGGTAGACCCCCACGTAAAGTTGATCAAGTGCATACAGGTTGAACCCATTATTCCTTTTTGCCACCAGCTGCACTGTCACCAGCCTTCCCCGAAGAGCTGACTAGACTATCAGCCATCGCATCAGCGGTAGCTTGCTTCAGCCTTTCAGCATCCTCCAGTTTGATGTCTTTGTTGTCAGTCTTCTCCTTGGTATCCTTCTCGTCCTCACTGTCCCCAAGGCTGAAGGGATCATTCTCGGTGATCGGGCTTGGTTCCATCGTGGACAAAGGCTGCCACTTGCTCTGCTTTCCAGGCGGTGGAGTTGAGCTACTGTTTTTCGGCGGGAGCCTTGGAGAGGCTTCGTAGGGGTCGATATCTTCTACTCCTTCCTTGAAGGCAACTTTTCGACCATCAGGCTTCGGAGATGTAGAAATCGGGGGTGGTCTGTAAAGATTGGGGTTGCTACTCTGGCGCCCCTGGGCTGGTCCTGTTAAGAGGTTAATATCACGGTCGCATGTTGTTATGGGATAGCAATACATACTACCATCTGGTTGAAGTCTCATCCCAGCGAAATCATCACTTAGCACCTGGGGATCGGCATCATAGCGATGGTAGTCAGCACTTCTACTACCTTCCCCACTTCGCCGACGCAGGTGCCCGTGCTGATTCTTGGACGGCTGTGACTCGTCCTCGTCCTCATTGTATTCCCCATCAATCTTCTTTTTGAGGTTCGTGAACCATGTGTTGACTTTGGTCTGGGTTTCGAGAAAACCCTTGCGTAGATTATCTTTGATAACAGGGAGGTCATCGTCAATGAAGCTGTGGTCGCGATCGTACATCTCATTCGGTTTCAGCCCCGTAGCCTGTCGCCGGTACTGGCCAGAAGGACTCTGGTTCGTTGTTCTTGCTTCGTAGGCACCCACATTGTCGTAGTGTTCAGCGAGTTGGCGGGCGTAGAGCTCGTCAGCCTCCACCTGTGTCATAGGGCTTCGAGGGCCGGTTGGTCGCGGAGGCTGTGGCGGGGGAGCAGGCTCCTCGTGCGCAGGTTCATTCTGGACAGCATCTGGGTCACTCATGCCTTCGCATGATTAGCACCATATTTAGGAAACCAGAGAGGACTATTCCTTACCAAGAAGAGCATTGAAAGCCGGGTCGATGCGCCCACCACTAGCAGCTAAGACTGCCTTGATAACTGAAAGCTCAATGGTGGGGAAGGCTTCCTTGAGAATCGACTCGTTCTTCTGCTGCTCAGTGAGAGGTCGCGGTGGTTTTGCAGGTGGATTCTCGTCAGTGACTGTTGCGGGCTTTGGAGTCGTGGTGGTGGCAGAGGCGCCATGGGCGCCATCGTCACTGGGCACGCCAGACTCGGGGATATCGTCATCATCCATCTCGAATGGGCGCACAGTGGTCGGAGATTCAGGTACTGGCGGGGCATTGGTCTTGCTCTGGAAAAATAAAAATGGTCAGTGACGAGGTGAACGAAAGGAACCGGACGCCAAGCGTAAGGGGCAGCATGTGTGATCTCCAAGCACCAAATTGCGACTCACCGCATCAGTAGGAGCCGACATGTTGTTAGAATGGTCAAGTGGTTGCTATTGACAAGAATGACAGGTAAGGGCCGAGTAGTTCCAACTGGGAGATGAAAAGCTGGGTTGGGGAGCGACGAGACTAGGAGAAATGCATCTGGCGTTTGGGTTAACTTTAATAAAAGCACTTGCGACAATGTGATACGGCTGCCTTAATGCTTCGGCTGAGGGGTGACGACTGTCCAAGACGCTGAATGACGTTGCCCCGCCACACCTGCAATACCGGCAGCCTACCGACAGGGATTTTTGGCAATGCTGCGCCACAGGGATTGTTCGTTGTCGACACTACAGGTGGGTACCTAGCGCGTCACCTATGGCTAATAGGTAGAAGGTACCTAATATACATACATGCATGAAAAAAAAAAGGTGCCTAAACTGAAAATACTAAAAATACGGTGCTCTATTCATCATGTACTCTGTACCTATTCTTAGTACCCGGACTTATCAGCAAGGAAACACCACAATCACAAACACAACCTCACTGAACATCATGCCTAAGTTAAAATCTTAGATCCATGACTGAATAGGCTCTCGCGTAAGACGAGCCGAGTTATGGATTGTGCATGGCTGTTACGTTATTGTCCAGTCAGATATCAAGAAATAAGAGCATACATGTAACTGCAGGCTTTGCTACTCCTTGGCCTTTATCATCATGGCAGACTTCGACCTTGGATCGAGCTTCATCCCTGCCCTCCATAAACCCTCTGCCCTGTTGCCCATCGCGAAGCACCATGATAGTCTTCTGTATCTCATTGAGACACATCCGGTAACCATTGTTGTTGGCCAGACAGGCTCGGGCAAGACCACACAGATACCCCAGTTCCTTGAACATGCAGGGTGGTGTTCTGATGGGAAGATCATAGGAGTCACTCAAGTAAGTTCTCTTCCCTCTAGAGCCATGCAAACAGGCTGACCGCCAATAGCCCCGGCGTGTAGCTGCCACTACTGTTGCCGTCAGAGTCGCTGAAGAATTTGGCTGTGAACTGGGCAAAGAAGTCGGTTACTCTATCCGATTTGAGGATGTCACTTCAGCCGCGACGCGAATAAAGTTCTTGACAGATGGGTTGCTCATTCGAGAGGCTTTAGTGGACCCATTATTGTCACGATACTCAGTAATCATGGTTGACGAAGCGCACGAGAGGTCTATCAGCACTGATATCCTCCTAGGTCTTCTTAAGAAGATTCTCAGGCGTAGACCGGAGCTCCGAATCATCATTAGCAGCGCTACCCTTCAGGCAGAGGACTTCTTGAGCTTCTTCTCCCAGGATCCTGACAACCAGCCTGCGGGGGAGGGGGACCGCGAGACTGGCTCGATTATTAGTCTCGAAGGCAGAACATACCCAATTGACGTTCTTTACCTGGAATCGCCCACCGAGGACTATGTGGAGAAGGCCATTTCCACGGTTCTCGATATACACACTAAAGAGCCAGACGGGGATATTCTCGTCTTCCTAACAGGTCGCGAGGAAATAGATACCGCTATCCAAGCTATAGCAGAACGATCGGCACAGCTTCACTCAAAGTCCCAGTCAATCTTACCCTTACCACTTTACGCCGGTTTAACAACAGAGCAACAGATGTATGTGTTTGATGCACCACCGGAAAACACAAGAAAGGTCATATTTTCAACCAACATAGCAGAAGCATCTGTGACAATCGATGGCATTATCTATGTTGTCGACTCTGGATTCGTGAAACTAAGGGCTTTTGACCCGAGGACAGGCATCGAATCCCTAACCGCAACGCCCATCTCGAAAGCTTCAGCAGCACAGCGAGCCGGAAGGGCTGGCCGGACCAAGCCTGGAAAGTGCTTCCGGCTCTACACTGAAGAAGCTTTCAGATCATTGCCCAACACAAACGTACCCGAGATTCAAAGGTCAAATCTGGCACCGTTCATTCTACAACTGAAGGCGCTCGGGATTGACAATGTCGTCCGCTTTGACTACTTTACACCACCACCGGCAGAACTCATGATCAAGGCAACAGAGCTGCTGTTCTCTTTAGGGGCTCTTGACGAATACGCTAAACTCACGAAACCATTGGGCGTGCGGATGGCAGAGCTCGCAGTCGAGCCTATGATGGCCAAGGCATTACTATCTGCTTCCTCTTTCGGGTGCCTCAGTGAAATACTAACCATTGCAGCAATGACTAGCCTCGGTGGCTCTGTATGGGTTCAGCGGGAAGGCGAGAAAAAACATATGGAGTCAGCAAGACGGAGATTTGCAGCCGAAGAAGGCGACCATCTCACACTTCTAAATGTCTACCAGACTTTCGTGACGAAAGGAAAGAAGGAGTCAAAATTTTGCCACGATAATCACCTCAACTTCAAAGCACTGACTCGTGCTGTAAGTATTAGAGCGCAATTGAAACGCTATCTTGAACGATTCGGCATTGCCGTAGACGAGAACCTCAAAGCACCTCCAGCGAAAGCAGAGCAAGTCCTGAGATGTCTTACGACAGGATATTTTGCTCATGCTGCTAAGAGGCAGGCCGATGGAAGCTTCCGCAACATCGAAGGCGGCACAACACTCTATGCGCATCCAAGTTCCTTAATGTTCAATCGAAAGGCCGACTGGGTCATCTTTCATGAAGTGATGGAAACCGGCAACAAAATTTTCATCCGGGACATCACCAAAATCGAAAGAGGCTGGCTCTTAGAATATGCACCAGGATTTTACCAGTCCAAGTCTTGAATGGCCAGTGACCCCAACAGCAAATTAGTAATGTCACTCTCACGAGGACTTCCTTCTACAAGCATTAGAATATTGTTAGCACTAGCTATACCGACAAAGCTGGGGATCTTGGGGTTGATTAATGGAGGCTTAAATCCCGGTTACCAATTGTTCGATGCATGCAATCTTGGAAACATTGAAACGTCGAGTCGATCCAGCAGATATCCCTACATCGATCAAGATCAGCATGTCGAGCACCTACATAGCTTCAAAGGTCTCGAGATTTTCGAAAACCATGTTCGATAATATCTCTTCCCATTTCGCACCATCCATATCTCCATCAAAACCGGGAATCTAACGTAGTGCTTCATTTTATTATATTGGCTCAGCCGAGCCGGACGCAGAGTTGACCACAGGAACTCGACTCGGTTTCAAATTTGGTAGTCAAGCTGGTCGTCACAGATTAGCAGCTAGGTGGGCATAGTGGATATCAACACCGCGAGATGATTTTGTTGGAAGTGGACTGGAGACGGGACCGTCACCTTGCCTTGGTCTGTATTAACGGAGTTATCGCGCGCCACGTCTCCTAAGTAAGACTTGCAATCACACGACGCTGTCTCGCGGAATACCAATCACGTATTCACGCTTTCAGGATATCCCTCCAAATGCAGGGCAGCTCTCACAAGACAAGCAAGCCACAAGGTCCACCAAGGCAGCGGCCGCTCATTTAAACCAAACAAGCTCATCAGCTGCCGTCTTTACCCCTGACAATTTTGGGCCAAGTTACAGTATGGACAGTCTTGTTGGTTTTGGGGTCTTGGCAGCTCGATAAGACTCGGGAAGACCCAAGGTTCACGATCGCCAGTATCTTCATCTCGGCAAAAATAGTATCGCTGAGGAGGTGGTATTTTTCTACATAAGCTCACACAACAAGGTATGTACATACAGATCACAATATGTACATAAATGTTTGTCTTGTCTTGTCTTGTCTAAACCGGTACACTCCTCTTGCCACTAAAGTTCTAGAGCAGGATGGCCCACGCAGCTTGCGATTGGCAGAAAAGGGGGTTTGAGGGGCTCGGACAGCTAATCCATTCCTGACATAGCGCGATATACCCTGGACCGATATCATGGCGATGGTTCTTGTTCCTGCATTAGAACATCAGATGCCCTGAGTACTGCGAGCTTAGCACGATCCTAGACGCAGATTCGGGGGTTCTGCAGGCGAAGAGGACAGTGTCGGGCATTTAAGGACACTGGATAAATGTCTCCTTTTCTCTAATGAATATTGGGACCATTGGGTGGTGAGGACAGTGCTCCCATTCCTTAGGAATCCTGGGCCATGCAACAATGGCCTGCAGGCTCAGGGTAAAGCCTCCACCCCCCCTTCTTTCATTTCCGAGATATTAATTTTCATTCGTCCGCTCTCTAACCCTAGTCGTCCAAAAAGATACATCGACTTTGTACTCCGTCTATCACCTTCTCCGGTCTCTGCTTTTCGTTCCTTTCTCTCCCTTATTCTATTCCTTCAACCGCCTCACAGGAGTCCTTCGACAATCACCCAACTACCTGCCAGCGGGCGCGTCACTCTTTCCAACCCAACTTGAAGTCATTCATTTTTTGGCCCGCGACCAGTCATTCTTTTTGAACTTGCGTCCACCCTGGTGTCGTAGGAGGTGTTGATTCGAAGTCTAATTACCGCGTCTTTATTACAATAATACTAGTGTCGATCAAATATCAGTACACCGCCGCACTTCACGATCTTTACGACTTCATTCCTCGGAGTAGCATGGTCTGTTGATACATGCTCAAGTTCTGGTTTTGATTTGCTCCTTCGCTATCCGCACGAACGTTTTTGGTTGGTCCAGGTGAAGGGAAAGACCAAGTCTTGAAGCGTATACGCAGTACCGTCGAAAGGATGGGAGTACGATATCCCCGTGGCCATGGTCATGGCCATGGCCACTACCAGCTTCATTCAAGAACGCTGCATTTGGAGGTTGAACAGTCGGATCAACTGGAAGCTGGAACACTAGACATGACCAGCTCGGAAGCAGGTGATGTCTTCGCTCGGGTGATGGCTAGGACGAACAACACCGATGAGAAACCAGTCGGCAACACGATGACCCTTCCGATTACGCTTGGTGTTTGGTAAGATGCAATTTCTCTTCGCCCTGACCTTCAATTGGCTCACAATCATATAGTATACCCGTAGTTATTGCAATCTTTGTTCTAGTTTACCTCCATCGTAGATCGCAGGCTAGGATGAGGAAGGAAGACGAGTCGGATAAGTACAAATCGATGGACTTCGGGCTTGACGACAAACCTGCCAAAAGCAAGAGAAAGAGCGCCTTTCTTGGAATGGCGAAGGACCCGAGCCACAAAGCACAGCTTTCCATGGATATGAATCTGTCTAGTCCTTACCTACTCCCGCCGCATCTCCAGAACTCGCGGGAGTCTATGAATTCGCTGGCAAAAACCATCCACCAAAGCGAGGACCCCTACCGATCAGTTGCCAGCTACATGGGTAGCGACGCTACCTCCCAGAAAGGAGCGCTTTCTAGGGATTCTTCGGTATACACCAGCAAAACGCGCTTTAGTGGACCGAGCGCTGCTGATATGCCCCCTCAGAAACAAATGCCAACAGGTCCCCTGCCGGAGCTTCCCCCTGCCGCCCAGATGCCTCAACGCGCTGAAATCGTCGATGGCCCCGCGCCGCCAGCAAAGAATGGATTCCGCTTCGTGGATGATGGTCCAGGACTAGCCCAGGTCCCAGAAATTAAGGAACCTCCTGCCGTAGCTGCCCAGGTTCCCCGGATCGGCGTCGCACAAGCTTCTCGTCCTATCTCCGCCGAGTCCATGAAGGCAGACCACGTCACCGCTTCGCAGCCTGGATCCCAGAGGTCATCCGAAGGTCTCGGTATCATGCAAGTACCAGGAACCAAGCCATCTCCCACAGGTATGCAACCGTCCCAGGAGGAAACCATTCCCGCCATTGAGCCCAACGATGTCCAAGAATATGAGGCCTATGCCAATCACATCCAAGTAAGCGCATATGATGATGACGAGTTACACATGGAACAACCAGCAGTTCCACATTCCGCCGGATTAGGTGTACCAGCCAAAGAGAATCGACGCCTGTCCGTGGGACTTCGACCCCTGCCACCTGATGATTTCCTCGAGTCTGAAGACCCCGAGTTCAGGGCGAACAGAATCCGTTCATTCTACAAGGAGTACTTCGAAGACGGCACGGCTAAGACAGATGCGGGCAAGCCGCCACCCATCCCGCAGCAAGCAGCCTATTACGAGGACTATGACGCCAACTACTACGGCGAAGCGGCATACTTTGATCCCGAGACGAATGCTTTCGTTATGCCTTATGCCCAGCCCGTTACTCGCCGAGCCATGACACCGCCCCCCAATTCCCGGCGACCGATGCCAGGACCTAGACAACGTGGCCCTCATGGTTCGGTTGGAGGCATGTCTGGAGGGCCCCGCGGACCACCACGTGGGCCTCCTGGCCCACATGGAAGGCCAAGAGCTGGTTCTACGATATCAAGCGGTGGTAGATGGGCACCTATGAGCCCACGACCCGATTCTTCAGCCTCTAACCCACGCTACGGCCAAAAGCCGAAGAAACCCTTGCCCCCTCCCGCTGACCTTAATACTCTGCCTACACCCTCCAAGTTGAAAGATGACGCATTTGCTCTTTCAGGTGTCCTTGAATTTGCACCTCCGCCCACGATTAAAGATCAAGCAGCTGGCCGATCACAAAGCCCCGTTGGTGAGCGCCGACCATACGCCTTAAACACGCCTATCCACTCGCCCCTCGTGAGCGCCTTCGAGGAGACGGCAGCATTACCCAGCCCGTAAGTAAAACAGCGTTTTTGAATATAAACACCATGCTAACTAGGATCACAGGCATCTCCTACGTAAATCGGGAACGTTTACCGCTCTAGATTTCGCACCGCCGCGGCGGTTTAAGGACCAGGAGCAAATGAGCGACTCCGGCAGTATTCGCAGCAATCGCAGCGGTATCTCGACTGCCCAGCTAAGTGCGATACGCGGCGGAGCCGGCCGAGTTAGCCGTCTACCGGGCGACACAGTCTTCACCCAGCAGGCGATGTCGAATACGCTGAAGCCGTCTTGGAACCTGCGTGACTAGGTCTTGGATTAAGTTTCTCGTGCTTTCGAGTGGGAATTTTCAAAGGTCTGGATAGCACTGTATGGGAGGAGTTCTGAGCGCTATAGAGGGTCGGCCATTCTTCCGTCGCGTCGTCTTAGACCCGACACAACACAACATAACTGTATTTGTTAATGTCTTGAAATTTCATTTCGATGCCAAGTTGGGAGGGAGACGTTCGAATTCTGGGGAAACCGAGTTTCACGAACGGGAGAAGAACAGCAATGTCCAGGTTTATTGTTTTGCATGACGGCATAGCTGGGCGTGAGTGTAAGTGAAGTGAAGTGTGAGTGAGTGAGTATATATTATATACATATTATATGTCATGGGAGTTTATTATTACTATAGATGGGGATAATCGGCGTACAATGCCCTTCTCGTGAAGGTGATTGCGATATGTAGGGGAAACTACCTCTAATTGTTTTCTTCTGTCTGTTTCTGTTTTGTTTATTGATGCTAACCATTGGGGTTTTGAAGTATATATAGATAATGGGCTGTTGAGGTATTGTTTATTTCTCCCAATGGGTTCCCGTCGGTGATCTTCACATATATGTCCTCTGCCACCGGAAGCGATCTGCTATAAACGACTCTTTATGATAAATCTTCTTGGGTCCTGAGGTTCTTCGCAAAGCTTTTTATGTATTTTATTTGGTTTATCTGCTGCCGCCTCAGGGAAGAAAAAAAGAAACTCTTTGTTGATAACCCAACAAGACAAAAACGAGCCCTGCGCCAATGTCTAGTTTTTCATGCCTGCCTTTCAAGAGGTGGCTTGGTTGGACGAGAACTTACCCCAGTTCGCCCTTAACAACAATATGTAATGATTCCTTCATCTAGGTTTGGGTATCTACATAAGTCTAAGCATACACATAATCGGTATAATTCTTAAACTTGTGGCGCTGACGGTTTCACTCGCGACCTAGGTTATGATCCGATGTGATGCGATGCGGCTTATGCTACCAATTACAAACCACCCGAGCGGCCGGGGCTTTACCTCCCTCTCACTGCCTCCTTTCACACGGTTAAAAATAAAAAGTGGAATGAAATTACCCTTTGTTCCCCGTGCGTTCGCGTCGTACCGTACTAGGTAGTGCCTAGTTAGCTTTAGGTAGGTTGTTACTATTTACAGCTCAACCTATTACGTACATAATACGTTTAGCGGAAACTTCCTTTCTTTACTTCTTATTTTTATTTTCTTGAACTTTTTAAGCGTGCCTGTATGGAAGTTTGGTAAGGGGAAAAAAAAAGAAAAAAAAAAAAAAGGACCCCAGAAAGAGAAAAGAAAAGAAACTTTGAAAACTCCATTCAGAGACTAAGGCAGGTACACAATCAAATGCATACAGAGAGGTATTGTTTTTATATATACCTTGTGTGTACCTTAGTTTTTTTTATAGTTTTTTTTTCTGCTCGTCTAGAAGGAGATTTACCAACGCCCCGTAACAACCCCCCTGGCTCCTCTCCTTTCCTAGTTCTTCTATTATGTACATATAAACTCTGTGCATACTGTGTTTGTTTTGAATCACGCTGCGGAACACCCACAGTATATTTAACTACCAAGTAATCCTTCTCTCGGGGGAGAGCTTTTGTGTATTGTTCTCTGAGGCTTCTTTCTGTCTTAGACCTAGGTAACTCCTAAAAGGGTCACCTCGCATGTACAATATGTAGGTAAGTAGTACCTCACCGCCTAAGAAACAAACACGAGGTAGCGATGAAATGATTGGTAAAGAATCAATTGAGATTTATAAAATCATGTATTTCATCTCGTCTCATAAGAAACACCTCAGTATGTTAGCGCACGGTACGTATAAGTAGATATCATAGAGCTAAGTTAGATATATCCGAGCTAGTAGCAGCAAAGTTGGCAGAAGCCGTCCGAGGCTGGGCCAATACGATATCGATGACGATTCTTTTTTTCTTCTTTTTTTCTCATAGGCAGGCGACCGACCCGCTGCCGATCCCACAGAGTTGGTCATTAGCGTATTTTCTCCATGAGCAGATAGAGTCTGAGAGTCTAGGAGCGAGAGCGAGAGCAAATATGTAGATCAGATCCTCGGAAGCATTTCCCAAGATAGCAGGTTCGTGTTTTTCCAATCCTTAACAAGTTGGAATTCAGTCTTGGTCTTACACCCTTGGATTAAAAGAAGATCTTCAGATCCACGGGGGAGGAAACCCCAATTACGTCTTCCTTTGGAGAAATCAGATCTTATAATGACGTGAAAGATCAGAATACCCCCTCACAGACCGCGATCAAGTCTATCGTCGAAGAGAGAATGGGGAAACGGGGAAACCAGATTTCTGCCTTGATTATTTTATATTAGTTTTGCCTTCCTCGTCCATGATAGGGGAAACATAAGGTGTTGGGTGTCATTCAGCATGGGTATCTAACGCCATGTATTCAACCGTATCTTCCTGCACGTCAGCACGGCAGGAAACCGTCCTGAATAAGTTGCTAAAGTTGCATTACCACAAGACTGCTTTATGTACATAGGGAATGTCTGGGGGCGTTCACCGTTCACCGTTCACCGAGGGCCACACCAGCGTGCATCGATGGCGGGCGAGGGAGATGAGGCGAGGTTGATGTCTCACAAACTGTGGAGGAAAGAACTCACGAAATGGCCTACGATTGGTACCGAATCAAATAGTGTAGAGAGCTTTAGAGCTGGCAAATACACAAGGCCCCCTTCTCTGCAGCAGGTCCTGCAGAGCTTATGTAGGCCGTGCCTTAGGGGTCGCTGCACTTTGGCGAAGGCTAAAAGCTCATTGGTGTTGATCCTGAGTTTAGATAACTCGTAAGATGGTACGGCCCACCAGATTCGATTGAGATGGCTGAACCATCACACGTTGCACGCCGTGGCAGCCGTGGGTCTGCGGATGCGATGATACGGAGAAGCTCTCTGACCATGTGAAGTGAAGCTCTGCGTCGAGACGGCAGTTGGAAGCACGAAGTAGGTTAGGCTAGGTGGTCTACGATGGGTGAAGAACCTAAAGAGCCTTTGAGGCGGTCTCGAAGTCTGGTTGGGGAGACGGAGGTGGGACCGGCGAAGAAGAATTGCGTATCGGCGACAAACTAGTGTAGGTATGTACGTGTAGCACGCAAGCCATGTATGGAATACATCAGATAAAGGTAGCCACTTGGCCCGCCACCTAAGAGAGGTCGCTCGATATAATACGAAGCGGGCGGAGCGAGCAGTTGTTTCGCTAGCGATTCTACAAACTCTCGTTTCTCCTCATTGAAGGCGAGAAACAGAACCCCATTGTGCGGCATCCGGTGTGATTTGCTCGAAGGTCAGCTGGCTATGGTATGCAGTAGGTGAGTAAGTCGACATACATACATATATAGAGACTTACATACTTATTCACATATACATCATATCAGGTACATAGCATGAACCACCTGGATCTGGAACTCCATCGTTTCACTGCGTGCCAACGGACATTCCCAACCAACTTTCAAACGTCGCACACAAAGACCAGCCGACCGACCGACCGATCTTCCCGGGCGAGACCGTCTCACACTTATCGTACAACCACAACAATAACAACAACTCAGCTCCCAGCTTCTCGATACGCAAAGGGTAATACTAGATCGATAGTTCCTGCACGATTCACTATTCTTGACCGATCTCTCGAGGCGGACTTCGAAAATCAGCCGGTGGAGAAACACAGATCGGCAATATCAACATATCATTTTATCACCGTTTATTCCCAGAGAGGAGAAGAGAAGAGCAGAGCAGAGCAGAACAATACGTAGGTGCTGGTTGAAGTTTGAAAAGCCAGGCATAAGGAGATTATCATTGGAGGATTGAAGAAGAAAAAAAGCAAGGACCAAAGGCATTCTCAGAGTAACGTTGAGCAGACATCTGGTCATCGGTGTCACTGCAGGAAAAGATTGACTGATTGATTTACCTCTTCGGCGACATCGAACTTAAAAAGCTGGGATTGCTATTCAGTAGTAGGTACAAGGGGGGACACCGGTTCAGCTCGGAGGGGTAGAGCAGTGGTTTGGAGGAATCCGGAACAACAGCTACGACACACTGCAGACGGGACTGGGCCGCTGCTGCTGCCAGATCTGAGCATATCTTTATTGTTTAGGCTTGCCCTCACCAAGAAAGCCTATCGGGAGCACTACGTCTTGCGGCTAGGCCCTTTTCGGCTTACTATCTCGCTACGGGGACGCTCAAGCCTGAGCGGACAGCGTCTAAGGCCAAAACAAGCTTAGGTTGACATTTTCAACCCTCTCTTCGACATTGAGCAAAATTACCCCCGGCCAAATTCAATCAAACAACCTCGACAGCTCTCGAGAGTTCTTCCTATTCTCCCAACACCTCTTCTTATTATTCCTTTTTTTCTTCGAGGCTGTCCGGCGGCAATCAAGGTTTTTTTTAAGCTCCTTCGTTTCACCAGCGCCCTCTTTTAGAAGACCTGTTCCAGCTGAGATCAGCGCTGCTTCGTTGCACCGCTGTCTTGCTGTCCTATCATTTGGGTGGCGGCGCATACGAGCCGAGAGACACGACGAGACACGAGAGGGAACAAAATACCCTTGGGTACTCAGCCACGCCCTCTGCATTAGCGCACCTCGTTCAATTAGCACACCCCCAACCCCAGCCAGCGGCTCCCAGCGACAACCGCCCTTCCTCTTCCTCTGCCGTCTCCTGCTCGCGTCTCCAGCGTCTCAGCGTCGCACGACTCGAAACAATTGTCTTCAATTGTGCCTCCCCGCCGGGTCGCCATTCCTTCTCACCCAGTCTACACTGGTCCTCCACCAGCCTATCCGACTGCCAAGTCTCCTAGAGGTACGATTCCACTGACATCGCGATGCCGCCTGTGTGCCCCAACCCCAAAGCAATGCCCGCTGCGTTCCACAGTCTCCCAGCCCGGGCACTCGCCGTGCATGGTGAGGTGAATAGCCTCAACCACGCACTCCGCTTCCGTTTCTACTCTGTCGTCTTCCTCGAACCCTTCCCGATGCCTCCTTCATTCCATACGCCTACTACTTGCTCAAGCTAACATGGCTCCCCCTCCTAGACATCATTCTCGGTTGAAAGTCGCAGAGCGTCTCTTCGCCATGTCGTCTTCCAACGCTACAAGTGTTGTTGACACTAATACGGCAGCAACTTCAAGTGCGCCCGCAGACACGTCTACTGCTACTAGTCTAACTAGTTTAATAACTGACACCACTTCCACCACAGCCACTCCCGATCCCAGCACTACCGAGCCTTCCACTACAACTTCAGCTACAACCCCGTCAACCACGACTTCTGAACCGTCTACCACAAGCGAGCCGTCGACATCAACATCGACCACGGATCCCCCAACTACTACTAGTACGACTACACCGCAAACGACGCCCACCACGCCCACGCCTACCACTCCAAGCACCACCAGCACCACCTCCGACGAAACGACGCCTACCACCGAGACGACAAGTTCTTTGTCAGACCCGACAACAACGTCAACCTCGTCGCGCTCGAGCTTCGTCTTCACCACTACGCAGGTGACCACCGGTGAAAATGGGAGCACGCAATTCGTTACCATCACATCTATCGTGGAGACCGATTCTCCAGCAACGGATACGCCAAGCACGACATCGTCTGGAGCCGGTATCATCCAATCAAGCGACGCCCCGGCCAGCGGCAGCTTAAACCAATCCTCCAAGATTGCCGTCTCTGTTGTCGTGCCCATCGCCGCCGTGGCGCTGCTGGTTGTTGCCGGTATCTTCTTCTGGAGGAAGCGCAAGCAGCGAAAGGATGCCGAGGAGGAGAGGAGAAAGGAGGTAGAGGATTACAGCTACAACCCGAACAACGACCCGACCCTCCCCGATGTCAACAGTGCCGGAGGTGCTTACGAGATGAAGGAAGATGGATCTTCGGGGTATCGTGGCTGGGGTTCAACCACCTTGGGAGGTTCTACAGGCCGGAAAGCGTCGACCACCATGTCAGGTGGTGCACCAGGTGTGGCTTACTCGGACGCAACCTCACCTACGAGAGGCAACTTTTCTGACACAAGATCAGGAGAAGCATTAATTGGCGACGGCCCGCCCGAGGGCGAGATCCTTGGCGCCATGGGGCCCTCCGCCACCGACAACCGTGGCGGCAACGTGCATCGTGGACCTTCGAACGCTTCGTCCTCCTACAGTGCTGCAGGACGATCCGATGGCTCCGCCGACAATGGTGTTACTTACGGAGGCTCCCCTTACTATGATCAATATGGCAGCAACAACCCATACGTCGAAGGCTCGAATGGTGCCCAGCGTCCAGGAGAGGCGGGAGGACAGCCGGTCATTCGGGACAACCCAGCTCGACGCAACACTCGTATCGAGAATCCTTCGCATTACCCCCAGCAAAGCGCCGGCATTTCGCAGAATTTCTAGGCGCCAGCCACAAAGCGCGAATAGTTTATATGTCCTACGAGGCGCACGTCGATCACGATATCACTCCGCTCGCTAATTTTGCGCCCTCGTCTAAATCATCATGGATGTTAAGACTTGGGCATAACATATAACACCGCAACGCGATACTATCACTATGTTTTAGGAGTTGTGCTGCCTTGCTCCCTTGGATCGGGTTTCAAAATGGCGTTTCGGTGATAATTCTACAATTCGCCTTCCAACTATTCTTCTCTGTGCATAATATTTTCTTCTATTTTATTACCTAGTTCCAGCCAGCCATTTCGCGCCCGATCTTCGATTCATCCTTCTATTTTCGAACATCTACGGTACCGATCAAAATGGCATTGCGAACAAAGAAAATGCCATGACCCGAGTATATAATTTTTTTCCACCGGGAAAGTAACGCATTGATATATATGGGGGATTCTTTTTTGTCCTCTTTTTTTTTTGTTAGTTGGCGACGGTCGAGGTTTCTCCGCTAATTCTAAAGGATTTTTCTGGACCCTTGTGGCTTCAGTACTCTGCCTCTAGATATAGAAGGGAATATGCAAATCTCCGTGCAGGATTTGCCTGTTCGTCATAGCTCTTGATTCTCGAACAAAGCAACGCCTTTCATATCGATGGGGGATCGATACGCTGGGGGATATGGGCTGAAGAGACCACGAAGGTATCAGAGTGAAGAGTGGCGGAGAGAAAGTCGAATTTGCCAGTTAGGTAATGAAGGTCTACGGGCTCATTTTCTGTGGGTACCTAATGAGTTCGACTTTTACGGCCACATTTATCGTTCGCTATGGAGGGGAAAATAAAGGAGAAGACTTGGAATACGAAGTTGAGAGAGAAAGAAGAGGTATGCGCGCAACACGAACGGATGGGGGATGAGGGAGGGTGGATCGATAAACGTTGTATTGTGTGTGAGAGAGAAAGAATATTTATTTTTCCGAGTCAAGTTTTTTTTCTGTTTGAGAAAAGAAAACCGTTTCGGCAAGCCACGACTTTATACGTATCCAAAACTTCTGTTATATCCTGTAGAGAATTATTTTTTATTTTTATAATGCCTCGAAAAACTATGTTTTATATTTTGCCTTTGGATTTTCGAACTGAGCGCGACTTGGGCACTTTTGTGTGGATACGTACTAGGTTAGGTAGTTATAAGTTGCTACCTAGGATTCAACTCGGCGGAAGACAGATGAATATCTTAGGTCTTAGGTATCTATACGTGAAACAACGAATACCATGGTTCTTGATCCGCCTTGTATTAAAAAAAAAAAAGGATGTGTACACATGGCTTGGTAATGCTGGTGTGTATTGTTCAGTATAGTTGCGTGTACACAGCAGGTAGGCAATTGCCTTTTCTTTTTCTTTTCTTTTCTTTTTAAAAAGCACAAGAGCGAGTACAATATATATACATCTATATATATATGCGTTTATACATCCAGGTCTAGACAAGGTCGGTCATTTTTGTATACAAAAATTCCCCCTTAACTCCTCCGGCTATAACAAATCCAATACACAGTAAAACGCAAGATGAAAAAGGCTAATTCGCATTTCATTCGTTTGGTCGTTTTATCTTTCGTCTTGATCTATCTTTCCACTTCTTTCTTTCCTCGCTCTACACAGTAGTGTATATAGAGTAACCTAGTACCTCTACAACAAAAACCCGAATCTTCTGGCTGTTCGAAAAATGCCTTCCCCCCCTTTCCCCTAAAACCAACCAACAGGGGAAGAAGAGGGAAAAAGAGCAAACAAAAACGCCATTGCCCTCTTTCTCTCTCTATCATTTGATGACTCTTAAACAATTGGAATTCTATATCCATATCCCTCTCCAACAAACAGCCGGCCCCCTCCCTTCTTCCCCTCTTCCGTTCCTCTACTATCCCGTTTCTATCTTATGAGACGATGACCCCAAAGTAGATGATAGTCCATCAGCGGAGAAGAAGCATATCGTAGCTCATCCCACCTTCTAGAACTAAATCGGTGTGGCCCGTAAACCCAATCCGAGGGGTGTGCCTCTAGATAATACATAGAGGGCGGTATAGGACCCATTACGTAAGGTCTAGAGGAATGAGGCATGAGCCATTTCGCCCGTCCCGCTCGCACACACATGCTCGTAGATGTGGAGATGGGTTTTGTTCGCGCCGTGTGCCTGTTCTATAATCCCCTTTTTTTCACTCCAGACGTAGACACAGACGTAGACACATTGGCCGGCCAGCCAATTTCTCCAGTGAAAAACCAGCATATGGAAGCGTTCATAGCTTAGCCTTAATCGTCTCAGCAGGCGCGAACGTGGTAGAGCCGTTGCCATAGCCCTCGCTTAGGAGAACTCTATCCCACCAGAAGCGGCATTCCTCCTTGACGCGGTCTGACAGAGATGTGACCTGGGCCGCTATGCCTCGGTTCTGCCGTCCGCGCACGCCCATGCGTTCGTCGTTGCCTTCTCCGAAGAGCGTTATATTGCCTGCCCCAGCCGAGGTGGCAGCAGTACCACTGGTGAACGGGCTGACGAACTTGGGCCACGCGGGTGTACCCGTGTCGGTAGCGCCCGTTCCGGAGTTAGGATCACCAGTCGCCACAAACCGACTCCACGCTCTCGTCATCCGATCTGCCATCGCTACTAGGCCGGGGTACTGGCCAATGACGGACATGTCATGTGCCACTATTGGTGTCTCATCAGCATGGTCAGCAGCGCCGTGGGTATTCGACCTAGCAGCGTATTGATAAGTGTACACAGGCGCCGCGTTCTCTGCCGTCGAAGCTAGATGTGCGGTCTGGAGTACTGGGCAGATGTAGGCATAATGTGCATATGCGTCGTCGAGCCTCCAAAACTGGGTGCCAAACCCAGAAGGAGGTTTGTCGAGGTACATCTTCTTGCCGATGGTTGTGGTAGGATCCGGGTACATCTCGTTAAGTGTGTTCAGATCCGTCTCGTTGAGCGCCGGGATGATCGAGGACATGAGGCTGCGCAATGCCGACGAATTGCTAGCTCGTGGCGGGACAAAAACGGCACCCTCATTCGTGTTGAATCCCGTCAAAATAGGTATGCGCAGAACGTTGCCTTTATTCCAGGAATTAATAGGCAGATCTGGTATCACCCCGCCCGGGCCGTCGATGACAGGCTGGAAAGGCCAGCGCAAAGTCGCATTCCAGCGAGTCCACATATCACTAGATGCAGTGGCGAGAGTAGAGTAAGGCAAAGCACGAAGCTCTGTGAAGATGTCGTCATCTGGGGTATCGTCAATTCCACAGAGCGCCAAAAACTCTTCCCATTGCTTCTCATGAAGAGGGTGGTTAGGAACAAAGACAGCGCGGGCAGTCGAACCACCAGATTCAATGATTGCTTTCTGGAACGGAGGAGGTCCGGAGACGAGTTTATTTGCGGGCGAATAGGATATCAGGTGGTGCCCGATCTAAGTGTTGTCAGCTCGAACTCTCCGAAGCAGCCGTCCATCTACCCTGTGTAGCAGGGCTAGGATTCCCAAGGCAAGGGTGACTTACCGAGTGAGCGCCGGCGCTCAGTCCCATGATAGTAACATTATCAGGGTCTCCGCCAATATCTGCTACGTTGTTCCGCACCCATTCGAAGAAGAATTGTTGATCCTTCAGCCCCAGGTTCAGCAGACCCTCCTTAGCGGTCAGGCTACTCGGCAAGAAACCGAAGGCTCCAACCCGGTAGTTAAAGCTGAGAGCGATCAACGGCGCGTCGGCCCATGCAGCAAAGCTTCCCATGTTCCTCTCTCGGCCACGGCCCGTGTTGAAGCCTCCACCATGCACGTAGACAACGACAGGTAGCTTCTTGCCGTCAAGGCCCAGCCTCTTCATCTCAGCCGCGGAGGATTCCAAGTCATCGCCGAAGTGCGGACGATAGATATTCAAGTTTAAGCAATCCTCGCCCTGGCCGTCACCGCCACCGTGCTGGGGACAGATGTTACCGAACTTCAGAGCATGTTGCAGGACATCAGACTGCCCATTGATGTCGCTCAGAGGCTGAGGAGGCTTGAATCGGTTCTGGCCGCCAGTGGACTGCGCATAGGGGATGCCTCGGAAAGCCTGAATGGCTCGTGGGTACTTGGCGCTCTGCGGTATGACCTCGCCCAGGTAAGTGCCCTGAGCGAGTTTGACGGTTGTCGTCTTCTGCCGCATTGGTTAGCTCAACTACCAAGCGGTTTGACAGGTTTGACAGGTTTGACAGGTTTGACAGGCTTGGGAGAGGCCGGGATGGCAGAAGAGGAAGAGAGGAATGAATTGGAGAAAATGCGAGAAAATGCCGAGCTCGAGGGTCGATCTGGAGCTGTTATAAGCAGCGGGGGGAGGGGGGGAAGTGAAGCCGCGGGCCGGGGTAAATGCAGCGCTACAATGGATCCAACCAAATGCGACAGACAGTATGTATGTACCTTAAATACGGCATCAAAACCTGCGATATGGCCGCTGCGGTATAACCAGATGAAGAGCGTGATGAGAGTGATGCCGGTGAGGGTTGCTAGAGAGAGAAGAGCTCGGCGAAGGCGGCCTGCGCGTGACCGGGAGTTGCTCATCTGTAAGAAGCGCGGAAAGGGCTGAGAGACCTGGGGACGGGCCATTGTATTATCGTGGGAATCGTCGGTGTTGTCGTCTGCATTTCGGCTTCGGCGGCCACGGCCAAAGCGAATGTCACATACTCGGGGGGGCCATGAAGGGAATTTGAATTGCCGTGGTTGCGGTTGCGATTGGGTTTCTCGGTACGGCTTCTCTTGTTCCTGCGATTGTGGGCGTTGAAGAGTGCCGCCGACGAGCGTCTCACTCATTTATCGGCGATTGAATTAACAGCGATCAGCCCGTGAGACGAGCTGGACCGTGTTCCAGTGCCTTAGTTAAGTTTTGTCTTGGCGGTGCCGTCCTACTGGTGGTGGTGGTAGTGGTGGGGGAGAAAGGGTGCGGATTTTCAGGGGATGGGAAGAAAGAGAAGAAGCTTGAAGCTTGGCCTTTAACCTATGTCTAGGCATGTATGTGCTAATAACGGAAAACGTGATAAGACGCCAGAACCGGCCCTGTTACTTACTTCAGGGATTTCGCGCATGTAGGACCAAATCTGTTCCGAGTAGACATTACAAATCGATCGCTCTGGACCTTCAGGTTGTAGCTGCAGCTGCACCTATTCCCCGAGTACCCTAGGTGCTGCTGATAGCCAGGCTAGTACATCGGTTGTGCATGTCATAGTTACCTACATACTCAGCCCCTTTCTCTAATTGCTCGTATTTCCATGGCACAGCTGGCCTGGAAGAGGGTGGGTTGTATTCAGGTAAGATCAATGGGCCCATGATACTGAAAGAACGCACGCAACCAGATAAGCTTCACAAGCCACAAGTTACGTAGAGGTATGTACCTATGGGATGGAAGAGGCCGATGAGGAAGATGTAAGAATGATGGTGGGATAGTGTACAAATGCCCTGTGAGCTGTCCTTTTTATGGGCTAGGCTAGCTACCACCTACACTAGTCCCACACTGCCTGGGCAGGTACCTTCCTACATTTCCAACCTATAGGGTTATCCCGCCGTCACAAGCTAAGCTAATTCAACCCCAGTCCCCACCATAAGAGGTATGGTATTTCAAGTTTTAACACGCCTCAGCACTCCTTGAACGACCCCATTTACAACGGGCAATAGTGTCGTAGCGTATACATCACACTTAGTCTACAGAGGGGCAGCTTTCTACGGTTTATGTTTCACAATATTTTCGATTCCGATTTACAGTGTGGCTCACGGAACAGTATTGGTCAGCAGCTTATAGACTCGGTCTACATATTTATGTAACCCGGTAAGGTTGGTTAATGTTGTTGGTCCCTATAATATAATCTAGCAATTCATCCACCAACGAAGAAGGGGAGGTGTAGACCGCTCGGCCGGGCCGTCCGTCAGCTTCACTAGCTTCGAATTTTACCTTCGGAAATCAACATGTAGCAGCCAAGCCGGCTGCTTATACATCACCAGTTGCTTGCTGACATAGCCTTAGTTTACTAGAGCCTAGGTATTATCTTTACTTTTAGGGAACAAAGACTGGGTGATAGCACGGATCGAGAACACCATGTTCAAAGAGGTTCTACATGCTGATGTGTTAATGAGGTAGGTATAATAAGAATACGCTCTCAAAATCCAATCCTTTAGCATTCGCCCTTGATGTTCCTAGGCTCGTCATGTTTCTAAAATTTTCTATGAATATCTTGTATATAGGTAGGTAGTATGTTTTGCCAACTCTCTATAGTTGCCAGCCTTCACCCAAGAATGATAGGGCTTCGTATATAATAGCAAGGCACAATACTGCTATCTTTCGGCTCATGTAACAAGGTCACCACTAAAGACATAATACTAAATCCGAGTCTATCATAGCATTTGGATTTAATCACAACTTAGGACTGTGTAACCATGGGTAGGGGGTACTACCTTGTTAGATAATAGGTGTCATCGTTACGCAAGCTTTTATGGCTCTTTTTTATACGTAGAACATGAAGACATACTGACTTGTTACACTTGTTCCTTGTTTACTGCTTCCCACCATATTTCGAGCTCCTTCGAACCGCCATCGTACCACTCTCGGAAGGGGCGGGAACGGGTTACCTGTATCATCGTAAGCAGTAATAGTAAGAAGATAGATCCGTGCTAGGTAAGCGACAGGTTTCTTAGCGACTACCTATACTACCTTGCTTCCTCTTGCTAAAAAGTCGGCATTTTCTTCAGTCCGTCCCATCCGACGTGCAAACGACTCGCAACCCCCCTCTCTTTTATAAATATTAACATTGTGGTTCTGGGGTGTTTCCAGCTCCCTCTCTCGCAGCGTACGACGTGCATCTGTATATGTAGTCCAATAGACTTATGATGATCCACAAAAAGTGAGCTAGGTTAGATGGATATATATACCTAGTAGTTACTGATTCACGCTGCAGTGTAGTTTGCATGCCACACCGTACGTTGAGCCCGTATACTCGCCTCGAAAGATTCAAATTTTTAGCCCAAGACCTAGAAAGTAGTCGGTCCAACACATTAGCAAAGGTACGCATCGTACAGGCCACCCGTAATCTTGTCTAGTGTAGCTTATCCCTATAGGCCTTAGTGCGGTGGATTAGGTATTAAGCTCCCGCTCTTCGAGAGCCACAACAACCCCGGTATCTACGTGTATCGTTAGGTAGTGTAAAGTTTTTCAGTCTCTACAAAGATGATTGATCAGTATGACTAATGATCTCGTTGGCTACCTAAGATAGTTTCTCTCTTTCGCCAACTGGGGCTATTATCAGTTAACCCCGGCGGAACCCGAGCTAGAACGGATAGTAGCGGTGTATATATATACTAGCCAAAGAGCGAGGACCGACATCGGGCATGATGGCGGAGTGGTTAACGCGCTGCCCTGCTATTTATAGAGAGGCAGTTCCCTCGGGAGCGCAGGTTCGAATCCTGCTCATGTCGTAGTTTAGTTTTTTGCTCTTGACTTGCTTGTGAACTCAACACAGCAACGGGACTGTCTCTGGTTAGGCAACCCAGCCCAGACATTCAAGCGCCATCTTCAATATTTTGATTCACAGTAATCTTAGCTTTCATACGGGTTGTATCCACGAAAAGACTATGTGGAACTTAATATAAGACAAGTAAGTCTATTTGTTTCAACCTGGTAGAGCCGTGAGACATGTTCTTTTTTAGATCCACTGGTCTTCAGCCTGATTTGATATCTTGGATACGAATCATTAGCCGAATACTGCTGATTGCACACACATCCGACGTTACCTAGACCACATTGACTTATCTCTCTCTCTAGTTGACAATTAACGCACCAATGCCACATATGAAATGCCTCGCTTCTTCTAGAGGTACAACACATACGAAAGTAGGGTAGTTATAAAGATGCCATCCGGGTTGTATTCTGGAATGAATCGCGTGATTCGGCGGCTTTCTAACGCGAGCCTCCCTGCACGTAATGTAAGTACTATATGATAAAAGTCGATGAGTGAAAGAACCTTCATTTAAAAGTTTAGAGGATCTAGTATGACCATAAACAGGTTATGTAGACAAATAACATGTAAGTAAGGTAAGCGAGACTTGCAAGGACTCGCTCGGTCTATATTTTTGAATATGATTTTCGTCTACGCTACTCGTAGCTGACCTCCCCTCTCTTCCCCCCTTCCCCCTCCTCGGTTGGCATTCTCTTAAGAGGGGGGGGAAGACTCATATAAATCTGTCATATCACATCATATCACATCAACATCACAGCCTCGGCTCCTCTCCTCGTCCACCTTCGCGAGCACGACATCCTCCCCGCCGCATCCACGGGGCCCGCTGTCGTTGGTATCGGCGCCGCCGGAGGGGCGTGCATATCGGCCGTAGAACAGCGGCCGAAGTTGATTATACAGAGGGTAGGTAATTGGATTCCGGCGACAATGTTAGCTTATCTCGATATCGTCGCCTTGAGTACACCGAAACTTACTACTACTTACTACATCCCGGCTCATACAGTCTTGCTATCATTTACATACCTACGTGACCGACCGTCTAGCAAAACTACGCAATAGGTAGGTATCGACCTTGCTGTCCGAACACATTCCCGCTGTATGGCGTGCCACGTTCCAACTTGCTCGAGATTAGCATCTGACAAAGATAGCTTGGATACCCTCCCGGGCTACGCACTCGGTTTCACACGAAAGAGAACTAGCTAACCAGTACTCGTTAAGGCGACTTAAATCAAATTAAGTTGTTTACTTTTTGTTCAACTCTCATGGTAGTTGAATCCGAGGGTATAGTACATGATCAATGATACACCAGCCAAGGCAATAAACCTGCCCTTCTTATCGATTCCGTCAAAGCAGTGATACAATACTCCATGAAATGCCTGATCGAGGCGTACCGGTGAACGCCAGACTCGGCGCTCCAACGTCTCCCAATGCAAATGCAAATGCAAAAATACACAGAATTATAATATACCTTTTCCATCCACTACACTTTTTTCATGACCCGACTTCTGACCCTTCACACTGCGACGTCCCGTAGAGAACCAACAGTCATCCTCTTTCTTGCCTGCTTTGCCGCCCATTCCCGACTCTGCTGCCGAGATCTTTCGGCAGCTTCTGCTCTTGCGAGTTTGGCCAGAGCCTCTCGTTCCCGCTTCTCACGCTCTCGTTCCTCGGCCAACGAGTTATCCCGTTGGTATATCTCATGGCCTCGAAGCCTTTGCTGTTGTACCTCCTCTGTCGAAACTTGGCTGCGCTTGCCACTAACGCTTCTTGTGGAACTTGAAGCTGCGCGACTGCTGTCACTTGGAGATGATTCAGGATGAAGGCCTCGACCGCGTGGTTGCGATTGACCGTTTAAGTGAGATAACGGTGGCCGAGAACTTGGTAAATGGATCGTAGATGCGCGCTTGTTTAGGCTCGGAGCAGCTTTCTGGGCCGAATTCTCTGTTGAGACCACTTTGTTCTGTCGCGCCCGGCTCGCTATTGTCTCGCGAGGAACCGTACTAGGAACGGCACTGGAGCGAATGGGCCTCGCCTTGAATTCCCGCCTCTTTCTCTCTGCTTCCTCTTGTGCTCTCAACTGGGCCTCATGTTCTTCACGTTTGCGACGGGAGATGGCTTCTCCCGGGAGCTCAAAGTTAGGCCGCGTAGGTAGCTTGACTGATTTGGTTTTTCGCAAACTTGACGCAGTTGGTTTGGTTGCTTGCTCTACTGCAGCCTGCGTTGAGATACGAGCCTCCCGCTTCTCCTTTATCTTACGAGCGACTGCGTCTCCTGGTAGCTGGAAAACTGGGATGGTGGGTTGCTTCGTTGATTTGACAGGCGGTTTCGGCGGTAGAAGGCTTGCAAGCCCATTCGCTATACGCTTCTTAAGTGGTGCCTGGGCAAGAGGTTTGTCTTCGAGTTTCAGCTTGGGAGAGTCTAGGAATATCATCGATGTCGCCTTGCGTAGCGATGGTTGCCGTGGCTCCGTAGCGGGCTTGGCTCGGACAGAAGAACCCATTTTAGGTACATTCTTTTGAACCTGTGGCGTTGCAAACCTGACGGAACCGGTGCTCTTTGCCGAGTCGGGCAGGACTGGATGTTTGTTTGCTGATTTGGGCTGATGGGAAGGGACCATTTGTCTAAAGTGAGCAGCCTTGTCAAAAGCTTCGAGCTGATCCTCTAGTTCATCTAAAGCTTCGAGAGTGTCTTCAATTCTCGAAACAGGTCTTGCCATGGGCGACCTCGTGGTAATCACATCCAGGAAGCTATCATCCCCTCTGGTTGGAGTCGAAGACATAGGAGTAAGCCGCTGGGGACCATCGGTCGACAGAGCGCTTAGGCGCTTGATAGGGGTGGTTGGATTGCTATTGATCTCCGCGACAGCCATATTTGCTTCACCTACAGGACCTCCGTCCTCTTCTAATATGTCCTCGTCGCTCTTTAGTGGCGTCACCAGAAGCGTGTAAGTGCTTGGCGCACAGTCTTTCGTGTGGCTGTCGCCTTCAAATTGTTCCTGTGTCGGTAAGAGATTGCAACCGAAGAACTGTGTCTTGATTACGGGAGTGGCTTCAGATTCTGAGATGGCACTTTGCTTTGGAAGGGGGGAGGTGAACGGAACTGGAACTCTGACAGAAAGTACCCATTCAAAGTCGCCGTTGCGATGCTTCGCTAGCTGTTCTTCCACAGACGGTATACTCTGCGCAGCTATAGACAAGGGGTGGCGCGAATATTGTTCCACTGCACACAGGGATGTCAGCATGTGAAGGCGATGCTACATAGATAACTGTACGCGATGAGTTCAAGGTGAGAAATGATGGGTACATACCTGGCAGTTCAAGAAAGTGTTGCGAATTGTCCGAAACACTCGGGGCCGCGGATTCAGATTGACCACGAGACTCGTCCTCCGGAACAGTTTCAAGGACCTCAAAGGTATTGGCGGCAAGTGATGGTCGCGTGAGTCGACTCCCAGGTTGCTTCTTCTGTTTGCCAACCCAATCAAAGTCGTCCTGGACCCGGCTGAGTTGGTGAGTTTTGGTGTCGATGTGAAGCTGTCTGAGATCTGTAGTGACAGAATCGACAGTTGAATCTGAAGCTGAACCGGCGCTGGAGCGGCGGTTCTGCGAATGCGGAATGGAGAGGTCACGAAGGATGGCAGAGTGGTTCGCCCTGGCGGTCAAGTTCTCGTAGCACCAGTGGTCATCGTCGCTAGAGCTTGAGTCGCTTAGGATCTCAAATCTCGCCCGAGATGGTGTAACTCGAGACATGGCTTCTTTTTGATCGACCGCAAGCTACAGGGACCCAGATGAGACGGCAGGGATATCGGCCAAATTGGACGTAATAAGTGGCCTAGGGGTTCACGGCGAAACTAGGGTTCTAGAAGAATTGGTAATTTCGGAGATGCAGCACGGGGACGCGAGTGACCTGTGTTTACCAATAAATAGCAGCGGGGTGAATTGGCCGTCGCCTTGATTCGTGCGATGGAGGGAAACAAATAAATGGACCAATTATCGAAGCTTGGTGTGATGCTTGTGATAGATGCATGGATGGAGAAGAACAGATGGATCGGCCTGGGGAATATGGACGACCCTTGGGCGTTGTTTAAAAAGGGTATGGGCTATATATTCACAGCTAGGTAGTGCCTGCACACCATGTGTCTCATCTTGTTCCTTCCATCTAGGTACCTTTCCGATCTAAGTAACTGCAGTGACTACTTCTACTTGCAGATGGTACCTGTCAAAACGCGTAGGTATTTTGGCAATCCGCAACCTCGACGCGCCTCCCCCGCTTGGGAAGAAAAGCGGAGACATGACATAGCCCAAAATCGCCCTAACTCCAGGTAGCGCTTTTGATGCTCATGTAATGTTCCTGTGTGCCGTGGTAAATGAGCTGGCAATACATATGCTAATACTACCTAACATGAGAATTTCCGGGCTTGACGGAGGAAGCACTGATACCCAACGGCTCAAGGTCCGATTGACTCTCACTGTGGGTATTGCAGGCCGAGGACACCAATATGGAGTGCCTAACTCTATGCAGAGAGTGACTCTAAGTAGCAGTAGTGGTGGTGTCCTGCTCGCTCTCCATCCCTTCCGTTTGGGCTTGCAATGATGGCGCATGCTCTGTTGGGATGCGGACTAAGGTCTGCGGTAAGGGTACCGAGTCCGGGTCCTCCTGCGAGCTCAACTGGCCATCGTCCGCATTGCGCGGACTCGGTATCTTGGCTAGTCAAAGTCAGTATTACAATCGCTTCTGAGGACAGATGCGCGGCCGTGATCGTACCTGATGCCATGTTGATGGCTCGCAAGACATTGTGCCAATTTCCCAGGACAGTCGCTATGGCTGTGAATGCACACGTCAGCCCAAAAAGCAACCCAAGAGGCAATGCAACGAGCAATGCTCATGCATGATTGTTCGCACCTTCAGTTCCATCCGACAGGGTCGCCAGCTTCTGCTCCAGGGCTTCCATTTGCTCTGCGACCGCCGCGCTGAGATCCCGCAGCTCTTTGAGGTTGTCGAGCTCTGCCTTCTTCTCATCGATTCGCGCCAGCAGGACAGACGACTGTCCTGCGGACTGGGCACTAGGGTTACTGCTAGTAGAGCCCTGGCGCAGATGGCCGGGTAGCGTCCGCGAAGAGAATGCCATGGTGGTGATGTCTGGTTCTCCGACCTGCAGAGCCTGCGTCGCAGCGTATCAAGGAGTTACCTCTGGCGTAGCTTATATGTGTTCGATTCTGGCTGGACACCCAAAGACCGAGAGTGCCGAGTTGCCAATACCAAAGATGTCCTCGTTGGCCAAGCGAATCATTCCCTTGGAAGCGGCAGCGAGCATCGAATACTACCACGTATTTAGATAGTTGTTAATATCCGCTATGGTCGCAGTCTTTCGCAATACTAGGTATCCTGATTTTGAAGTTCCCACGTGTGTTAGCCTGGCCTTTTAGCTGTAAGTAACCCTCTAGCTGATAATTTTGGCGGACTATACCATCCTGGGAATAGCCGGGCTGAGCAGCCTTCGAGCCTTAGGTACCAGTTGCCCTGCCAACAGAGCCCCTGCAGGCTAGTGGGGACACACACGACATCCATGCGACTCATTTCTACCAACAAAAACCAACAAAACTTTGAACGAAAACTTGGGCATTCATTCACCGCATTTGCCGAGTACCTTACTTACCTTTGCAGCAGCACCCATCACCTACGCGTAACGCTTTGCTAACGCTTTCCCGATACTCTTGCAAGATTCAATTCACGGCTCGGGGGATTCAATCAGTGTTATTACGGAGCTGCAAGCCCGCTGTGCATTGTTTTGAATCATTTCGACCCAGCTCGATGAATTTGTACCATGGCGCGACTCAACGAACCCATAGTGTCAACAGATAGCTTAGAAACGCGTATGCTCCCCCACGCGTCTCGGGAATCTCTCCAAGGCACTAATTCGCTTCTTTGCCGCAGTACGTCGAAAGTTTCTACGCCAAAACCGAGATATTGCCCGGACAAATTCGACTCAGTCGCTCAAAATACGCAGCCTGGAAAATGAATGCGCTCGGATGCTCTCCGAGAACCTCGAGCTTCGAGGACAGATCATACGGCTCGAAACAGAACTGCAGGAGAGCAGAGCACAACGGATCGCCGACCATGCTCTCGAGATCAAGGCGAAGATGGAGGCCCAGCTTGTCGAGTGGGGGGCAATGCTTGCAGGTTTAGGTCACGAACCCGTACCCAGGAATCGATCCCCCAGAGCGGCCAAGAAGGCGAAGACGAGAAATAGCCTAAGCCGAACTAGTTGGGGTAGGACTAGCATGTCTGAGTGGCGGAGACGGGACACCATGAGTTCGATGAAAGATCTCGAAGCTGCCGCACTTCAGGAAGGCAGGTTGCCACCACTCTGGGAGGATAAGTCATATCCGCGCGAGACACTCAGGTAAGCCCTCCTGTTTTGTGCGCTTCATATGGGTTAGACTGACGAGCTTGTCAGCCGGGAAGAGATTCTAGCATTGCGTGAGGTCGTCGAGGATGGCGGCGACTCGCCAGATCTTGGCCCGCCGCCAGTATCGCGTTTTGTCGATGAAGACCCGGTCAAGATTGACCTTCCTACTAAGTATTCTGTACCTAACCATACAGAGTCGCCTACTTCACCACAAAAATCATCGAAGAAGCCTGAGGATCGGTCACCACCTCGGGCGATCACTACGGAACTAGAGGAGGCGAGCCCCAAGAACACTGAACCTACAGGTGCAAAGTCAACAACTATAGCTGCTACCACAACCGAGCCGCTCTCTATCAGCCCAGCTGGTAAGGCCAGCCTAAAGAGAAAGACTAGGGACGAGGATGAGAAGGAAGATGTTCAACCGTCGAGGCCGCCTCCACAACCTACCTTAGCCACAAAAAGCCAGAACGAGAAAACTACAAACGCCAAGGTCCGGTCTGTAGGAAGGCCAATTAAGAATCTACCTTCGAAAAGGGATGCACGACAGGGGTTGACCACTTCAACCCAAAGGAAGCCGTTAGGCGCGAAAAGCTCAAACGATATCATCAACTCTCCGAAGAAAGTTTCAGCAAAGCCTCCTGTCCAGGACGAGGTATCAAAGGCGAAGGCAGACTTGAGACGTGACGAACAATCCAAAGAGCGAACGAGGTCAAAGAAGGAGGCCATACAAGTTGAAATACCTGCCCTGCCACCACCGCCGGCGCCTGTAGCTAGCATCGAGGTTGAGCAGGATAACTTATCGCCCGAACCACATTTGACGGTACCGGATTCTCCTGAGCCATTGGCACCTAAAGAGGAGATCAGAGACACGCCGCCTCCTTCTGATATCTCATATAGGGGGGAGACGTCTCGAGGCAGCCGCAGAGCTAGAACTGCTGTCAGCTATGCTGAGCCTAATCTTCGGGATAAGATGCGACGGCCTACTAAGCAGTTGTTCGATGCCGTCTCGGGCGAGGGCAAGCACATGCGACGAACTAGTCAATCGAAGAAGGACGAGCCCCAGTCTGGTCCCTCATCAGTAGCGAAGTCTGAGGGCCGCGACTCGTGCAGAGACATTTCTACAGTCCGAAGCACATCTACTGACCCAAACCATCCGGATATTATGGCCAGCCCACTTGTCCAGAAGACCGCTAGGTCTGCTCCTTTAGACGACCTACCGACCTCGGTGACAGACCGGAAGAAGCGGAATTCGTCAGCGGTCGTCCCAGGATCTGATTCCGAGTCGTCGGGTAGGAGCAGCACGAAGCCGGCCTCGAAGGGTAGCAACCGCCGCCTCGAAGAGATTGCGGCGCGCGAGGAAGAGGTCGCCAAGATGTTCGACGGGCCGGACGTCTACGAATTCACCACCTCGTCGCCGAAAGACGAGCCGAAGAACCCGGTGCCGGAAGAAGAGGAGGCGCCGCCGAAGAAGAGGGGATCCCGCCAGCCGAGATCGAGAAGGCTGTCTTCCATGGCGGCCCACGAGGACCTCGCCGAGCAGCCGGACTCCGAGGGCAGCAGCGAGAAGGCCGCCAAGGGGGCCCACCCTCGCAAGCGAGCGTCCATGATGCTGCCCAAGAAGTCGAGGATGGACGTGGACGTGGACGCGGACCAGCCGGACGGCGGTCCCAGCAATATCGAGGGGGACAGCCTCGAGAGCTCCTCGTCCGCCGAGGCCGACGGTAGCGCGACGCAGACGCAGAGCCGGGCCTCGATGAGGAGGAGAAGCATGATGTTATGATTTCAGGGTATACCATGACCAACCACGACGGACGGGGATTTTTGTTGCATTGGGGCGTTATAGCAAAGAAAGAGAAAAACGAGGAAAAGATTCTCCTTTTTCCGTTGTCAGTTTTTACTTCGGTCTCGAGTAATTGTTTGAATAATGCGCAAGAAACTTCCTCTTCCCCTCTAATGAAGGAAAGGGGGAGATGATGTCTTTTTTTTTTTTTTTGCTTCAAAACCATAGTCATAGCGTTGGAGTACTACTTTACTTTTTTCTTTTTTCTTTGTTCGTCCTTAGGATACCAATTTTACAATCTTTTCTCCCGCCGCGGTGGTATTATGCCTAGGTTGCTGATCTTTCGATCTTCCTCGGTATATTTGATTTGCGAGTGATTCTTGTGTGTTCACCCGGTTTGCCTCTGAGAAAGAATAAGGGTAACTAGGGGTAGAAACTTGGGACGGAAAAGAGAAACTCGTAATGATCGGAAATATTTATAATTATTTATGTCACGGTATCCCTACACGGCTTGAAGTGCCGTGTGGTATTTCGCGGTACAAATACATGTCAAGGACAAAGCAAAGCTTACCCCTGGTATGCTCTGTCAGACAGACAGCTTCTGTACGGTTATGGGCTTTGTTCAGCCATACTGCAGACTGGAATATCTCCAGAATTTCATAATTTCTTACCCACTTCCATGGTTCGAGGCAGTGAGCTTCTACATACACCGATTTGCTTTTGCTTCAACCAACTAAACTGGGGGCATCACAATACGTGGGTGATGGCTCTCACTTTATTATTGTATACAGGGCCCTGCATCGTCACCACTACTTCCCAACTAGGGTTTCCTTGCTTGGCCTGGGGCCTATGTAAGTATTTTACGGATCCATCCACCCTCCTCAAGATAAAAATATAAGTAAATAAACAAAATAATCACGACGCTCCCGTCGGTTCGACCGGTTTCGTATAAGTCACCTTTTCCACCGCCACATTTTCCGTTCCGTTCGCATCTTTCCTTAGCTGGTAGACGTAGAGCGTGAGTGATATACCTTGTACCTATACCATCTCAGTCAGCTAACAGATCTATGAATCTGGCTTTCCAATTTCCCTCGAAATTGCCATCTCCTTCTTTAATTTTATCCACCAACCAGTCCCCCCCATTCCACCTCTGCTCCATATTGATCGAGCAAACTAGGATGTAGAAAAATAGAGGGAGAGGGAAGATCTACTCACATCCATCAAGCAGAAACTCGGTATCATGTCCTCGCCCTCCTTGGTCCAGCCAGTGGTGTAGGCGCCGGTGGCGCTGCCGGGGTTGACGAAGAACTTGTCCATGTACTCGAAGGCGTCGAAGCGGTGGGTGCCGCCCCAGCAGAGGACGTCGACGTCGAGCTTGTGGGCCTCGGCGAGGAGCAGGTCGGGCTCGGTGGAGACGAGCGTGAAGCCCTCGACGAAGCCGATGCGCAACGACCCGTGCGTGACGACCTGGGACACGGGCAGCGACGTCGCCTCCACGTCGAAGCGGCCCTTGACGATCTTCAGGTCCGGCGCGATCGTCCGCAGGTACTCGTACGTGTGCTTGTCGGTCAGGTTGCCGAGGCACAGCGTCTGGCCGATCTTGCCCGGCGAGAGGAGCTTCTTGAACTATACGTGCGGCGGCGCGGGTGTTAGCGCGACGGTGTCTAGGGGCAGACGGGAGCACGTAGGTAGCTCGATCTGGCTGGTTCGGTTGACGCCTAGGCAGGCGAAAGTAGAGACATTACCTTCTGTGGTATGTCGAGGGCTCGGTCGGGAATATGTAGGTCCCCGATGACGAGGATCAGGAAGGCCATCTGGACGGGTTATCTGGGAGGGTTCACGTGTCGTTTGGTACTGCTACTGCGTATGCGACGAGACGGGGTAGACGATGCGCAGTAGGACAGTCGGCGGGAGAGCGGGTTACTGATCTCACGGGGCGGTAGCACGGATTCGACAGGTAGGTATTGACTTGCGGTTTCCAATTCCGAGCTGGTTAGGGTAGCTAGAGTGGTCTGCTATTGTGGTTTGCTTTTTTATAGGGCCATTGAATACCAGCTTCGCCGTTGTTCGCAACATTCAAGTCTCGAGTCTTGACCTTGAAGCTATCGCAAGTTGACGTTTCTCGGAGCTCAACTCTCAAGTTCATTGACATTGACCCAAGCCAAGCCCCTCAATAATTCCGAGCTAAGCCGGCTTGGGACTAGTACCCATTCGGTTCAAAGCTCCTCCCCCTTGCAGCATCAAAAGCAAGGGTCTCCCTCCATTCAGCAGCTTCCACCTACACTAAACCTTTGGCCGAAGACGGAGACTGTGAATCGACTTTTTAGAGCCCGAAAGGCTCGGGCAAGTTACCAACAGTGAGGTCCTGACAGTGGGGGCTTAGTCATTTTTTCTTTTGGGGAGACCGTTCACGTAAATCTATAACCTTTAACCTTAGTGTTAGTAAATAGGCTGACTGACAAGTGCCATTTAAACCCCGTAGACCGCTTCAATCAACGGACTTTTCGCGGTATTCGCCGTCCAAGTGTTTTTATGTAAAAGGCCGGGGACCAGAGGTTGTTGTCTTAGAAAACGGTCCTCCTACCTGCTCAGGTATACCTAGGGCTTCACCTGAAATACAGGCGCGCAACAAGGTTCGCCTGAGTCCCGCCTGGCCTGCCTATCACCTGAGTGTGCCTGTTTTCCCCTCACGGTCATTGTCAAGCTGGCTTACTCAACCTTGCGGAGGGTTTCCGGAGCGGCCCTCGGCGCTATGCCCCGCCAGATGCTCCAGGCCAGTCCTTCTTCCAACCCCGCGTCCCGAGTCTCGATTATATCACAACATCTTACCGGCGTCCCACCTGCTTCCTCTCCCCGCCCATCTAGCAACAATTTCGTCTCTTCGACACAGAGCCGTAGCTTGTCGTCCACGCCGTCTTCCAACATGTCTTCCCAGCCCGAACACCCCACATTGCTCATCCCGGGCCCCATCGAGTTCGACGATGCAGTCTTACAATCCATGAGCCATTACAGGTTTAGTAGTCCCTCTCCTTGTTAGCTTATGCACCATTTTTCGGGCCCTACGTCTAATACGGAACCGCCAGCGAATCTCATGTCGGCCCCGGTTTCGTTGCCACCTTTGGCGAGACTCTGACCATGCTACGTAAACTCTTCCAGACCACGTCGCCGTCGTCGCAACCATTCGTCATCTCCGGCTCGGGGACGCTCGGTTGGGACCTAGTGGCAGCAAATCTCGCCGAACCTGGAGAGGACGTCTTAGTCCTCAGCAGCGGCTACTTCAGTGACGGATTTGCCGACTGTCTCAAGCTCTACGGCGCGAACGTCGACATTCTCAAGGCCCCCGTTGGCAGCCGGCCGCAACTACCGGAAATCGAGAAAGCATTGGAGAGCAAGAAGTACAAGCTGGTCACCGTAACCCATGTTGACACTTCAACCGGCGTGTTGAGTGAGCTTCAGAAGCTCTCCGAGACGGTCAAGCGAGTCTCCCCAGATACGCTACTCATTGTGGATGGGGTGTGCAGTGTGGCCAGTGAGGAGATCGATTTCGATGCCTGGAAGCTTGATGGTGTCGTGACGGCAAGCCAGAAGGCTATCGGGTGCCCTGCCGGACTGTCCATATCCATGTTCAGTGGGAAGGCCATAGATGCTTTCAAGGCTCGGAAGAGCCAGCCCGGATCCTACTTCGCCTCGATGAAAAACTGGACGCCGAGTAAGCGAAGGAATTCCCAACAATTTACAGGTTGTGAGAGCTAACTGGACACAGTCATGCAAAACTACGAGGCCAAGAAACCTTCCTACTTCGCAACCCCGTCGCCACAACTAGTCCATGCTCTACATACAGCTCTTAACCTTATCCTCGCCAAGCCCCTTTCGGAGAGATTCGCAAAGCATAAGGAAGTTTCGGACAAGATCAAGCAGACGGTGACGGATTTGGGACTGAAGCAAGTTGCCGGGAACCCGGATGACCAGGCTCATGGTATGACAGCGGTGTACCTGCCTGAGGCTGTCAAGGCCACCGAATTGCTCCCAAAGCTCGCAAATAGTGGTGTTATCTTTGCTGGTGGTATCCACAAAGAGATCGCACCCAAATATATACGTTTTGGACACATGGGTGTCAGTGTAGTAAGTTGACTCCTTCCCAATCATGGTCAACAGAGACGAAGCTAACCGCAGCAGACCGATCCCGCTAGAGGAGACATCGATAAGGCATTGACTGCATTGAAGAACGGCTTAGCGGGCTGCGGATATCAAAAGGCATAGTCTGAAGGCCTGGTGACGAAGGGTCTCCTTTCAGGACGACTCAGAAAGTGAAATCAACCCCACCTCTTTTGAAGTAGATACTCGTAGAAAGGTTGGCTTGTTTAGACAAAATTTCACCTAGCTACAGTTTCAGATGAGTTCCTGAGAATGTTCTTCGGTGGGTTTCCTTGGAGAGGTCAAAATAGCATTACGGAATGGAGACACATAAAGTTGCAAGACGCCGGGAGAGGGTGGAATTGCAAAACAGAAAACAGGTATCGGGTTACTCTGCATTGTGTGGTGCATGTACGAGACAGCCTTGGACGAGGTGCTTAGTTTGGTGCCTTGTCCCTAATCGCTGTCATGGAATATCATTGTTATGAGATACAACTTTAGAAAGAAGAACATGGAAGCAAGTTGCGATGAACTACCTACCTTAACTGATTTTACGTAGGTACCCTCATAGCCGCCTCTAGAAATAGAAGCGTTGCTAGTGAAGTTACTCCCTCGTGGAGTAATTGGGAAAAGGAGAATTAAAAAAGTCCCTAACTCCAAGGTAATAGAGACACATGTGTACATTGGGTAGATATTTTAAAGATCTCGGTACCAATATGCCGGTGCGGGAGGATAGGTGGTCTGTACGCCGGCAGATCAATGTTGAAGTCTGGTAACTAAGAAAACGATTTTATTCAGGACGTTGAATGGACTCTATTAACCTAACCTTTTTTATTTATTGTTGCACCTGCAGGACCGAGTACAAATTGCTTGTGCCCACATCAACAGATCGCGTGTCTATTAAGCCGAACCCCGTGCCTTGGGTACGCAACGTCGAGCGGTCAAGTTCAGTCGCATCTTTCAGTCCCGCCGTCTCAAGTCAAAGCAAATAAGTTCTACCGGCCTGTACCTGACTCTTCTTTTCCTTTTATTCTCTCTGTGGTCCTCTATCTTCCCGTGTGTGCCTCTTCTCATTGTTGTCATTGTTGCCGTTACTCTCGACGCGTTCTTATTCACATTCGCGCGCAGAGGTACAAAAGGTGGCGGAGTTCTGTACCTCAGGGTACCTCCAATTTCCCGTTAGTAAACATCACTAATACAAAATACCCTGCACCTCTGCTGCCCTAAGCTCGGATTTGGAGGGGTAATTGAAGTTAGGTGCAAAGTCGGAAGGCTTGCTAGGACCGGTGACATAATCCGATCTCTAGCGCAGACAACGGAGCGACGGGACAGGACATTGAAGTTTCAGCCCACCAACCCGCCAGCCCGCCAGCCCGCCAGCCCACCAGCCCACCTTGCAGAGTCAACCACCCCTCTCCACCAGCCATCAACTCTCCAAATAGCAAAACCGTTTCCCGCCTTGCCGCCTTTGGTTTTTGATAGCTTTTTCTCCCACTCTGCCTCCCGCCACTCAACTGTCATTCTACAGACACAAGCCTTCTTCCATCTCTCCCTCCAGCCTCAACACACCTTCCGCCCGGCTTTAGGCTCTCTTAATTGCTGGCTCTCTGATCAACCAGCCCACCGTCTTTTCTCCAGCCCGCACCTGCACCTGTACCTGTCTGCACAGCTCCTCTCCATCTCCGACCTTCCTTTCTTCACCTACCGCCAGTGCGAGAGTCCTTCCGTGATCCTGAGGCGCGTGGCCTACGAGAGATTCCCTTCATGGCGCCCACCATTCAGGAGCTGGACCTGATGGTCCAGTCCTTCTACGAAGGTCGCGGCGAGCAGGTGAGTCCCCTCGTGCTCTTCTTTTCTCTCTTTCCCAGCCATCTACTTGCTGCCGTATCCTGCGACCCCATCCCGTAGCTGTTAGACTGACATTTGTATCTTCCCCACCTTTAGCAAAAAAATGCCCAAACCTCCCTTAACCAGGTAAGTGACGCGCCCGCTCAAGTATCTTCCCTCTAGCTCTCCCCGCTGACGTCTACCCCGTGTAGTTCAAGGAGGATCCTGATGCGTGGCTCCTCGTCGACAAGATCCTCCAGGAATCCCAGCACCCTCAGACCAAATGTACGCCGCCAGTCGTTAGCACATCAAGTAGCCTAGGAGATGGAGGCTAACAGGATGTAGATCTCGGTCTACAAATATTGGATAATGTTATCATGACAAGATGGAAGGTCCTGCCTCGAGACCAGTGTCTGGGTAAGTTATGCTTGCGCCCTCCATATGCTTTGGTGATATGGCTGACGTATTCGCAGGCATTCGCAACTTCGTTGTCAACTTCATTATCCAAGCCTCCACTACTGAAGAGTCGCTCAGAGCGAATCGTACCCTCCTGAACAAGCTCAATCTTGTTCTCGTCTCCATCCTGAAGCAGGAGTGGCCCCATAACTGGCCTACCTTCATCAATGAGATTATCTCAGCCTGCCGATCGAACCTGTCTATCTGCGAGAACAATATGATCATCCTCCGCCTTCTATCCGAAGAAGTATTCGACTACTCTGCAGAGCAGATGACTTCGACCAAGACTAGAAACTTGAAAACCACCATGTGTAACGAGTTTTCTCAAATCTTCCAGCTTTGCCAGGAAATCCTCACGACTGCGAACCAGGCCAGCCTAGTAAAGGCGACCCTCGAGACGCTTCTGCGTTTCTGCAACTGGATTCCGCTAGGTTACATATTCGAGACTCCACTCATCGAAACATTACGGACGCGTTTTCTCGAGGTTCCCGAGTTCCGAAACGTCACCCTACAGGTCTTCACGGAGATTGGCGGCCTAGTGACAGGCGGACCGGGCCAGCCCAATGCTTATAGCGAGCAGCTTGTGAAGATGTTTGTTGACGTACTTACCACCATCTCTAACATCGTTCCGTTGCATCTCGACCTCAAGAGCACGTACCCTCAAAGCAATTCGAGAGATCAGGAATTCCTCCAAGACCTGGCGCTCTTCTTGTGCAATTTCTTTGGCCAGCACGTTGACGTAAGATAATGTTCCCTCAATGTAGCCGCGACATATCATGCTGACAAGGATTTCTAGCTGGTTGAGAAGCTTCCCAACCGCGATTTTCTCACTCATGGCCATTTCTATCTAATTCGGATATCTCAGATCGAAGATCGTGAAATATTCAAGATTTGCTTAGATTATTGGCTTAAACTTGTTCAGGAGCTCTACGAGGAGATGCAAACTGCCCCCATGCAGGAGATGAACCCCCTCTTACTAGCATCTGGATCTGCCAGTGGAGCGATGAACCCGAGTTTGCTGCAAGGCCTACCTCTTCGGATGCACAAATACAAGGAGGTTCTGTCGAATCTTCGGGTGGTCATGATTGAGAAGATGGTTCGACCCGAGGAAGTTCTTATTGTCGAAAACGACGAGGGCGAGATCGTTCGAGAATTCGTCAAAGAAAGCGATACCGTGCAGCTATACAAGACGATCCGGGAGTGTCTTGTGTACTTGACGCATCTAGACGTCGTGGATACCGAGAACATCATGACTGAGAAGCTTCAGCACCAGGTTGACGGAACTGAGTGGTCGTGGCACAACTGTAATGTACTTTGTTGGGCTATCGGGTCCATCTCGTTGGCCATGAATGAAGAAACAGAAAAGCGTTTCTTAGTCACGGTAATTAAGGATCTCCTGGGGTTGACAGAGATGAAACGAGGCAAAGATAACAAGGCAGTTGTGGCCAGCAACATTATGTATATTGTGGGCCAATACCCGCGCTTCCTGAAGGCGCATTGGAAATTCCTTAAGACGGTGGTCAATAAGCTCTTCGAGTTCATGCATGAATCGCATGAAGGTAAGTCGACATGTTGTGTCATCTCGCTGCATTGGCTAATGAACTTGCAGGCGTCCAGGATATGGCATGCGATACTTTCATTAAGATCGCACGGCAATGCCGACGACATTTTGTGGCCCTGCAACCTAGTGAGAACGAGCCATTCATCGAGGAAATCATCCGAAATCTCCAGCGTATCACTTGCGACCTTACACCCCAGCAAGTCCATACATTCTACGAGGCTTGCGGATATATGGTCGCCGCTCAAGGCAACAAGCACCAGCAAGAACGACTACTTGCTGAACTGATGAACGCTCCCAATGCAGCTTGGGATGAGATAATTAGAGCAGCCACTCAAGATCCCCAAATTCTACAGGATGCGGATACGATCAAGATTATTGGCAACATTATGAAAACCAACGTTTCGGCTTGCTCTTCGATTGGCCCCTACTTCGGCCCTCAAATTGGCAGAATATACCTCGACATGCTGCAGATGTACCGCGCCACTAGCCAGTTGATCTCTGAAGCGGTTGCTCGTGATGGTAAGTGAACGAACCCCTGCCCCTTTATTAATATACCTACTAATCTGTGATATAGGTGAACTCGCACCCCGTTTGCCCAAGGTCCGGGGACTGCGAACAATCAAGAAGGAGATCTTAAAGTTGATTGAGAGCTACGTCGACAAAGCAGAAGATCTGCAGACAGTCCGCCAGCAAATGGTCCCGCAACTGCTAGACTCCGTCTTGGTGGATTATAACCGCAACGTCCCAGCAGCCCGAGATGCTGAAGTCCTCAAGGCTATGTCTACCATTATCACGAGACTTACGGTAAGACCCTTAAATCATGGCTATTTAGAGTCCTGTGGATATAGTCAATTTGCTAATTACCTATTTAGGGTCTTATGGAAGATCAAGTGCCTATTATCATGCAGAACATCTTTGAGAGTACGCTCGAGATGATCAACAAGGACTTCTCTGAGTTCCCCGAACACCGAGTAGAGTTCTTCAACCTCCTCAGAGCCATAAATCTCCACTGCTTCCCAGCGCTCTTGAAACTTGATAACCGTCAGTTCAAGTTTGTCATCGATGCCTGCATGTGGGCAAGTAAACACGACAACCGTGATGTTGAAGGCGCCGGACTTAACATGTGCCTGGAACTTGTGACTAATATCGCTGAGAAGACTGATGTACAGACAGCCAATGCTTTCTTCCAGCAGTTCTTCATCACTATTCTACAGGATGTGTTCTTCGTTCTCACCGACCCTGACCACAAAGCTGGCTTCAAGACTCAGTCTTTGCTCCTAATGCGGATGTTCTACTTTGTTCTTCCTGCAGACGGTTCAGCGCCTAAGATCCAGGGACCAGTATATCTCGACCAAGCCCCGGCAGGAACCAGCAACAAAGACTTCCTCGTAGATTTTGTAGGACGTCTATTGCGCAACGCATTCCCCAACCTTCAAGTGTGAGTAAATATATTAATTATAATTAGTACATTTTGTTCGATATCTAACAAAGCTTTTAGGGCACAAATTAGCGCCTTCATCGAGTGTCTATTCACCTTGAATGCCTCATACGAGAAGTTCCGTCTCCAGGTCCGCGACTTCTTGATTTCGCTCAAGGAGTTTGCTGGAGATAATGCAGACCTCTTTGTTGTCGAAAAGGAACAGGAGGCCCGAGACAAGCTTACAGCTGATCACGAGCGGCGAGCTAAGGTCGGTGGCCTCCTCAAGCCTTCAGAGATCGAGGTGGAGGACGACGAATTGTGACTTGGCGAAGAGCTTAGGAATGAGTTTTCTCCCCATTATACCTCTCACACCACCGATCCTACGAAACAGCCTTCGGCTGACCACTTTGACGGTTGGGACATCTATGGACTGTGAGAGCCGGCAACGGCACTCAAGCAACCCCACGAGAGCGATTATATTGTTCGGTCTCATTTTCCCATACCTTCTTGTCTAATTTGATGTACGTGATGATACCAAAATAGAGCTCCCATGGATAGCGATGGCAAACTACGGCTTGCCTTGGGCGGTTCTTGCTAGAGTGCGGCTAGACGAAACGACGTGGTCTTGCTACTCT
The DNA here is from genome assembly GCA_022695795.1 of Biscogniauxia marginata. Taxonomy (NCBI): domain Eukaryota; kingdom Fungi; phylum Ascomycota; class Sordariomycetes; order Xylariales; family Xylariaceae; genus Biscogniauxia; species Biscogniauxia marginata. Next base: position 39,260 of record MU404155.1, on the reverse strand, counting down.
TTCTCATTTGTCTCTAAACTCAACCGGATAATGATTTATACTGTGGAGGGCAAGGACCTGAGGGGTGCGTCCTTCTAGTCATGGTTGCTCGGCAGGGTGTGGAGGACAAGTAAAAGGAGATGTCAGGATGAAGTGAGCTATATCAGTCTGGCAAGTGGAAAAGCCATGCCAAGGAACGCACGTAATTGCTACGACCTATTTAGGTAGTCTGACCATCGTGGCAGAGATTTCGGTAGAGATTTCGGCAGATAAATGACAACGTGGCCACTAGTAGGAACCATTAGGATCTTTAATTCCATATGTGACTGAATATATGTGCCAAGTATAAAAGACACCAATTCATGGATGGCCGCAGTTAGTTCATTCCTGGAAGGCCGAAGAGTCGAAGAGTTGTGCTCCTCCCAGGTTAACTTGTATAATAACTTATCTAGTTAGGTCGTATCCTCGAGGCATGAAGGCTATCTTCCTTTTTAGAGATCTTAACGACCAAGGTAACTGAAAAGCCCTATATCCGTGGCCAAGAAAAAAAGAGAAAAAATATTAAAAGAACATAAACTCTGTCACCTCCTAAGTAAATTACATCTAGGTATATATCTATATAGCTCACTTAGTAATCAACCTCTCCAGTGGGTTTTCAATCAAGGAACCGTAATGTTTATCAGATGTAAGCTACTTTATTATACCCTCCTAGTTTAAACAAGGCGTACGTATAACTACAACGGCTTGCTTATTCGCCAGCCAGCCAGGAGCTAGGTAGTCTTCTAAGACTTGTAAATTCTGCCTGACGGATCAAGACTATGTCATCTTGGGGTTCCACGGTACTTCCTGATGAAAGGGAGGAGATCGGAATACCATGTCCGTCCATCTATCTATCCATCCATTCAGCTCCAAAGGTTGCCCAGAACATCAACAGGTCTCTCTCCCTGGTTTCGGTGGACTACGCCTGCCACAAGTCGAGTCGACAATTCACCTGCTTGTTGGATCCGGAATTGCCAACATCATCACATGGTGTGCATATATATATATACATACATGCATGGGAATTATGACGGTGAGAAATTTTTATTGATTATGTCAGGTAGGTACCCTAGCATCAATCTAATAACGAGAAAGGAGAGGTGCACTCGCTAGCTAAGAAGGGGAGGGAAGTGGTGTGGAAGATAAGATCCAGCCCTTCTCGTTGTTTCCATCTTCACCGGCGTCGTGATACGAGGCTGGGCAGATATGCACGACGGAGTGAAGGGGGCGCCATCATCACGGCTTGCCGAGATGCTTGATTAAATAATATAGGTTCGGTGTAAATGATATAAATAATATAAATTTTTTAAAAGGTTTACTAATTTAAATAATTAATATTATAAAAGGTTCAGGTACTTATTGTTATATTTATAGCCGGTGTTACCTATATAATAGTAATACTTTAAATGTTTCTCTTATAAAGACTTTGGTTTATCTTTTCTTTACATAGGAATATATTAAAATAAATTAAAAAGCCGTTTCTTTCTTTCTTTCTTTCTTTTCCCCTCTCTCCCTCCCTCTTATTATCGTCACGGGTTCTAGTTGAAAGGCTTCATACAAAAATTTCAGGCAATATAATCAAGAAGAGAAGATATGCATGTGTTGTCTCTCGATTTTCGACGTACATACCTAGTTCATTTATATTTAACTTCTTACGGGGCTTGTCAGGTCTGTATATATGTGTAGATGTTTTGAATCTGTAATTTAAACCTGCCGATTCACCAGATATTTGTAAATTCATTTCGAGTCAGGGCATTTCGCAACTCGACGGGTGGTCCCTTTCATACTCTATTGGTTCTCTATTATATTCTTCAACAACAACCAAGCCGCACTTCCCTTCTCTAGCTTGTAAATTTTTTTTTTTTTTGATAATTTTGACAAAACGGGTGAAATGGCGATTTTGTTATTGCGTACAGAATGAGTGGTGGTATACACTCTGTCTCTCAAAAACGTGACAAGCAGCTCTTCCCAATCTATAAACTAATCCCGTCCGCTCTGCCTGCCCCGGATAAGCCGGGCACCGCAGCTGAAAGTTGCCTGGATCGGCGGTCTGTTAGTCACCTCATTACCGAAAGTGTGTTCTCTAGGCGGTGCAACGTAGAACACGCACGCACCAGTTATGCTCGTCGTCTATTTCCCATCGTTACAGACTCTGCCCGGCGGGCGAACGCGTAAGTACTGTCGCCGGTTTCAAGTCCTCTTCGTCCTCCTCCGCATCTGCATTCGTCGAATCTGCCGGTAGCGACGGCTTTACTTGTTGGCGTACTCGGCGGCGTTGTCCCTACTGACCGACTTACCTCCAGTTGCTGCTCGGAAACGCTTGAGCATGTCGCCATTTGACGCATATACTGTGGCATCTCGAGTTAGTAACCAACTCATTCAAGATAACGGAAGTCCAAAGCCATGTCTTGATACAGGGGGGGTTAGGGTCCCAATCATAAAGCGTTGGGCCCCCGAAATACGTCCGCAAGGGAGGGAGATAAAATAGTTCTGGATGCTTATGTACTTACTGCAGTACTGGCATCGTGACCAGCCTCTAAAATCCCGAGTCCTAGGCAGGGTAGCGACCCAGCGGCCGGATATTTCGCGTACCTCTTCTAGCGAACGTCCATCCAGAACTAGGTCCTCAGTCAATACGAGCTCAAACGTTGGCTTTGATCTTGTCGTCCTCGTTCCAGAGATAACAATACACCCCCCATCCTCCCCATTTCGGTTATCATCATGCACAACACGATAGCCAACGAGGTATCCTTGTCTGTCTCCTCTATGGTAAAAATGGGCTGGCCAGCTCGGAGTCATCTCCGACGAGGAGACGTCTGCCCAGCAGGAGGCAGGCCATTTTGGAATAAAAACAAATCCCGCATCGAGAAGCCAGCGTGGCAAGAAATGACTCTCATGGTGTGGAGGAGGCGAGAAATAGACGAGTCAAACGCAGGGGGGGGGATACAGCTTCTTCTTCTAGTGTGTCATGGGATTCTGCAGCAGAAGCGTTTATTGTGGCGAGCTGAAACAAGCTGTCAAGACCGGATAAGCCAGCTCTGCGTAGAACAAGCAAAGCCCCTAGAGCGGTAGCGGCAGCGGTAGAAAGCTGGGTTTTGTTACGTGGAGGGTGAGGCTTCATGTCACGAAGAGTTAAGTGCCTTGGTATTTTCTTATTCGGAGCACAGGTTGCCATATTGTGTTGCCATGTTGAGACTGAGGCTGGCCGGGATATGGGAATATCCCAGGTGCAGCTGGACCCCCTTTATCGCCATCCCCGTCGACAATCCTGAACAAACGCATGCAGCTGGCTTAAAGAGATACGGGGACCTCGCGTAATTGCGTGCCTATTTTCTTTGTGATGGTGCGAGCTAATACTACCCCCTATCGTGGTGCTATTTCATCGCTACCGTATGCTCAGAAGCCACGAGCAGCGTGGTGCTGCCTAGACCTCGAGCTTGAGCTGATGTAATTATAAATGATGACGATGCTAGTATCTATACGTATGACAAGTAAGGATAGTTGAAGATCATGTAAAGGTGTGTCGTGGAAGCGGGCGAGCCCAGTCGAGACAGGTTCAGGGTCAGCTTTTAGGTTTATCGTTTCACGAAGAAAATGAAGACATGATATACGGCAGTTCTTCGAAGTGGATTTGTCTGCTCACGACAACATCTGACGAAAGTTGTTTTGCCAGAATATGATCGGCTGTGTGCGATTATACGAGGTATATATCTAAGGTTGTATGAATCTCTAGTTTTTAATACAATAATAACAACAGCACGTTACCAAGACTGATATGTTGACGCGATTCTGTCACGCCTCGTAAGAGACCGACTACTACAGACGACAGCACCTAGTCATGTAAAGCCTAACAGTTTGAGATAATGCGTTCGAAGCAAAGACGGGAAGACCTCGCACATAGTTGTAGCCCACACATTTGCTTCACGATGGGCCAAACTAAAGCACTAGGTATTGTTCCCGAGGTGGACAACCCCTATACCACGCATAGCTTACTGTGACATCCATAGTGCGGTCTTGATATGACACATGGCAGGGACGATCTACGATTCTGCGTGCCCTAGTCTTGTGCTGTATATCGTGGAGCTGGGGGGTTGGCACGTGAAGCGTAGATAACTTACTTGCGATCAGACCTAACCTAGCAGATATGCTCGAGCACGTAACACGATCTTGTACTAGCTGCAGCGACTACATTTTCTTTTATTTCTTATATTTCCCCGGTGCTAAGCGTGAACCTACCGAACAACGCAATAATCGACTGCCGTCGTAGCTAGGTCGTTCGAACATACCGCCCAGAGCAACATATTGCTTCACTGTGTGGGGGCGAGAACGGACGTGAATAATTTATTCGATGGACTGATCTCATCGATCATCACTCCTCGTGCTGTTCTTAGCCATATTTTCTGTACGTAACCGTCGTGGGTCGAAAGGTGTGTGCGCTTTATCCGTCCGCGTCTAGTCTTTCACACCCTTTTCCCTTCTCTACCCATCGCGACTAATGGAAAGTAGGTAGGTACGTGAGAGAGAACCTTCACCGAAAAGCCGACTCCTACGTCCCACTCCCTTAGTGGCAGCGGGATACACTACGACATCAATGTTTATATCAAAACTATTGTCTCTCTAAGGGGGGAAGTGGTTCGACATTCATAATCGTAAATTCTTAGGACTCAATTTTGATGATGCGGGAGTAAGAAAATCAAGACTAGACGGACGGACGAGCCAGTACCAAGGCTAAGCACACATGCGCGCGCTCCGTCTGCTCTTCTCCCGTCTTCTACAATCAGAGTAGGGCCCTTTTTTTAATTTCTCTACATCACTAAGTAACGAAGTTCTTTCTCAGATGAAATCAAGTGGGTGAGAGAAAGAGAGACAGAGAGAAAAGCATGCTACTGTGGTATCGGACGCAGGCCGCAACCGTGGCCGTATAAAAGCTTGGGGGGGAATGGCGGAGGACTGCATATATCGGAGACCGGGGGAGGGGTGTTAATCGGAAATGAGGAGGCGGGTAGACAAGAGATCATTCATGATTGGAACCTCGTGTATGTAGCCCTCCCATTCACGCGTGCGGATATAAAACAGGTAGATAGGAACTAAAAGAGACGAGGGAGGATCAGGAGGCGGTTTTCCTTTTCTTCTCATCGTCAATGTCACGGTTACGGGCGTCGGGATCTTCATGTACCCGAGCGTATTTAGCTATCGAGATGGTAGTAGCAGTAGTGGTGGTGGTGGCGATGGTGGTAGTATCAATAGGAGCAACACGTGAACGAGAAACGAAGGGAGGAAAGAGAACCCGAGAGAGATACCGGGGAGAGGCAAAATCAAGGGAAGGCGACGGCATCGTGATTCGGGATGTTGCTTCTCAGCCCTTTTTCTGTTTCTCGATCCGAGAGAGCTATACGGGTACGGACACACACATGACATATACACGCACATATACACGTATCATACACGAAGTATACCTTCCATCCTCAGGTACGTACGTTCCAGAGGAGGTATATTCGTATAAGGCGGCGACGGTAGGCAATGCTCGAGGATGTCTATTGGTTGGTTAGTCATGTTGTGCTGTCACCGCTGCTGTTGTTTCTGGGACGGGTGATCGCAGCAAGTTATGCTCACCAACCCCCCCCCCCCCCCCCTTTTTTCTCTCTCTCCCCATCACCTCCCCTCCTCCTCTCCAGATAGCGAAGAGGGCAAAGCTGGTGGTTACACAGCATCGGGGTGGTGTCACCTGCGACGGTTACCTGCTCTTGTGTGCCAAGGTGCGTGTCCGGAGCACCCCTCTCTCAGGCCCGGGGCAAAAAGAAATAAGCTGTTGTGTGTGTCTATGTGTGAGAAGTTATTTCAAACGTAGGAGGAAATTATTACTGGGTTATTCGAAAACACATCACAGTTCTTAAAGAGGAGAGAATGTGACCCAGACCATATCAATCCAGTCCAGTCCAGTCCAGTCCGGCCAGCTCTGTTACGCCTCTCGCTCATGTCTGCGTCCCACTTCATGCTGCGAAATCCCGTGGGAATGAAGGACGGCTAGTTACCTATGCGTATGAAGAGATTTCCTAGGAAATTCCCAACCTCGTGACAGAAACCCCCCCCCCCTAAATTTTTTTCCCTCCTTTCAATCCGATTAGGTAGGTAGTAGAAGAGGATGGGAAAGAGATGAAGAGATCATCAGCCCACGGCACCGAGAACAATAATCTCTTTCTTCGCTAGTCTCGGTTGTTTTCACCTTAGAACGTAGTAACTATCGTGCTCTAGAACAGACGACGATAGCTGGGTGGTTGCCATTCTGATAATTATTACCTATCACACAAGCTGTAGAGCAGTGGTGTCCGAAGCTTTTCTCATCGTAGATTGGCTCTTACGCATAATCTGCTAGTTAACCGCTACCACTAAGTAACGAGACTAATAAGTCACGGTAGCAATACTATAACCCCCCTGGACCCTTCGCTTCCCCCGTTTCGGTAGTCCCTTTTTAGACGATCTGGGCTGAACCCAAGCGCGGAAATTTTTTCAGCGGTTCGTGGTTCGTCCTGTGTGCTGGGAGCGCTAAAGCTGGTAATCTACCCTCTACCGAAGCCCTACCCTCCTCTATCGAGATAGATCGTGTTCGACGGGGCTAGGCGGAAACAAAAAAGGGAAGGGGAAAACATGGGAGAACGGCTAATTTCGTTGCATGACTCGTTGTGCCAATGACTATGTAACGGGCTAACTTTAGAAATTAGCTGACTTGTTCCAAGCTGATAGTTTCTTACAATTTTACATCCTACGCAGTAATTCTAAGCATCCCGAGCGACTAGGCCAGACCGAGTCCTTGGGTATGGGACAGGACAGGGCAGGGCAGGGCAGGGCGTGCCGAAATCACGAAATAGTAGGATGCGACTGGAATCTGGGCGATATTTGGATCGAGCCGGGATCTAGAAACCCTAGTGCTGATGCCATTGGCAACGCGATCAAGCGAGTTCAAGTCACGATGCCGTCTCCCGAGTCTCTGGGAGTTTAGTCATCCGCAGGTAAGGGGTGCTTGCAACAGTAACAAGGAGCACCGTGTGTTACCATGGACCTGGAAAGTACGGCACATATATGGCCCCATGTAGGTAGGAGACTCGATTGTAATGTGATGGGAAATGGAGGAACCGCTGCGTCGGTGCGAGTGAACCAATGAGAGAGACTGGTTCTATTCTTCCAAATTCGCAACTTGTTTCTCCCTCGTCGGCTCCGCACGAGAGAACCTAGCGGCTGAACTCGCGTGTTTGACTAACAATCCTAGAAGCTGGGAGCGTGATCTTTTACCATGGTGGCATAATCATGGAAGCGGAAACGGGAGGCTAGCATGGAGATGAATACGTAGTTCGTTCTCTCTCTCTCGCTCTCGCGCTAGTGGCGATCTTCTCCTGCAATTGTCTCCCTACATATATTTTTATGCGAGGGCCCTAAGCCTTATCTGTACGCGACGAAAGTTTTTCTGAAATCGTCAGCGAATGTAGCAGGGGTAAAAAGAGAGGCTTGCTAACGCCGTAGATCGTTGGCACTACGATTTAGGGATTAGTTAATGCTCACAACCTGGTCTGGTCTAAACTAGATTAGCGAGTAATCCCTATATGCAGTATCATGACTGCAGCATATCGAAACAAGAAGCACGCTAGGATAGGAGGACCGTCTTACAGTGTCTGCAAATCTAGAACCTCACAAGTTGAACTTGGAGGCGAGCGCCGAGGGGCAAAGGCGGGTCTAGGCCGCCGAACAAGACTGTGTGGTGTATAGGAGTTTATCACCTTCAATCAACGACAACCACCTCATCCGGGCAGTTATGCCTGTAATGGTCCACCCGGAGAAAGAAAAACTCGAATTTGTACACATGAGAGCAAGCAGGAATAAGGGAGTTTGGAGGGTCTCTCCGGATCGTTCAATTACCGGCAAGGCTCTCGATCTCCTTGTTCCGTGCGGTAGCTGAAGTCGTACAATACGACGGTAGCGGGATGAGCAAGGGTTGGATAGTCGTGTCATTCTAGGTATTCCTGAGCTAACCGGGCGAGTGCACTGCATGACCTGGGAGTGCAACAAAGGCAAGAATCAGCGCCTCTCGACGTGGCAGCACCGGACAAGGTGTGTGTCGGCAGTGCGACATGATAGATCTCCCAGTAATAAGGCTAGTCCTGCTAGTCCGTGTGGGCGAACATGATGGTGTTCGTCCATTGATAATGTAACACTGGCATAGCTTAGGCTATCACATGACGCGGATTGAACGTAGGGACGAGGCGTACGCCCAGCACCAACTCATATGAGGCATGGTGTGATATACATACGGATAGTACGGGGTTGTTCGTCAAGGGGTTTTACTTTTTCAAGACACGGACGTTTGAAGCTTGGGTACGCTCCTGTGATGACCGTTGTTGTGTACTTATTAGTGGGTAGGTTAGTATGCAGACCTTGCTTTTGCCCAGGCTGGCCACATGCTCCGATAAGCAATGCCTCTAACTTGCTCGCACCTAATCTCCAGCGCCGGAATATTCGATGCCGTCCTATGCCGGATCTTGGTGTTTAGGGAGGGGGGCTTCCCGTCACTGCCGGGGAGCAGGTACATCAGCTTGTCGTCATGGTCTTGATACTGCTGAATATCAAGTTACTGGTAGGATGTGCTATGCAACGGTAGGCGGCGCATTTAACCGGATTTTCCAACCCCCGCGGCGGCCACGGTGGGAACGTATGTAATTGTATCGTCATCATTGGAGTTCCCCCAGACGGGCATTCAAGTCATGGCATATGCACCCCATGTGTGAGGCATGCAGGCGAGATGGTAGTGGTGTAGTGGCGTAGACCGGCAGGGGGTGTGGCTCGATAAAATATGTGATCAAGTGCCTTGTCATGTATGTATTCGTGTATTCCGTCGCTGCTCAGCTCGGGACAAGTCTGCAGCGAGCTTGACATGTTTGACAGCACGGGCGAGGTAACAGCACATGCTGTGTCCCCTCTGTGTGTCGCTGTTCCTGGTAATGGACAACGCCAATGTAGCGCAATGCCAATCAAATGCTTCAATCATGTGCCAAGAGTGCAGAATGCGGGGGTTGAATACGACCTGTCCATTCGTTCAGATCACCTTGGGGCTTTTGCTCGACGGGGGACTTGAAGCTTCGAGGCAAGGACCTCATTGCACTACCTACTGTAGAAGCATGTGTAAAGTAGATGCACAGGAAATGACAGGTAGGTTAGTCAACTTAGATGTATGTGCGTTTTCTATAAAGAGAAGGAGAATATTATGAAATGGCCTCTCATTGGGTAGCTGTACTCAGGCGTATGTATTAAGGATAATGACAGGAGCCAACCAGAATCTGATGTGCTTCAATGGATTGACTCAATTAGGATGCACTAAACCGTAACCGTATTAAGGCTTCACAACAACATTGATTTTTGATAACATGAGCAAGATGCAGCGTCGACGAAGCTTGCTGATAAATAGGTACCTAATGAAGGAGCACCGCTAGTTCCCAAATTCATGTCTGCCAAGGACAATAATGGCAATTACTGACGTCGATAAGGTACTTAAGATACCACTTATGCAGTAATACGTCCTGAGGTACCACGGCTAGGGGACAGACGGTGGGGCCCGAGGAACCTGGCGTTGGACAACAATAGTTATATGTACCAGTGTATCAAGGGGTAGGTAGGTATATACATAGCTTTGGAAATATCTTACTAACACTAGGTAGCTAGTAAGTTGAACGAACGAAACGAAAGACGAAGAGTACCTAAATAGGCAATAGTAATTGACCAAGAAGCACAATGCATGGGGTTATCACGAACAACATAAACATGAAACTTATGTAAGTAAGTACATCATGACTGTATATGTACGTATATTTATAATTAGGTATGTTAGTCCCGCCGTTCTGGGGGTGATCCCGATGTTAACTTGTTAAGGGCTAGCTTTTCGCAGCAAAAGGGGCGCCGTCGGGTCTCTCTCGTATAGAGGGCTAATTAGGGACGCGTACTTTTGACATGACCTGTCAATTGTCACTGCCGATTACTATCTTTTATTTTCCTCCTAAGGGAATTTTGCTCTACGCACGTTGCCGTATCTAAGCCTACGAAGATACCTTGGCGTAGATCCCTTTAGGAGTCGCGGACTATTACTGAAGTTTATTAGTGCCGATGATATTCACTGGACAGACTGACCGGCAGGCTGATTACCTACCTGGGAAACCCCAGATATGCATCGACTGTTGTACGGACGGAGTAACCTGGTGGACGACCGTTGGGAAAAACTCAGCGACGACGATGTTTAACGCATTACGGATAAGCATTGATCAAGGCGTTGTAGGTGCACGCGTACTGATCACGAACGCTGTTCTTGGCGTGGCCCGGACTCACTGGAGGCATCGGCATGAACATTGGTAAATGAGGTCAATAGCTTGTGCAGCTCGGTTGGCTCGGGGTGTCGAAGCTCTCTTTGCTGAGATAGATGATAGCCCGGCAGCCAGTCAAGCCCGTCGCTCGTGAGAGAGGCTCGGTATCTCTGGGTGAGGCCTTCCCTATCTCGTCTGCGGTAGTGTGTTGGGAAATTGCTTCATGAGGCTCCGTGCGTCTAGATCGACTCCTTGCAGGTCACGATGTGTGGAGAAGAATCTCGCAGGGTCTTGCTTCATTGTTTAATAATCATCAGGGCGGTGGGCCGTTTTCCTTACATCGGAATAGGAGAGTTGATATGAATGGAGTCTAGTGACCTTGTCCACGAGGAGGGCACGGTTGTAGACTGATAATATAGTTTTTGCCCACTCTTCGACGGTTGTCTGCACCTGACATCTACGTAAACTTCTACTCTCGGAGTACCTGGTAGGGAGGACAGGGGGCGGCCAAGGGACCGAGCAGGATCGAACCAGAATGCTCCGGCCTCCGGTCTTTACCATGTCGATGAATATCAAAGAGCTAGGAGGCTAGTCTCAACCTGGGGTTTGATAGAGGATCACACCTCGGCTGATTTGAAGGTGTGAGGTCTTGCACTGGGGTGTTCTTATTCCCAGTTATTGCCGGTACAAGATCAAGACTTATCCAAGTTGCTTTAGTAGTGCTACACAAAACTGTGTTTCGTAGATAGAGAGAAACATTGTTAGAGGGGGGGACGGTATGCACGCACTTGATTCTGAGGAGCCTTTTCTCTAACCCCTTTCATTATCGACCCTCTTCTACCTTGTTTCAGTAGCTGCGTGAACCCTGCCTCAGATCTATCTAACCACGTACAATACAACATGCATATTGACATACGTGATCGCGATTATGCTCTGGTATTGGCCAATCCAGACTATGTTGCCGAGATATATCTCTTGGCATGTGCGCACCAATCAGGTTGCTTCCCAGGTCTATAAACTGAGTGGGCACTTGTCAGGTCAGATCTGACTACCTTGGCTTCACCCAAGACTCTATCAATCTTGGTCCTATAGCAAAGTCATCTGGCATCGAAAATACTATGTACTCTGTAGCACAGAACCGAGATTATGAACATATCATCTCTTCCGCTAGTCTCATTCTCGAAGGATCCCCTAGAGCCATGATTAAGTTAATCAGGGTCAGCATTTGCACTCCATCATACGATAATCGAGAAGAAATAAAAAAGAATCACAAGGACTAAGGAATGATAAACGTCATATATGCACACCCTTCTGAGAATGGCTAAGACCTCGTACGCTAAAGGGACACCACACTTGACTACCTCTAAACGGATATGGTCGCGTAGCCCTGAGCCACAGACACATCTGCTGCGGCTATCCTCATGTGACCGAGGAGGCCTGCAGGTTAGCAATGCGGGCACCGACCTGAGGGTCCACGGGTATTTTCGGCCTTAGATAATACGGGAACATCATCTGCAAGGCACCGAAAACGGGTTGCAGGATCTCGAAAGTTGTGTGGAAGGATTGGGTTGTCTTGGAGAGCCTGTATTTTTGATACTCAGCTTAAGCAGACCCTTGACTAGCTACACACCAGATCGAGAAACCACCAAGCTTTCCGCCTCAAAACTTGGTATCCAGCGGTTCATGCATGTAACACGACATGCGAAGTGGCACAAGCCTATTCACGGCAAATAGATACTAGGGCGGCTCGCTATCGTAGAGCTAGTAAGGAAGTTTCACGTTCTCTCCGCGCGGGTCTTGTCTGCCTCAGGTATGTAAAGTGGTTGAGATATGCCTCTCTACGTGTTGTAATGATGACGATATCTCTGTCCGCCCTGTGACTGAGTGGATTACTGAGAACCCCCGTAAATAGAGATGCCTAGTGAACCGCCCTAACAATGAATAAGCGGCGGTGTGATCTTGGAAGCCGTCTGACTTGTGAAATGCCCGCCTTGCACATCGTATTAACACGTTTTGATCCAAACCGCCGCTCGTTGCTTATCGGGTAATGTCAATCCCCCTTCGAAGCGAACTCCACAGGAACCGAAGATGCCTCGTTTGGGAGCTTACAGACGACCCATTGCAATGGTTCGTTCTAACCCACCTAGATTAGCCTGAAGCAGGTAATGTAAGTGATGTCCGATGACGAGTTTCGGTCGACGATGAGCTGATGAAGCTGCTGGATTCGCTTAGCAAACCCACTCCCTATATTGCTGAATATGTAAAACCCGCCCAAATTTCCACTCAGCCCTAGGACGCTAAAAGACTTTAACCACGATCGGTTATCCACGTCAGCTCCGAAGTCCCAAACTGTAGAATGAGGGTGTAGTGAGGGCCCGCAGCTGACTGATCACCTGTCAGACCTAACGCTGGGCTACTGGAATTTCCAAGAATGGTCACCGCTCACCTTGTCTGTGCCTTTTCGAGAACTCAGGAGAATCCAGGCGGAGGATTGTGGCTGGCGTGTTCTAGACCTAGCAATAACGCCCTTTTTTTTTTTTTCTCGGAGGGGGCTTAGCTTAAGGGGAAATTTTTTAAGAAAAAAAAAATTGATCCAGTGATTCGCTATTAGTTTGAGCTGAAAGAGGGAACTTGTCAATGTGGACATAAGGTAGGTAGGCATATTCTATAAGGGAATAGTGCACATCTATCCCGGCTTGGTCTGTTTGGCAGAAGTACGGAACCATGAGTCAGCCAGATGAAGAACTAGATATAACCTGAATAATACCAGATATAGACAAGGGGGAGAAAGATAAAAGATCTTAAAGCAGTTATAAGATGCCTCATCATGGGAAGCTTGGGCCGCGACACGCCCTTAGTTAAGAGCTACTATTTGCTTGGCTTCGAATGAGTAGGGATGAACCCTGAAGGGACTGTCCCTCAGGGGGAAAACCCCAAAACGAAAAAGAAGACCTACCGCAACGTGCGCGATCGCCCGTTAATAGTGTGTATCACGGACCTTATCAAACTCCACCGAACAAGCCGCCCGTGATCGTTGCGTCCCGTCCCTTTCGACTATGGTATATCGTGCATGGCCCATTACCTTAGCACTGGGGCCATTGATGCATCAATACGACCGCCGCCGTGGGTATCGGACGAATATCTTGTTTGCGAACTCGGGCGTCGGTCCCCCCCCGAAGCTGAATTCCGTAATAACCCGTAGTATGAGATGGGCCTAATAAGATAAAGAGAACCGAGAAAAAAAAAATAAGAGAGAGAAAAGAGATGTAGTCAGCAAGTGCCTCTTAGATGCTTACCACCGTCATCAATTATTGTCAAGGGTTCCAACCTCTCGGGACCGTACTACTTAGCAGTAGTCATCTTTATGCGGTAGCTGAGCTCCTTAGCCTAAGCCTCTTTCTCTACTCATCGCCGTCGTCTATGAAGTATACGGAACATGGGCTGAGTTCTTTTGTTTAGCTCAGAAAAGCTTTTTTTCTTTTCTCTCTCTAGCCTTTCTCGCCTCGTTCCGTAGACAGCACGCGAACGGGCTGGCCGAAAAACCTGGCGTCGAACTCGACCGTTGTCTTTTTCTTAGCTGCAGAAAAAAAAAGAAAGAAAGAAAAAGACAACTAAGGGATTTTTCTGCATTGCTTTCAGCATGCGTCGTGTAACCCGTGACGAGAGTCTGGCGCAGCTGATCTTTTCCAGATGCCTACCCAGTGAGATGAAACGTTAGGGTACGGCGAAGACACGCTATAAACGATATTGGGGTATAGGACCTTACATTGACAACTAGTGGAACGACTTTGGAGTCACTCGTCTATCACGAGCTTATTTTGCCGTGGGGGGTGAGAGGTATAAAAAAATTAGGTCCTGAAAGAGAAACAACAGTTCATACGGGCCGAGTCTCTCGGTATTTCAACTACGTTCGCCGGCCCTGACAGCTCGCCTGCTCGGTTGAGACCCGACATCAGTCACCTGTCAAGTTGTTGGCTGCCGTTGTGATGTTCGCATGGTCTTGGTGGGGTGCTGCAGGCGAGATGTGATAACTTCTGTATTCCGTACGGAGTATAGCCTCGCTTTTTGCCTTTTCCCGCCCCTTGTACGCAGGTGGGCCCCGGGAATATCAGGGCATTGTACGAAATGTACAGCATATATATATCGATGTATGATAGATTTGTGTCGATCGAAAGTGTCGTACAAGAAAATAAAAATTAAAGAGAGAAAAAGTCGTAGCATCGCTACGTGCTTACCGTTCTATCCCTTGCGCGTACAATGATAAGCGTTTCGCTACCAGTATTTATTCGTCTGTGCAACGGATGAGGATTAATGGATCTACCTGCCCTTCTTATTTGTAAGCTTTGCGATGCTTGCAGAGCTGTGCCGACAGCGAATCGCCAGATCTGTCGCAGGAGCGAAGGTCTCCAACAACTCTCTGACCAATACGCTTTGCGACCAACTGCATATTCTATCTTGCTAGTGGTCTGAGTCCGGATGGCATAGAAAGCCGCCAGTAGGCGTAGGCAGGGTAGAGCTGTCTGAGGCGCATTAACTTGCTCTGTCCCATCCAACGATAACGAGATAGCAATATGGGTGCATGATACCAGAGACGCCTAGGTTAGAACTCTGGGGCAATGTGCCGCCTGCAGGACCACGACGTACAGGTGTTCTCTCTACGAGAGCCGTCCATTGGAAGCCAAGACGAACGGTACATACTGTCTGTGCCTAGATGCCTGGCGAATGATGCTAGGTTACTACCATCGCCCTATTTTTGCATCAGAGCTCCCGTTGCCGTGTCGCCTATGACCAACAAATGAGCTCCAAAAATACTACCTACTTACCATGGATGATATACCTAGTACCTACCTAGGTAGTCAGTCATCTCGATACATATATGGAGACGTAGGTAGATAGAGTAGATAGATAGCCCCCTGCTCCACCCACACAGATGAAATCGCCAAGCTATTAGATATCCCGCATACGCCCATAGTATGCGCATAGGGTATCGTCACCGAGATAGGGATCCTATGGTAATGGAAGAATCCGGGCGGAGTGTCTGGGGAGACGACTATAGGCCCTGTGTGAGAGGAAGCAGGTTCTACTTCTTTGGGGGAATCCGTGCTGCCCTAGGGTCACAGTGCTATATATGCAGTGCGCTGCTACGTACTATGGGCGACGCAATACCTGCAGAGATATCGAGCAGCAATTCGGCGGAAGGGGGCGATAGAAGATCAGATCCATGAGCGTGCTAGTGGCCACGCAGCTAGTCGAACACGCAATCAACACTCGATAGATGATCGAGGCTGGAGAAACATCACAATAAAGATTCATTAACCCACCTAGGTCAATTGCTCGCCACGCCGGCAGGCCGAGCACGAGACACCCCTACCGAGATTAATATTCGAGGTGAAAATCTTTCTGTTTCTGAATTCGCCCTTTCTTTATTACCTTACCCGCGACAGCCTCGTCGTCGTCGTCGTCGTGTGGCGTTATCTGGACTCGTCGAGATCGTCCTGCTACACAGACTGGTAGGTTGTCAACTAGATCGGCTCGTCCGGATGTTTGATTGGCCCATGTGGCCGAATTCGTTAAAAGATCTGCCCCTCAGAAACGTTTTGCCCTCCTGCTATTCCCATTCGTTGTGAAACTTATGAGAAGGGCTAGTGCGGTCGACGATGTTCGATACACAGCAGCATTCCGCGTCCAGACACAGGAGAGCCCCTAGAGCTCCTCGAGAAGACGTGCAGATTTGGGGTCCTGGGAAAGGGATTGCGCAGGTGCCCTTTTCGCATTGGAGGGGTCTCAGCTCTGGGCAATCACTCCTGCGCTGAGGACTGGCCGAAGCGGCATAAACAGGCATCTCCACGATGCAATCCTTCAGCCAGACAATCATGAGGCAGCATTGGCAACGACTTATCAAGTGGCGACCCCGGAATTGAATTGGCGTGGCACACCTCTCTCACTCGCCCACACTGCAGCATCGTAGGAGCTATGTGCGAGGCCACAGGCGCAGCGGCGGACGAACTATCTCTCACGAATGGGATCATTTTAGGCCAAGTTGCTTGAGGCGCTGCAGTGGCCTGCAGGATATTCCCCGCCTCCAGACGCAGGTGAAATCGAATGCGGCCTAGCTCGCCTACTGCTGTAGCTTACAAGCTGGCTCGTCCGTCTCGAGAGCCAAGCCCGTCTCAAGCGCCTGCTTCCTATCGACACTAGAAACCCGGGAGTGGTGGGGGAAGAAAGAACCTGGGGTTGACAGTGGGTACCTACGATAACTCGGAGGCAAGCTCTCCTCTCACCACTCATGATTCCGCCTTAAAGCACTAAGGTTGTTGCGCCATGCACAGTGATGTTCCCCAAGACTGCAAACCGTCCCGTTGTAGATCTGGCGTGGCCAGTTGGAACGTGATGTGATGTCAAAGGTCTTTCAAGGGCGGGACGGCTCTGGTTAGGGGGTTTGTAGACTTCTACCGTCATCCATGGAACTAAACTACTGTAGAGTCTCATTAGAGTCCTGTCGCAATTGGGTGGACGGCTAGTGAGAACTATGAACGTTGCCTCTTTGGGGGAACCCGTGATGATAAAGGGTCCCTCCATTCCAGCCTTTCCCCATATTCTTACAGGTGTGCCGGACGTCGACTGGTCGGCCGATGTAAGGTACGGGTCGTGATTGATGCAGTTAGACATGTACATACGCAAATCCTAGACTCTTGATCTTCCCAGCCGTAGTTTCAGCGTTCTCTGTAGCAGGCAGGTTTGGAAATAGGCATGATGATGTCAGAAATTTGGAACAGCAAGCTTTGCTCTAGTCCGGGATGAGGCCTCTCGGGAACAAAATTCATTTGTAGCTAGCTCAGTGTTACGCCCGTGGTGGTGTGTACGAACGGTGTCTCTGTTGCGACGTGACCATATAACGATAGCAGTCGAGACGACAATACATAGAGAGATGGGGCAGGACTCGAGCAGAGTAGGTGCTTCGTGGGAGACGCCGGCGTGATTGGGATATGGTGGTCGTAGGTGTAATTGCGATGACACCTTAGACGAATTCCATAAATTGCCATGCTCTCTGGATGTCGATGAAGAGCCAATGAGAAGACGAATTCCAAGGCGCATGCAAGACCTGCAGCGAGCGGGATGGGCGATGAGCACCTGGATGGTCCTATGCCACTGTCTGTGTGGTCAGTTGGGCGACCTCTACCGTAGCAGGCATGGGACGATATCGTGCGAGGTTGTGTGTCCCCCCGCAAGAAACACGCAATAAGACGACATGCAGCGAAACTGTGCTGTAGGTTAGGCGACTTGTCGCAAGCCAAGTCAAGCAGTCCAATCCTCCTTCTCCTAAGCCGTTTGCACAATCCCCTGACGCCCGTGTATACTCTATATGTCCCATACAGCCAGGTCGATTGCCTAATACCTACATTCGCTAGACCTAGATCTGCCTACTAGGACGCAGAGAGAGGATCTTCCCATCGAGAGGAAAATCCACTTGACGACAGTGGGCCGACGTAGCCGTGAACTGGTCCAATTGTTGTTGAACCCCCACGGGTTCCACTCCATCTCTTTGCGTTCTACGCTATCTACCTACATATCTAGGGGAAACATGTACGTAGGTAGGTATGTACGTATGCAGCTTTGCGTGAAAGGCAGGCTACCTCTCTTATGTATGTATGCAACGCATGCGTGCACGTATGGTACCGAGCAAGACGAAGGGGGGGAAATGGGTTATAGTATATCTAAGCCACGGCAGGCTGGTAGTTCCCTGATACGGGTAGCAATCAAGTGAAATAGAGACTGGTGGTGGGTGGGCAAGGGGCTCTGAACAAAGATAAGGTGAACATTAGACGCACGAAAACCACTTATTAGTATAACCTACGATTAGACAAGTAGTTGGGCGCACCATAATTGCACAATATTGTAAGAGTCGCTCGAAGACGAATGGCCGCCTCGCGCGACGTATAAACCTCAGGTAAGGCATGCATGTAGAATTGTGCAAGTTCTGCTACAGTATCGTGATGGATGACGAGTGTTGAATGGTAAATGGTGTGTGAATGAATGAATTCTCAGGCACAACTGAATCAAATCCACTGTGTATGAAAAGGGGGTGTGTAAACTGGAGAATTGGGGAATTAGTCACTGATCACACGCCCCATCTCATCCACCCATTATTCCATTTCTCGCCCCCCTCCGCCCAATTCCACACCCCCCTAAACATAATTTTTTTTCTTGATGCCAGAACCCACCCCCCACCCCAGACACACCCCCGTCGAGACGGACACCTCCCTGGTCTTGCATCTTGGAGGTACCTTCGTACCGATCGGCAGCAGGACTGGACGCTAACTCAAACACCGGCTAGCGCGAATGCAAAAGAGGCTGCAAGGACCAGGTGCCAGTCGGACAGGGCAGCGCAGCGCAGGCACTCGCAGAATGGCCCCACCCTCAGCCAGCAAGCCAATGGACCCATGTCTTTGCTGATCAAAACGGCCCCACATCGTTCAAGTTGATGTGACCAAGAATCCATTCGTACCGATGTACCTGTGTGAGCTCGACTCATACATATGAACCTCATCTCCTCCAAAACCTCTGCCTCTCGTCTCGACTGCCATCACCACTGCCTGCTTGCAATTCTCACGATCCTCTATTTCGGTCTTCGACACCACCAACCTTCCTTTCCAGAGCTAGCCTGAACATGATACAATCGTCCACCAACTTGTAATCGTCTTCACCACCGCACAACATCTCCAGCTCCGTCTTCTTACCCGTCGACTACACGCCGCCTACAGCCTGGACCTGTTGAGGCACCACGTTGGCGTTTCCAGTTTAATCTGTGTCGAGAATCTTGAAGTCCAAGACAATTGACCAGCTCCACATCACGACGCTCCGATTATAAAACCATCGCATCCTCCCGTCGAGCCTCGGTCGAACTACCACCGCATCACCTCTCTTGCACACCCGTACACACACACACACACACACACACACACACACTACCAGTCACTACTCATCACTCACAATGTCTACCGATCTGTCCTGGGAGCCCGAATACTGCCTTGCCTGCGATAGGCAAACGGATGGTGCTACCTACTGCTCAGAGGCGTGTCGGCTATCAGATTTCGAGAACTCGTCATCTACAGCCAGCACACCAGCAAGTTCACCGGGACCCGGTAGCCCGTCTTCGTTCAATTGGACGGCCCCAAGACCTCAGACCAAATTCTACCTTCCTCCTGCCTACGATTTCAGTAACGCCCAGCCGTATGGCTCGACGCCGCTCCCTCAATCCTACCTGTCACAACGCTCCGACTCATCGACATCGTCGGCTCATCTTCTTACACCTTCAAGCTCGCACAGTAGCCTGTGCTCCCTACGCAGTACATCATCATCAGGAAGCGATAGTCAGCAACTATCCGACAAAGCTAAGAAACAGCTGAGAGATTACGCTAGTTCGTTCGAAAACGCTCGACTGCAACAGCGACGCCGGTCCTACTAGACTTGAACCTTCTACACTCGATCTTTCAGTTTCGATAGACTACTCCGCACTCCACTTTCTATACCCAAATATGCGTCACTATCAATTTTTACTACCAAAGACGATTACGCTCATTTCAAGATTTCCTTTCTACATACCACGATTAAACATTATGAAACAAACAAACACAACACCCTTTTGATATTTTGTACAAGAGCATCTACCGGAGCACAGCATCATAAAAAAAGTTTTGGGTCATTTCGGGAATTTGCTTGGACTTATTTCTAGCCACAGGCGCACGATATGGATACTCGCCGGCACGGACGGCTTTTGTTGTACCATGATATTGTTTGAGATATCACTGTTTTTCTATGGCATGGCACACGGGTGCCGGGACCTGGGTTTGGGACGGGAACGGAAACAGCAGTTAGCCGAGTCGTGCCGTATAGGACAACGGCCGGGGTCGTCACGGCAGACGACGGCGTAAAAAAAAAATCTCACCAAAAGAGAATAGGCCACGCAGCCTGCACAAACTTGCCTACGATGCAGGTTTATCCACAATCCGTGGATTGATGGGACTTGGTACTTGTTTGTTTTCAGGCAGCTAAGAAGACTAGCCTACAATACCACTCAGATGGGTTATATTGATAGAAAGCCCAATGTCGAATAAAATAGTTCAAGCCCCTCATCATTGCTTCTGTTCAACTTTATTGGTCCTGTGATGTCCTCTGTGAGTTTGTCTGAGTTCAACTATGCTGCATAATCTTGAGCAACGTATGGTTTTACTAGGTGACGAAGTCATAGAATAGAGTTATTGTATTGGCACTGCTGTGCTTATGACAGACAGACTGTATGTGTGATGTGAGATGCATGGTAGAAGAAAGAAGTTAATAGCTCTCCAGACGGGAGCTCCCACGTATCTGTGCAGAGAGCATAGGTGAAATGTTAGGTCTATAATTGACTTATTGGTGCTAGAATCTAGTGTTTGAGGTGGATGCTCTATGGAATAGAAGACAATACTAGTGGCTCCGAAAAATGTCAGAGTTGCTAGGCCTAATAAAAATTACCCCAGAAGACGATCGTTGGTCCATCGAGAAAAAAGCCCACGACGCTTCGGGCATTTTTCGAAGCTGATCGCCAAGACCCTTTTTTTGGCTGACAGTTTTTGTCTAGACGCCTGGCTAGACGCTTAGCCTATGAGCATAAGACCACACAATATGAGCGTCGGGTTCACTATCAAACAACTAAGAAGAAGCTTCCAGCAACGAATTCCCAAAAGTCTGTTGAATGCGTCCGACGCCCAAGCTCTCTCTCTCTCCCTCCCTCTCCCTCGTAGGGATGTTCGGGATCCGCTGTCCACATTACGGAATGTGGATCTTGTACTCATACGTATCCGCGACTGAATGGATTGCGAGCCAAAAGCCATGCCAGTCTTGGGCTTCCGAAACCGTCGTCAGTGGTCTTTGAATTTGTTCGGTGGAGTGGTTCGCTCGACTTCCACGGCCTGTTACATAAACAAACTCGGACGGCTCTGGTTTGGAATCGGCTATGGAGCGATTAAATTGAGCTCTAAACCCAGTTACACGTACCTCTCCCAACGACTCGATCGGAATGATCTACTGGACATGAGACCATTCATGGGAAATGCCGACAACGGAATCGCGCCATGCGCTTGCGTCTACGGCGTGGACTGGTCCCCTACTACGGGCAACTTTGGCTGGCAGCCGAACAAACCCAAAGCAAGCTCGGGCCCAGCTACAGTAAGTTTACTTTAGTTGCTGGAGGGCCACGACCGCGAACAATTTCCATCTATTCAGATTGTGCCCAAGCTGGCGGACGCATACAGACGACCCCCTGCCCGTACGGCTATGGAGGCTTGGCCAACGGTGGCAGACTGACCGGCAGCAGCAGCAGCAGCAGCAGCAGCGACTATGTAGTAAGCGTGCTGTCTGTCTACCTAAAGAGTGCTTCCTCGCTAGTACACTAAACACTACAACTGGCGAGCTCGAATACCACGGCATGCTATGCAAGCAAAGGGAGGCAAGTTGAGTGGCCAATTGACGCCTCTAGTAGTCTGACTGCATAACGAGCCTGCCAGCGAAGAAGTCTCCCGCGCGGGTCCGTCGACTCCCCTGGCTAAAGTGCGTTAATTCAGTGACACTTCATCCTAAAGCAAGGCCATTTGACCGGGCTTCGAGATCGCCAGACTTTGCTCCAACCAAAGTAGCAGATAGACTCTAGACGATAGACGTGGCAGCGTGGAGGACCCCCGGCCTCGAGCAACTCTAAAAAAGCCGAGTCCACCTGCAGGGACGTGCAGGAGGCTTGAGAGGCCATGCTTTTTCTGTTCTATTCTTTGCAAGGCACAAACTCTTATGAGTAAGATGGCTGAGACCGTTGACGAGCATGAGCATCAAGGGCGAAGCTAGAAAAGTCAAGACAAAAAAAAAGGGTTTATCGTTAATTTTATTTTCAATACGTCTCTCATCGTCACCTCAATCTCCTATTGAAACTCGGTTCCTGCTGCCGGGAAGAACTCAATCTCTCCCGTCTTATGCAGGCTGTACTGTATAACAAAAAAAAACCCTCCAGAAGAGAAGAATTTTCACTTAGGAATCCTTTGCCGAGTTGGACCAATATTTCAAATGACACTAATCGTTCCAAGAGTCATCTACAGGTCCGAGGGATCCTGCAAGATGTCTCTGCAAATGCGTCTAGTGACAGGGTGTAAGTCTATTCGGCGTCTCGCTTGTCTTTCTATATCTCGATGGCATGTTTCAAATGAGAGAAGAGAGAAAATTTTTTCTCACTCTTCACAGCCTTGGTCGCCTGGTGGCAAATAGAAACATCCGTGTTCCATATCTGCATATAACTTGCTCGAAGATTTTTAACACGACATAATGATTTATGCGGCACAAGACGACCTTATTGGTTCAGTTGTATACACGTCTTCGAAAATTTCCAAATCCCTCCCCTCCCCCGTTGGGAAGACAAGCAACGAGAGCCTAACAGTCCTGGGATGACGTCGCTAAAATAAGGCTTGCACAAGTTCCACTCGAGACAATATTCATGCACTAACAATTAATGCGGTTTCTGCACAGGACTAAGTAGCCTGCGTCTTTTCGTTTCATCTCGGCTGACATGGACAACATGCCACAGGACGTGCAGTCATGGATGATGCCCACAGCTACGGACGGGGTGGGCATGCGAGGAAAAAAGGGTAGACTTAGCTAGGTTTCGACAACCAGTACCGAGATTTGAAAGGATAATCCCACTGGCAGCTGAATTCTTGTTGGTAGATATTGTTCGAAGAACGCCGGTGGAACGGGAAACATTGAACGAGAAAAAAAAAGAAAGATTACCTACCTAGATGTTGTGGGGATGATATGTTCTACGAAACGAAGCACTGCGGGTTGTTAGCCGTAGCCCGTAGACCCCAAGGTATGTAATAATTATGGCCCACCCATGCAATTTTTTGTCTATATTTCACAATTCGTGAGATGAGATAGTTTCAACATCAAAGCCGGACCCCTCTTAGTAGCATTAGTATTACCTAGTAGTACCTATTAGAGTAGGTAGTAACATTGGGGAGTTTATGCAATTGAATTTCATAACTTACATAAGTCTTCTACCTACCTAAGGTTCCGGTCCCTTTTCACAAGTGCCTGAGTACAGTACATTGCATCTGTAGTAAGGGACGTAGGTATGTTATGTACCTAGGTACTAGGTAATTGTCAACTTCGGATATTTTCTCATCCAACCATGTTTCATCGAAGCACGCTAACCCGATATCGCTATTACCTAATCCTCTGCGTGCCAAGCGGCCACTAACAGCCGTAGCCGTCTGTTCATAGACTAAGTACACTACATACCAGCATAATGGAGCCAGCCCAATGTGAAACCGGCTGTTATGAAAAACACATCTCATAAACAAATCAAGCACAAGGACTTCGGAGATGGCCGCGCATCGAGTCCGTCCATATGAAATGCCGTGAATCAATCTACGTCGGGGCAATCTTTTTTTCCTTTTTCTCATATGGTTAAGTCGGGGTCCGAATCTCGGAATCGTAATATCAACCTGGGTTATACTTCGTGAGATGTTGCTAATGCGTACTCTGGCCCCCTCCCCCTTTATTCTCCTGCCCCCCCTTCCCCCTCCTGTCCCCTCCCCTTCGCCCACTCTCTCCCGTAT
This sequence comes from Biscogniauxia marginata, assembly GCA_022695795.1. Taxonomy (NCBI): domain Eukaryota; kingdom Fungi; phylum Ascomycota; class Sordariomycetes; order Xylariales; family Xylariaceae; genus Biscogniauxia; species Biscogniauxia marginata. The sequence goes on along the minus strand of MU404155.1, from coordinate 15,268 downwards.
CCCGACTCTGCATTATGCGCAGGATTTGTAAAGTGGGTTGGCGGGCTTTACCGGCGCGGCACGGCACGGCATTGGAGAGGACCTAATTCGATGACTGAAGGCCGGTCAGGCAGATTCATGCTGCTGCCGACGTGTCAGCCATGATTCCAGCCGAAACGCACACCCGACCAACCTCATCAAATTCCAATTCGTTCCCCGTCCGGGGGGCTTGCGTGGCCACTCACGCTCCCTGTAGTGCACATGGAGCAATCAGCCGTCATCGTTAACGCATGTTCCCTAGAGATTATGCCATGCCACGTTCCAGAGGCCTTCGATTTTGCTTCTTTCGAAGCAAGGCGGGCTCGGCCCCCTTGGCACCTCAGACATTAACACGGCCAGTTCTGTCTCAATCCAGCAGCTTGCTGCCGTATTCGCTGCCCATCTCTTCTTGCTAGCCCATCATTTGTCTCACTAACTTGGCTACGTTCACGCACGAAGCATTGGCGGGCGAGCCAGAAACAGGCGCCTCAAGAATGGTTGCTGCACGCGATCTAGAACTGCGCCAATTGCGGAAGGTACCGATGCTTCACCGGAATGTCCTTTGCTCGCCGGTCTGGGTCACATGTCCGAGTCCAGTTGTCGACCGGCGAGCACCACTGCGCTAAGGACTTTCTACCTACTGTAGGCACCAAGGGGCTTCGGAGCGCACAACCGTTCGCCCGGAGAGAATGCCGTACCACTCTGTGGTCAGAGCCTCTCAGGGGAGGCGTTCAAATCGGGACTCATCAATCGGATTGAACCCTCAGCCCATCATCGCCTTACGTGGCCTCCCGAATGAGCGTTTCGTTTCGGCCATGGAATGGGAGTGATGAGATTCCCCGCCTTGCCTTATAGCGTGAATGTGGGTTCCCAGCAGCCTCGTCCTCAGTCGGGCGACCCAAGGGCCCATTACTTACGCACGGGCGGACGCTTATGGTTCTCGTCGATAAATTTTCTATGCCGATGGGAGATTTCGGCATTCTAGAAGGACCAAGGAAACAGGTTTTTTTTTTTTACCGGAGCTCCGCCAACTCCACTGGAGGTTACTCAGCCCTGGCGATGCACGATCTAAATCTCTCTCAAGAGCCGGATACAGCGACTAGGTACTCAATCTGAGAACGAATAGGAAAATATCCAGAGACTCCATTTTAGTTTCCCGGTCTCATTCTCATTCCACAGCGGGTAAGGCGAGGTCCCCGGCGTGACACATTTTCGTCTCGACTCTGGAACCCTGCTGCTATTTTCTTCGCCTTGTGTCTTGCTAGCCAAGAGTTTGTATTACTGACGCAGTCTCAAACAAATCTGCTTTCACCTCGATCAGGAAATGAAGAAGACTCGGTTGGCTGATTTTGGAAGGACTAGGTCGTACGGATAACTCGGCGAGATCTGGGCGAAAAGTGAACATCCGAATCCTACCGTGATTCTCTCTACATACAGTGCCTCATTCAGTCAGTTCCAGTGATGGGGTATATCTGGTATGAACAGGTTATGCAACAGGCCTGCAATTTGGCTCAATCTACTGTAGCGGTCAAGCAGGTAGGGAGGCAGTTGTATGACAGTACCTAGGGCCATCACACTCACGTAAGCTCTTTTTCACGATCTTATAATTGCCTTTCACATACGGCAATCACCGTTACACCTATCAACATAACCAGCGGTCTCTTCAACCATGCAAGGCCCTCAATCACAGACAAGCCCAGCTTCTCCCTTCTGCCGTTGTCTTGGGTACTTCGAGTTATGTGGGAGGAATGCAACTTGGCGAAACAATGGTCGCAGCCATTATTAGCATCTAATCCGACTCGCTGATGGCAAAGTCAAAGTTAGTACGATCAATGACTAGTATGGCTCATAAGTAGAACGTGACATTCCAAACATCCTTCCAGACCCCTAACATACTACATTGGTGTAGACGCAGAAACGGGACTCTGTTAACCATCGGCACCAGTCACATTGACAGCGAAACCGGGTCTCCCTCATCCTGCAGCCTCTCCAATTCTCGGCCTCACCCGTCGAGATATAATCAAGTTAAACGGTCGAATCTCGGGCTCGCCCCTCGTTTCGTCCTTCGTTGTGACGTTCGCCTTCTTTATCTCGTTGCGTAAGGTGGTATCTGCCCAAGAGGAAGATAGTTTGGTACGGGCGAGTGCATAACCTTACGTCTGGAGGGCGAAGAGGGGTGCAGCTATTCCGAGTAGCACAGCATATTCAATAATACGACTTGCACCAAGTCGCAGCAATCTAGTTTTGGAACAAGATACATTACCTACCTGCCAAGCCGGCATAAGGGTAGAAAGGGCCCGCGCGGGCAGATCGATCTAGGCCCTGTAGCCCCTCAAACCTAATCGAACGTTTGCCTATAGCGTAGGACGATATGAGTAGCATCGAAATTTCGCTTTCAATGCCTTATCCCTCGGCACGGGGATAGAACTCATCATAGCTACCTACCTACCGAGGAGCCAGATGCACGGGGGTTCGGTAAGCTGAAAAGGCAGCCGCTGGCGGGCCTTGCTTGAACCCTTAGCCGCCCCTAGGTAAGATAGTGCTTCGACGTCTGCAGGCACAGGCGAGAAAAGACAAGGGGGTCCGTTCGGGATGTCGCCAGAATCCTTTCGGATCCAAATTGGAAATAAAATGAGTCCTCTGTACCATGTCCGGTCCGAATTTCGCAGTTCTGCTTTCCTCGCTAAATGGGGGGGGCCAAGGGGATTGAGGGTTTAAAAGGAAGTCTACAAGACGCAGATCGGCCGAGACCGAAGAAAAGACGAAAAAAAACGAACCATCACCACTACCCCCCAGCGCATAACCCAACATGATAATAAATCCTCTTATTTAGTTGTTTAAGTTATTTTTTAAAATATATACCTACCTATATAAATTATTATTATAGTTTAATAATGTTAAGTTTAATAATAAAATAATAAATAAAATGAGGTTTTATATAAAATCGGATTTTTTTAATAAATATAACTTAATTAATAAAAAAACCGGACCTTTTTAAATTAATTAATTAATTAATTCAATTAAAAATAAAATATAATTATATATAATATATGGGGTGGTTAATTTACCAAGGGTTTAAATGTAAATTTTTAGTAGTTAATTTAATATTTATTTTTTACGTTTAATATAACATTTAATCCTTTCTTTTTAATATAGCTTCATTTAATTCAATAAATACTTTAAAATATAATTAAGCTTTTTATAATATTATATTAAAAAGTTAAAATATTAAAGTTTTTTTTAATTTAATTTTTAATAAAAACCGTGAAATAATATGTTTTAATTTAAATTTTTCTTTTTTTTCGTGTTATAATAATGTTAAATTAACTTAATTAAGTTACTTTGCTTTTAAAAAGGTAATAAAATATTAAATCCATAGATTTAATATTTTAAGTTAACTTATATATTATTATAAGCACCGTGTTTTAATTAAGTTATTTATATTAAAAATCCGATTATATATATATAATTTAAAATAACTTATTTATTTATAAAATATATTATATAACGTGTCTTATAAGCGAATAAGTCATATAAACGAGTAAACTAGTTTTTATAACTTTTATAGTTTTAATTATTAAAAAACATTTACGTAATATTAAAATTAATTTATTATTATTATTATTTAAATCGTCTTTTTTTAGTTTTATACTTTAAAAACTAAATACCTTTTTTATATTAAATATTTAGTTTTTTAACATATAATTTAAATTAATTAATTTATAAATAATATATTTATTATTATTATTAAAACGCGTAAAATTATATTTATATATTTTTAAAATAAATTAAAATTAAAATTTATTTATTTTAAAACTTAATAATACTAATAAAAACTCGAATAACTTATATAATTAAATATAAATAATATTATTTAAAAATAAATTATTATAAATTAATAATACTTTATAATATTTTTATATAATATTATAAAAACGAAATAATAATATATTTATATAATTAATTATAAAACTAAATACTTGAAAACTTATATCTCACGAAAAAATAATAATCGTTTAATATATTATTAATTTAAATAATTAATTATTTCCTTTTTATTTAAATTACGTTACCGCGATAATAAACCTTTTATTATATAAACGCGACGCAAGGCGCGTCGAAAAAAACTAAACCTTTAATTTTATATAACGATAAAAATTATTATAAACGCGTTTAAATAAATAAATCGATAATTAAAAGGCTTTATACGAAAACTTAAATATATATTAAAAATGGTTTAAATTAATACGTAAAATAATTATAAAATATAAAATTAAAAATATATATATATAATTTTAACGAAATAAAGTTTATATTTAAAATAATTATTTAAATTAATATAATAATAATAAATATAAAACGATATAAACAACTTTAATAAAAAATCGAAAATAAGTTATAATTATTTAAGTTATTAATATTAATAATTTTATTATATTATTATTTATTATATTAATTAAAAAAATACTTAATTTTATAATATTGTAATAATTTATTATTATTAAAAAATAAAAATAAAATATTAAATAATAATTAAATAATAAATAAATTTAATATAAAATTCGTAAAATATTTCGATTTTTATATTAAAAATTAAATACGAAGTTTTAAACGCTTATTAATTTTAAATAATTACGAAAATTATTATTTTATAAAATTTAAAAAATATTATAAAAAACTCGATATTATTATATTTTATATATTTAGTTATTTGTTATATAAGTGTTAATAGGTATATATATAAATGAAAGTAAAATAACGATACTAATAATAAAATAATAAAGGTGAAACGATGTATATTAAAATGTCTATTTAAAAGAACTATTTAACTAAAAGACATATAAAAGAAAACGTCCCTTATATGTAAAAAGTACATTGGTACTTCCTTATTTATATGGTTATTTAAGGTTTTATTCGGTTATAAGACTAATAATAAGTTATAACTTCTTAATCTTATATATTTTAATATTTAAAAAAAATATATATAATAATTATTTAAAAAACTTAATAAAGCGTTATTATTAATATGTTATAAAAAGATTTATTATTATAATAATTACTTTAAATATATAAATTAATTTTTTAATTTAAAAAAGTTATTATTATATTACTTTTTATATAAAAAACGTATATATTTTTTCTCGATTTTAATATAAATTAATTTTTTAAAAAACTAAAACATTTATAATAACTTATAAAGTATTATTATAATTTAATATATAAAATGACTTTATTATAAAATAAAATAATTTATTTTTGAGAAATAAACCACATTTTTAATAAGCAATATAAAATTAAAAATAAATAATTAAAAATAAATAAAATATTAATATAAAAAAGAAATAGTTTTATAAGTTAAAAAATAATATTATAATTAATAATAATAAAAAATCTCGAAAAAAAGTAATAACTAAACGAAAACGATATAATATATATAATTAAACTAATTATAATACACGTATTTTTATAAAAATAAATCTTTGAGATAAAGTTTTAAAGACTTTTTTAAATCGAATTAATTATAATTATATTAAGTATTCTTTTAAAAAAGCTCATTAGAATCTTAATAATTAGTAACATCTCTTTTTACTGCCGTTATGTGGTAGTTAGCCTTAGAGACAGCCTAGACGGCAGTCTAGAAGACCTTTTTCGCCCTAATCGACGATATCTCGAATCTCTGCTTGTTATCTTTAATGATGGACGATCAAGAGAAACGACTCTGCTAGTTTCGTCAAATTTGTCATGAACTGCAATAAGACTCAGGGCGCGAGGGCTCGAGTAATCTCTGCATTACAATGAAAAAGAATTGCGTGAGGAAAGAAAGGTTCCTCACACTGCTAGCGAGCTACATGCATTTCTCAAGTTATTAAAACTAAGCCATAGTAATACATTTGCCGAATAGCTTCACCATAGTAACTGCAATGGCAGTGGCTGTGACAAAATTATGGCATCAAAACTTTCGGATATTTACCTCTTGGGCTCGGACATTCATCTCTAGGAAGGTTTGTGGGCTTCCATCATTACCCCTGAATGAAGGAACGTTTCGTCACAATTGCCAAACTTCATCGATCCGAACTGGCCTGGACTGGTCAACAAAGTTACTGGGCATCAAGGTCATTAATTAAGTTGTGACGTTTAAAGCGAACAACTCAATTTCACTGTCTTCATCTAACTATCTCATATAACAAGTTTCATGAATTTTATAAAAAGTCTTAAAGAAATTATTAATTCAAGTTATTTTTTACAAGAGTTTCAACTTAGATTTATATATATTAAATTATAATAATATTAAAAAAGTGTCGAGAATTAACGTGAATGATTATATATAATTATATATATATATATTTTATATTTCTTAAATTTTACTTATATTCTTAGGCTTCCTTGTGAAGGGATAATAGCACAAATATAACACTTTCATATTTTCTTTCTCTCTTCTTTTTCTTATCTCTATCTATACATAAAATTTTGTGAGATTTTGGATATCGAGGAGGGAAAAAATGATAGAACGATGATGCTTTATAATTTCCTTCAGGACCAGAGTATATTTGCTGCAGGTTTCTTCTCTTTCTCTCGTTCCATCATTCTTTGTCGGGGGGAATAATAAAAATAAACATGTCGATGTCTCGTAAGAAAACATTTCCAGAAAAAAATCTTTCAGCCACCGAAACCGCTAGTTATGCAATGGTACTTATTTAATGAAAAAAAAAAAGATTTAGCACCTCTCTGAAAGGAGAACCGAGAACGCTATCCGGCTGCCAAACATGACATTTGCGATCGTCGTCAGTGTCGTGATAGGCAATACAGGGGATAATTAATACACAAACGTCGAGAGGTTTGGGTGCCTCTAAGAATTGAATTCGCAACTGGGTCAATAGGATATCATTCATAGGAATCCACCCTCGTTCGCACCGAATACACCGATGCTACCGCGCCATCGACAGCGCTCGTCATGCTCGCTCGGCGCAAGGTTTGGGGCTCGAGGACTTAGATTGCCGCGAGGAGTAGCTTGTTGGGCCGTGTCAAAATCGTTACTCCCCCGACTACTGCCTGCGCTGGCATTTGTCTGGACAAGCAGCAAGCTACTGGTGCTACTCAACCTCTTTGTGAAGTCATTGAAACTTAGATGCTTGACTTCAGAAGTAGAATGTCGCTTTTCGTGATTTCGTCGCATTGTGCTCTCGTCCGGCAATCTGCTCGAAGTTCCTTGAGGGGGGATGTCGACCGTAGGAACTGGCATTTGTGGTTGGCTACTGGTTCGTTGGGTCATGGTTCGTAATCTTGAATGCGCCGTATGCGGCCGGAGAACTGACGGGCCACTGTCCAAGCCTCCCGAAGTGCCGTAGTGCATAGTAGCCCGGGCGCTAAGGGGCCAAGGCGGTCTCCCGGGGTTCGAGCTGTGACGCTCGGCGATGAACTGGAGAGCTTTGGACGCGGATGGGCCAATGCTATCATGATCCACGTCGTGTTCAAATCCTTCGTCACTATCCTCCTCCTCCTCCTCATCCTCGAAGTGTTCGTGAAATTCGCCTTCATCACTCTCATCGTCTTCTTCCCAAGTACTCCGCATCGGCTCCTGAGTTATCATCGCATCTTTATTGAGAATTTTCTGGCGGGCTTCTGCCTCGCGCATTATTGCCTCAAACCTTGCAATTGAGCTTAGCTTCTCCTCCCCTGGGAGTTCTCTATCCGAGCCAGGTATGCATCGTAGCTGGAATGCCCGGTCGAGTATTGTTTCCCGTGGCGCTGGAGGCGAGCTTGAATCAAGGCTAGGAGGTACAGGACCCTGGGAGGAGCTGACGCTCGCTCTTCCTCTCACGGGGGAGCTTATGGTTGACGATCTTCCTTGAGCTGAGGTCCACCCTTCTATAAATTGATCATTATATCCCCCAACTGTAGGGGCCGGGGACGGAAGCTCAGAAGGGTGAACTATCGTATAATGTTGCTGCCCATACGCTACGCTAACAGGATTTAAGCTAGCGCGGGAGGAAAGATCGCTTTTGCGAGAACGCAAGCTGGGGGATTCAGAATTGTATGTCGTACTAGCGTCTCGAGTTGATCCAAATGTCTTAGGTCGTACTTTTGACCGCTTCTTGTCCTTCGCACTTGTAGATGAAGAATAGTCGGACGGGCCACGGGAAGGGTTCGGAGCAAAGGGATTGATGAAGGTAGGCGATGTCGGGCTGATGGGGCTCATAGGCTGCCCATCGGGGACACTAGGCTGTATTAATGCTTGTATATAGCGCGCCCATTCGGCCAAGCTATATCCATTGTCATCCGCCGAGCGAAACCAAAGGGTAGTTGGACCCGACTCCTTTGTGGTAGTTAAACCGGCGGTTCGACTCGAACGGCGTTTTCGTAACTTGTCGGTCACCGGGTCCGGGGAAACCTGCACGCATAGCGTGGGAAGAACGTGGCCCTGCTTCCTATGAGCAATGTGCTGAACTTGGCATTCTTTTATTGATGCCATCGAGTGCTGCTGAACGAGATCCAACTCGTCCTAAGGCGGTATCAGCGAGTCGAATCCTACATGAAAGCCTCAGGGGGGAATACCTTTGTTTTATATATTGAAAGGTAGATGGCATCGGGGGGGAGGAGCTGTTGCGGCTTGCTGGCGCGACCACCAACATCCTTGATACGAGAAGCAGACAAAACCTGGGCAAGGGAGAGGTTGAGCTGGCTGGTATCCTTCTGTGCAATGGGGCCAATGACGACGTATCGACTCTAGAAATAGGAGCAGTATCAGCAGACGTAAGACGCGGGTTGTGGCCCGGGGGAGAAGGCTAGTCATGAGTTACCTTCCAGACGGCTCTCCCAATAATAGTACCCCGATCTGGGGGGACGAGAAGATTGCCCTCCATATTCAGCGTGCGCGGGTCGTCGTCGTTACGGCGCGGGTTGCGCAAAGACTCGGCACTTCCTCTCTCTTCGCTTCGGGTCAGAACGTGTGGTTGCGCACGAGAAAATACGAGATCCGAGAGAGCTGTGACTTGGTTCATTAAGTATTAAGGCTGCATTATCCAAGTAACACGCAGGGGAGAGGGAGGCGCGAGCAAAGAAAGGAGCAGGATGCGTGAGCAATGAGAAGCCGTCTCCAATGTTCCGTTCTAAAGCAATAAGAAAAAACTCAAGGATGCATTGAGCTAAGGATTAGAGGCCAGGAAAGCTTCCACGCCTCGATGAATTGCGAAGGCAATTGACTAAAGGAGTTCCTAGTAACAATTGTATGGAACGGTAATAAAAAGGACAGAAGCCAACCCAACCAGCAAGAAACTTTGAAGGGGTGGTACTGTAAGTGGCAAGAGGGAAAGGCAGAGAGGGAGAGGAGCGAGAGAAAAGTATCGCCGACAAGGCTCCCCTAAGTTGTACTAATGAAAGTACCTGAAGATAGTTACATGTTAATGGGAAGGTAGGTGGCTATAGTGCGTGTGGGTCTCCAGCCTGGACAGAGGGAGGAGAGAAACTATAGACGGACTAACAGCAGCTACCTCGCTGGGCCGGACAAGGTGACAATAAAAATAACTCTAGAACGACGGTCTAACGCAATGCAGAGCGAAGGGCAGGAGGTGAGGATGGAGCTGGAGGGGCCAGGGCAGGGGCACAGCAGGGACATGTGGGGGCGGGTTGCTGGTAACATTCTCTTACTGGCTGGCTCGCACAGAGGAAAACGGGGTACAAGGGGCTACTTACCGGGTAAGCCTAGCAGCACCTGGGCTTTGGCAGCTGCCCAGGCTTGTTTCCCAGCTTTTTGCACTGCTTCGACAATGTACCCGAAGTACCTCGTTACAGGTCAAAACCGCGCAGGAACAGGCTCCAACGTGTCCCCCGAGACATCCCGTTCTGGTAAGGAACCTTAGCTCAGGTAATTTGGTAAATGAATGCAACGCTTTTTTCAACTGGTAGCACAATTTCAGAGAGAGAAAGAAAACACACCACACACGCAAATATGTAAGAGCAAGCAAATGTAAAATATGTACGTATTGTATCTAGCGCGCCTATTATCAAATAGATACTATAGGGGCATCTCGACCAGATCGGCTCTCAGTATGCAAGTATGAACTAACTTATACTTTGAACAATCCAGCTAGTTGCATTAATTATCTACCTCTGATACGTAACAACAAATATTTGATGTATCTAAGATGTATGTAGTTGGTAGCCGGACCCAGCTGTGCTCTGTGCTACCAATATATATATATATATATAAATCGCAACTTTTAACCCGACGAGCCGAACTTATCTCGCGTGCCAACGTATGTTCTACCCGTGACACTATTTCGATCAACGAGACTCTAAAGTCTTACCGCTAGATCCCTATGAAAATACCTAATAGTTGATCCCGGGAAGGCCCACCAGCAAAGCCCACCGTCGCGGCCATCGTGCCGAACTGATCTCCCTCGTCATACGTGTGTGCCTTATACGCATACCTACCTAACCGTATATAAGTATTTTAATCAGGGATTGTGGCACGAGATAAGTTATGAAAGTGTGATGAAACCACCAAAAAAGGGGAGCATGTCAGACTAGAGAACATGTCTATGTAGATGGATGGGGTGAGCCGGAATTGAGCTGGTAGGGGTTGATGAACGATACAAAAACGTCTGGCTACATGTAATAATGTACAGTCATGTAAGTGGCCAAAAGACTACTGTGTATACGGACTATGGAATGGGCGATCAACGAGTAGAGAAGAAAGAGGGACAAGAAGAATGGAGAAAAAGAGAAAAATAGGGGCCACCGCTAGTCCGTCATCTGGGTAACGGGTCGCATTTCATGCGGCCATCTGCTACTATCAAAAAAATGACAACGAACAAACAAATGCCCCGACAAGAGACGTGACATGTAACTTTAGCTGTCAAACCATCGTAAGCCGAGACTCGATCCCTCTCCAACCCGGCCTGTTCGGTCCTGTTATGAGGTCCTTGACGGCCACCCGAAGACAAACTGCAGCAGAACCAGCTGTCTGGGAATGTTTTGATTCTCCTGGACCACCGATCAGTTCGCTGCAGCTAGTTGCCGCCCATGTGTTTTGCATGTGCGTGCTAGCACTAGACCAGACGGTGGATCATTTGATATTACCGTGTCTGTATGCAGTCTGTATGCAGTGACGCACCGGAACCCTACACCCAGCTCGGCTGCATGTACATACTGTATGTGTATGCATTCTTCCTCTGCTTCCATCAATCTAAGCCGTCTTCCAGAAGCCACTGTCAGATATAGTACGTATGTATGTACGTACACTGCGATTCCGGAGCAGGCCCGTCTCATCAAGTGCCGCATAGGAAAAGACACTTCCGTCACCGCCCGTAACACAGTAAGCAACTTCTAATACCGAGTTGCAGACCATTACGACATCCACGTTTCTAGAACAGGTCATCTGATTTCTGGTAGACATGGGCAAGATAACCGAAATCCTAGTGACCGATCCCGGCAAGGATCAGGGGTTAAAACGACATTGCGGACGGGGCAGTTTTCGGGAACCAATGACTGTACTCGACCTCTAATGGGAAAGGGGGGGATCCGCCAGCCAATGATTGGACCGTCTCTCTCTCGCCCGTCGTTGACTGGCTTGTAAGGATGACTTTTTCTTAGCATGAGAGATCAGATCCATCTTTCAGGAATGTCCTATACGAAGCGAGCCTATAAACTATGCATCGATCCGTACGGTTTCATGACGATCGCCCCGTATGTAGTATCGTCAACGTCGCCGCTCGGGACCGGCGACATCATCTCTTGACAGGTCGCTGACGCCTTGACCCCGAGGCCGGCCTTAGTTTACAGTAGACAGCATGTACCACAAAGTCGTGGTGATCGCGTCGCGACAATGCCTAGCCCGGCATTATTTCCGAAGACGTCGACATCTCCAATAGTATGCCTCTCAACGCCGCGGATTTCTCTAGCCTAGTCTTAGCCTTATCGCTGGTCAAGCCCAGTTTATGCAAGCCCAGGCTAGAACATGTTCCTGACGTCTCTGAAGAACCATCAACCGTTCTACTATAGAGCTGAAAAGAAATCACAAGATCTCAACGCAACGGCACAGTCGTATGTATCTCGTAACTGTAACACCATCAACCATGCTGTTGTATGTACGAAGGCCTCGGCGTCACAAGCCAGGCAGGCATCAGCCTCGTTACTATCTCTTAAAGATCTCTGAGCTTTATCACCGAACAAGGCTCGCAGATATGTTCTCAGTCGCCATGTCGTATCCTGGCAATCGCAACTTCAGACCCCTGCATGTCAGTAACCCATCAATGTAACTTTACCCCTTTTATTTATGGCGGTCTTTCTAAATCTCATGGCAGTGGGGGATAGCTCCCGCTGCCTCCCCCATACATTCGGTAAAAGGGTCTCTTATGAACACATGTATGGCAAGTAGTTACACTATGATATTGCGGATAAGAGAAGCCGAAGTTTTCTCGATGAGGATCTCCGACCCTAGCCCCGGGATATCCTAAGGGGCTATGTGTTGAGCATCCAAACTTGATTACTGAACTATCGTCTCTTCCAGCTGCCTTGGATTGAAATTTCTATTCGCACAGGCCATCTGCTCACGACTTCATTGGCTGCGGCTTTGTTGCTTCGGCGTTTATTTCCTAACAACAGACAACTTAAAGGTCTTTACACTACGCTGACGTCCCAAACCCGCTCACTCCCCTGCATTAGGATCCCAGGCCTCAGTACCAAACATTAGCTTAGAATGAACCAGTTGACGTAGTCAATCTAACAGTCATGGGTTGCTTCACCAAAGGAGACGGGTGCCCAATAAGGTAAAGGATGCAGCAATCTTCATGACTCATGTTAGATAGGTACTACACTACTATGTACATGCAAGCTCGCCAAGTATCTATGTACAAATGTATGGAACTTATCTTAAGGTTAAATACGCCTACGTCCTTGTTGGCAAGAAAGACAAGCTAGGTTGCGCATGTATGCCTGTAGAAGTTCTAAAGCCTTTAAAAAGACAGGCGCCGGTCTATACCCTATAAGATCTTCCGCCATAGAACTAGGTAGTGGTTTCAAACCTCTATCCTAGACACATCTCTTTTGTCACGGACGCAAACTGTTCGATTTCCGAGACGCCCGTACTCGGCCGATAAGCTTGACTTCGTCTATGGTAAACAGGTGAACTACCTACGGCCTATTCGCGGCCGTGGTCACATTGATTTTCACAAGTCCGCTTGAAGCACTTTGTGCTCTACACCGCTTAAGCTGAGCAAATCCAAATAGACCGGAGGACAGGCCAGTAAGCACATTAGAGCCACAACGGCCGTTCATAGTCGTAGTTTCTCTCGGGCTACATCCATCGCGGAGTTCGGTGGAGCACTTCTTACTTCCAAGTCATATAATGTCATCATTCAGCTCCCGGGATTGTCCTGCCTCTTGTTTTTTCGTCGTTGTCGCTGTCGCTGCGAAGCAAATGATATTTCGGAAAGGCACGCCTAGAGTCGCTACGGGTCGAGATCGTCAATGCAACGTGTTTCATCGACCAGTGCTCGTTCATATCTGAAGTTGTTACACTATAACAGTGGATCGTGGGCCTTATAGGTGAGTACGTACCGGACGTCTTCCTTGCATCATGCAGAACATACGCACATACATACACTCCTACCTATATCAACACAGATATGATTCAGATGAGACTGCTGTGATGAGACATTCTGTGATGATAGCGGCCGATACCCCACGGCTTGCCGCGTCCATCACTCAGTAATCCAAAGTGTTCTGCAAGTATCCTTGTCGGGCCCTCAAATAGCGATGCTCATAGTAAGAAAGGCAGGCACTCGTCGAGGGCGAGGCTATCGAAAATAACAAGTACCACGCCGCCCACGGGGCACTCCCGCCGGCATCCTCGACTATTCAAGATCGAGACACTCCACTTCCTCGATAGAAGTAGGCATCTTGTCTCACATGGAGAGGTCATGGCTAAGTTCCGAGAGGAATGCGGATCCTACATAACACTTATTAGACAATCCCAAGGGCAGCAGATGACAAAATGCGGAGGAATCAATAGAACGAAGCAGACATGGTGAGTACGGCACATAGCGTGCATCAATATCACATGATACTCACGTCCGTAGTTCGTAGAGGATGATCGACACCATACGCAGCAGGTAAATCAAAAAGATGATGTTATCATACCCGCCCCCTCACATCAATCCGGATGCAATTCCAACATCCCGTACCTACATACAGGTGCCCGAAAAACTTCGGTTTCACAGCCGCTAGTTCACGACAGTAACAACCTTCTTCTTCAGCGGGTTCGGCTTGTCAACCCGTGATGATCGCACCTAATATTATGCAAATAAATCCCACTAATGCGTACCTAGTCAATAAACTCCATCGTCCGTCAACACCAGGAGATGCTTCTTTAGCCCCGCCGATGCTGGATTCACGTAGTCATGGGGCATACCTACTTGCTTAATACTACGGTATATGGACCGAAGAAAATACACAAAGGAAGAAGCCAACGCCAAGCGCGTCCCACGGGGTTACGGATATATTATGCACCTCTGCCCAATTGACCAACCATAAGTTCTCGTCAGGATTCAAGATCCCAGAACGCCACGCACGCTAACTACTATGCCGTTTATTATGGCGACATGGTCCGATGCGACACAATCATGCACAGCAGCAGCAGAGGAATGGATCCCCGCTTTGTCTTTGTTTTATGTATGAGAGTACACTACGCCGCAGCCCGCAAAACTCCACACTTCGAAAACTCGCGATGTTGATGCGTTATGTTGCGGAGAGAGAGAAATAGAGAGAAGTGCAACATAGCAAGCAAAGCAATGAATGACCCAAACTTTCCCCCCCCAACCGGCCTTTTCCTCCACTAGGTACACTAGATGGCCGGCCCGAGAGCCGTTGCGGGTAGAAGAAACTCGATGAGGTCAGGTGCTACTTATCAGGCTTCTTTGGCATTATTAGATCTAATGCGTATATACTGTACTTCGTAGAGAACCTTACATATACACACGTGCAGATTCAGCCAACCCTGACAGCCTGATTAACTAACCTAGGTATTATGTAGGGAGGTACCTTATGCATGTAGTTTTTTGGTCTGTCCGTCTAGGAAGTTGATTTTCCACCGCATGAGAATTAGAGCCTATGGGTTGCACAACTAATCAATAGTCAAAAAAAAATAAACCTCTACTTATGGGGGGGGCCCCCCCCCCCCCGCCGGGGGGGTTTTTTTTGCTTAGTTATGAAATATGAAATATAAATATAGAAGGATTTAATAGAGTGATAT
>MU404154.1:56295-154925 GCA_022695795.1 Biscogniauxia marginata | reverse complement strand
TATTTATTTATATAACTTATTTATTTATATAACTTATTTATTTATATAACTTATTTATTTATATAACTTATTTATTTATATAACTTATTTATTTAAATAATATTAAAAAAACTAATTCATTTTTATTATAATAAATCTTATAAAAGTTATTTATATTTTAATGTTTTTATAAATAATTTTAAATTTATTTAATAATATATTAATTATAATTATAAAAGGATTAATAATAAATTAATATAAAAATATAAAAATATTAACGTTAAAATTAAATAAATAATTGTATAAATAAATAAATAAAGTCCGAGATTTTTCCGATTTTTATTTAAAGTAATGCACGCTTTTTAAAACGTACCTTTATTCGCTTATTATATTAATGTGACGAACCTTCTTATGTGTTTCTAGTTAGTTAACTTTATAAATAAGTACGTATTAGGTTTTTTTGTTTTAAAAGTAATAGTAAATTAAGGTTAATTTAAGAGATTTACGATGCCTTGTTCGTTAAAAAGATTTCATAGTATTTTTATTGTAATATTAAAAAGTGATTATAGTTTTAAATTAATAGCTAAAAAACGAGAAATTAATTATATAAGAAATTTTGCCTTTTTTATTTTTATTTTTTATTTTTTATATTTCTTATTTTAATATATTAAATACTTATTAAATTTACTTATTAATATTTTCTTTAAATCTTAGATTTATTAAGATTTTAATTACGTAATATTATATTATATTTTCTTTTAAGAAGTTTATTTCGAGGTATTTTTAACTCGTTTCGTTTTTTAGTCTTTTTTAATTAGTTAATTCGTAATATTATTTTTTTTCTTTAAAGATTTTTTTAAGTAAGTTCTTTTTTCTTTAATATATTTAGTATTAATAAACTGGTTATGAGGGTTTATAAGAACTAACGTGAGATTCGCGACTTTTTCGCTATTTATATTCGGCTTTATAGATATAAGGTTTTTTTTTGTTTTTTTTTGTTTTAAAGGCGGTTTTTTTTATTTTATGGTTTCGGGTTTTAAAACTTGTTTTAATTGTATTATTATAATGATTTAAATATTAAAATGTTATTTTTATTAGATATAAGTCGTGAACGCGACTATATTATTTCCGAATGTTAAAAAGCCAAGGAAAAGCTTTAAACGTTAATTAGTTATTTAACCCGTTTATATAAATAAAAAGAGTTTTTTTAAAAACGGGGCTTAGAAATGTTAAAATGTGGTTTATTTTTAATCGAAAAGTTAAAACATATTAATTATAAAAAGGAGAATTAAAAGTAATTAAAAGCGAAAAACGTTTACTTTATTAAAAAATAGTAATAAATAAAGGAATCGTTATGTTTACTTGAATTTAAGTAAAGTGTACTTGCTTTAAAGGCCTTTTCCTTTTTCGATTGATTTTTACTAGATTTTTAAGTATTCCCAATTAATCCAGGTTTTAACGGTAAAAGTTCGCAAGTTTATTTATTAGGGTTTTTAAGTGTTTTTTTCAGGTAAGTAACCTTCTTATTTAACAAGATATTATAATTAATTATTAATTTGTTTTAAATTTAATATCTTTTTTATTTTGTACTTATTAAGATTTTTTTTAAGTTTTAATTGGTTTTTTAATAAGGCGTTTTTTAATATTAATTTTAAAAGTGAAATATAAAATATAAAATATATTTTAAATCTTTTTAATAAAGAAAGTTTATAATTAACTTTTAAAATAACTTTTTTAATTTTACATAGTTTTAACTTTTTAAATTTAAGGCGTTTTTATTAACGCGCTTTGTTATTAGCGAAATAAATAAATAATATTTTCTTTTTTAAAAATTAGTTCCTTAATTCTTTTTTTATTATAATACTTTAGTATTTTGTTTTAAATAAATTATAACTCTTTTTATAATCGTAGTTATATTACTTAAACTTTTTCGGATAATACTTTTACTTTTAAGGCTTTTATTTCGACTTTTAGTGCTTTTATAAGTTTAATTAATTATTTTTAGATTTCTACTTTTTAACTATATATTATTTCGTGTAATAACATCTTTATATCTTTATTAATTAAAGTGTTATACGTTATTTAAGTTATTAATAGTAATTTTACTTAGTTATTTATTTCCTAATTAATATAACTTCGGAGATATTATTTTATTATTTAATTTAGTTTTTTTATTTGTTTTATTAAGTTAATTTAAAACTTTAACGTAAATAACTTATTTTTATTTAAAATAATACGTTTTAATAATTCATATTTATTAACATACTCTTTTAAAAAACTAAAAACTAATTATTTTATTATGCTTAACTCGTTAAACAGTAAAAAATAAGTATATTTCGTAAGTCGATTAATAATTACTTATATGTTATTATAAGGTATTTTTATAGTAAAATCTTTTAACTTAGAAAGTTTTATTATGAAATCTTATATAATTATATATTATGCTTTTTTAGGTATTTAAGTTAATTATAATAATTTATATAGTTTATATCGTGATATTTTAACTTTATTATAAATATTATAACTTTTTATAATTCTTTTAATTGTTTATTTTATTTTTGGAAAGTCGAACTCTTTTTATAACCGTTTTAACGTTTTAAAGATTTCTTAATAACCGTGTAAAAGGTATTTGTGAAATTCCTTAACAAATTCGTTTTGTACTTATTTTAATATATAAACCTTTTTTTCATACGAGAAAAGTTCGTTGTTAATCCCTTATTAAGATTATAATTATTTTTATTTTTAATTATAATTTTCCTTAAAATGTTATTTTTAATTTTTTATATTAATTCGCATATAAATTAATATAACTAATTTATTACTTTATTATTTAAATATTTAAATATCTTTTTTATTAACTTTCGATTTATAGTCTTTTTTTTATTAAAAAGATTTATTTAAATGTTTTCTTTTTTTTAATATAATAAATTTTAAAATTAAATTTAAACAGGAAAATCATTTAACATTTATATCTTTAATTAAACGTTTATATTATTATAAATCGTGTAAAGTTCTTATAATTTAAATAAATATTAATAGGTTTTTTAGTTTTATTAAGTTATAATTCTTATTTTTTAGTGCTTTAATGACTATTAATAGTTCTTTGTTATAAATTTAATAATTTAATTTAACATTATATAATGCTTTAAATAAGTACGTAACTAGGTCTTATTTTTTATTGTTTTTTAGTTACTTTAAAACTATTTCAATAACGAAATTTAAGGCGTTTATCTTTAATCGTTTCTTTTTATTTTTATTTAAAAATTTATATATAACTTTATTAGTTATAACTTCTTTTAACTATTAAAAAGCTTATTTAGCTTTTTTTGTTTTCGCTAAGATAATTAATTTTGTTAATGGTTTAGCAATTCGCTTAAAATCTTGGATAAGTTATTTAATATAGTTAATAAAGCCAAAAAATATACGTATATTTATAACACTTTTAAGTTTTAATTAATTCTTAATTATTATTATTTTTCCTTTTTAAATATAGATTTCTTTTAAACTTATTATAAACCTTAAATAGTTTAGTTTTTTGATATATTATTTATTTTTAGTTAAATAAACGAGTAAGTTTGTTTTTTCTAGGACTTTTAACACTTGTTTTATATATTTTTATAGTTTTTTTTTCGTTTTTTAAGTAAATTAGTATATCGTTTAAATAAATAAATATCAATTTATTTAAAAACTTACGAAAAACTATTATAATTATATATTAAAATATAACGGATATATTAATAAGTTTAAATAATATAACTTTATATTTATAATATTTATATATCATTTAAAAAGCGGTGTATTATTTATATTCCTTAGTTATTTTAATTATATAATAACTATTACGGAAATTTAATATTATAAAGATTTAAACTTTATTAATTTATCTTTTTATAAGTTTTATTAATAATAATAAGTGTTTATTCTTTTTTATTACCTTATTAAGGTGTCGGTAATCGATTACTCGTTATTACACTAAATTTCTTTTTTTATCGACAAGTTATTTTTCGTTTTTATCGATTTTTAGTATTATAATTACTAGGTATCTTAATAAGGATTTCGACTTTTTAATATATTTTTTATTAAGGTCTTTTTAAATTCCTTTTTATAATGCTTTTTATTTTTCTTAATTTATAAAATATATTAAAAATAATTTTAATTGTTTTCTTTCTTTAAAATGGATTTAATAATCCTATTAATTATATTTTAATAATTCTTTTTTTATTTTGTTTTTAAATAATTTATAAAAACGGAGGTACTCGCGTAATACTCTCTTCGTTAGATTTTTAAGCTTAATTACTTAAATTATATAAGTAACATATTTCGTTTTTATATTCGTTTTTTTAAAGTTATTTACGATATTTATTTTATAACCCGTAATAATTAACTCCTTTTAATTTTAATTTTAATAAAGCATATTTATCTCGAAATTTATTTATAAATTATTTTTTAAGTTAATTTATTTTTAGGATTATATCGTGGTTTAATATATATATAATATTAAAAATGACTTATTTAAAATGTTTTTAAATAGTTATTAAAAAAGGAATTATTTCTTTTAATACTTTATTATTTTTATAACTAAATATTTTTTAAAGTTTTATAATTTATATAAACTTTATTTATATATTTATAATATATTATCTTTTTAAGTTATTTTAATTAAAATATAGCTTTTATTTATTTTTAAGTTTATAAAGGTTTTATATTTTTTTATTATATTTAACTTTAGTTATAATAATATTATCGAGTTTTAATTAAACTTCGTATAAGGATTTATTATTTATAACTTCTCGCTGCCTTATTAGTAAGAGCTTTTACCGTTTTTTAATTTTTATATCTTTTCCTTTTTAGGTTTTTTTAAGTCGTTATAACCTTAATTTCGTTCCATTTTTAGGCTTTTATAAAAACGTGTTTTTAGTAATTATTATTTTAATAGTTTCTTTAATTACCTTTTACGTAATAAGGGGTAAAAAGTTTATCTTTTATATAAAACTTTACATATTAAAATTTTAATTTTTTCGAGGGCTTTTTTATAATTTAAATCTATTTTTTTGTTAATTCGAAGATTTTTAAGTTTTAAATTATTTTTAAATAAAAAGCATAATTCTCGGGTTTACTTGCTAAGGATAACTCGATATCTTTTTATAAGTTTATATATATTTTTAAAAACTCTCTCTCTTTTTTGAAATATATTTTAACGATTTATTTATAGCTTAGTTTAGTTATACATATTTTTACTTATTATTTTATTAAATATTTCTTTATAAAACTAAATAAATTAATGTCGTAATTAGCTCGCTTTTCGAGTTAATATAATAAATATAATTTCTTTCGTAATTTTTATAGTTCTTCCTTAATTTCGTTTTTTTCGAAACCCGTTTCGAGTAATTTATATATATCGTAAAGTATTAAAATGTAATATATATAACTTTTAATAATTATTTAGTTATTTCTTTTAGAACTTAAGTGAAGATAATAAGCTTTTAAATAACGTGGCTACTATAAAACGTTATTATAAATATACTTGTTTTTTTTCGTGTTATTACTTTTTGATTTTTAGGGATAATAACTAGTTTTATTCTTAAAACTTCGATATACTTAACAAGCGTCATTAATATAAAAGCTTTAATGTAATAATACGTATTCTTTTTATAACTTTATTATTTTATTTTTATTAAAGTGAAATGTTTCGTTTTTTAGTTATTTAACCACTTTTAAATTTAATTTAGGTTTTTTGTTTAATAACTTATTAAGTTAATTAGTATTATTTAAGTTTTAATAAACATCGTAATTATTATTTATATAAAACTTTTAATATAAGTTATTATATTTACTTTTTTTAATATGTTTTATATTTATTATTGTTATAATAGTTTTAATGTAGTTTATTATGGTTTAATTTAATTTTTAAGTTGTATTTTAGTTTATAAGTATTATATTTATATAGTAATTCGTCCTTGTTATATTTTTACTTAGCTTATTTTAATGTAAAATACTTTAAATATAAATAACCGTGTTTTAAGTAGTTTTTAAAGTTAATTTAATAATATTTATAACCTTTACGAATTATAATAAATAAGTAATAATACTTTAAATAATGTTTATAAGTCTTTTTTTATAACTTTAATAAATATTATAACTTTTTTATAAGGATTTTCTCGTTTTTTTTTACCTTAATAGTGTGACGAACCTCCCTGTGTAATCCTAGTTAGCTGACTTCACAGGTGAGTACGTACTAGGTTTTCTTGATTTGAAGGTAATAATGGATTAAGATTAGTTTAATTGATTTATAATGTTATGTTCGTTAGAGAGGTTTTAAGGTATTTTCACTATAGTATTAAAGAGTGACTATAGTCTTAAATTAATAGCTAAAAAACGAGAAATTAATTATATAAGGAAATTCCAATTTATTTATAGTTTTTTTTTCTTTTTTCTTAATTTAATGAATTGTTGAATTATACATTTCGACTAGCGATTTACCGATTTAATGAATTATTAAATCGCTTTTTTTAAATAACGATTTATTAATTTAATTTTTAATTATATGACTTATATACTTTTTTGTTTTTAAGGTTTATAATATTATTTTTCTTTTTTAAGAATATTTGTTTTAAAAATAAAAAAAGGTTTAAACCTTTTTTTTTATTTATTAGATATTTTTTAAGTTTTCTTTAATTTATATATATTATTATGTTTTATTATATAATAAAAAATCGAAAAGAAAATTTTTAAATCTCGCGTCGTGCTAAGAGGAATTTTAAAAATAAGTTAGTTTTATTAAACGTGGTAAATATTAATAGTTATAAAAAAATGCTTTATTTTTATTATAAAAATTAAAATAAAGAATATATTGCTTTAAAAGATTTTAATTATTACGAAGAATATATTTAATTAAATAAGGCTAGTTATAATGTGTTTAATATAACTTAAAAAGGTGTTATTAAAATAACTTATTAATATTAATAAATAGAAATAATATTAAAAAAAGTTAATATAAAAATAAAGGCTATTTTAAATAAGGTTCGCCGTTTTCGAGTTTAAAAGCGATTATAATTAAGTAAGTTACGTAAAATGATTACTCGGGGTTTTAATTTTATTAAGGAATTAAAGTGCGTCGAGCGCGAGGAAAAAAAATAAAAACGTTTTGTTGAAGAATCGCAACGTGTGGAGAGATCGTAGCGTTAGTTTAAATTTTCGTAAGGTTTACTTATTTTCGAGGCCTACTTTTTTTTTTTCCTTGATTGTTCTTAGTAAGATTAAGACTTCGATATCTAGGCCTTCTTAGCCGGTCTAGATTTTAGCGGTAGAAATCCTTAATTTTATTTGTTAGGTTTTTTAAATGTTTTTTTTCGGTAGGTAACCCTTTTATTTAATAAAATATTATAATTAACTTTTAACTTATTTTAAATTTAATATTTTTTTATTTCGTACTTATCAGGGTTTTTTTTAAATTTTAATTAGTTTTTTAGTATAATGTTATTTAATACTAGTTTTAAAAGCGAAATATAAAATATAAGATATATTTTAGATCTTTTTAATAGTGCTAGTTTATAATTGATTTTCGAAATAACCTTTTTAATTCTATATAGTTTTAATTTCTTGAATTTAAGTTTTTTATTAAGTCGCTTTATTTTAATTTAAAGTGTTTTTAATATTATATTTTGTTGTTAGCAAAACAAGTAAATTATGTCTTTTTTCTTAAGAATTAATTCTTTAATTCTTTTTTTATTATAATACTTTGTTATTTTATTTTAAATAAATTATAATTTTTTATAGCTATTATTATATTACTTAAACCTTTTTAAATAGTACTTCTGCTCTCGGGGCTTTTGTTTTAACTTTTAGTGCTTTTATGAGTTTAATCGGTTGTTTTTGGATTTTCGCCTTTTACCCGTATATTACCTCGTGTAGTGACATTTTTATATTCTTATTAATCGAAGTGTTATATGTTATTTGAGTTATTAGTAATAACTTTACTTAGTTATTTATTTCTTAGTTAATATAGCTTCGTAAATATTATTTTATTATTTAGTTTAATTTTTTTATTTACTTATTTATTTAAGGGTAATACGTTATAAATAACTTTTATTTAACTTTTATTCGTTTTATTAAGTTAATTTAAAATTTTAATGTAAATAACTTGTTTTTATTTAAAATAATGCGTTTTAATAACTTATATTTATTAACATATTTTTTTAAAAAGCTAAAAACTAATTGTTTTATTATGCTCGATTCGTTGAATAGTAAGAAGTAGGCGTATTTCGTGAGTTTATTAATGATTATCTATATACTATTATAATGTACTTTTATAATAAAATCTTTTGATTTTGGGAGTTTCATTACGAAGTCCCATATAATTATATTTCATGTTTTATTAAGTATTTAGGTTAATTATAATAGTTTATATGGTTTATGTCGTGATGTTTTAGTCTTATTATAAATGTTATAATTCTTTATAATTCTTTTAATTGTTTATCGTATTTCTAGAAAGTCGAATTCTTTTTAAAGTCGTTTTATTATTTTAAAAATCCCTTGGTGGCTATATAGAGAATGTTCGTGAAATTCTTTGACGAATTCGTCTTATATTCGTTTTAGTACGTATACTTTTTCCTTATACGAGAGAAGTTCGTCGCTAGATCCTTATTAAAACTATAATTATTTTTTCTTTTAATTATAATTTTCTTTAAACCGTTATTTTTAGTTTTTTATGTTAATTTATATGTAAATTAATATAATTATTTTGTTATTTTGTTATTTAAATATCTAGATATTTTTTTTATTAATTTTTGATTTATAATCTCCTTTTTTATTAAGAAGATCTACTTAAATATTTTCTTTTTTTTTAATGTATTAGATTTTAAAATTAAACTTAAACAGGAAAATCATTTAACGCTTGTGTCTCTAGTTAAACGTTTATATTATTATAAATCGTGTAAGGTTTTTATGGTTTAAATAAATGTTAATAGGTTTCTTAGTTTTGTTAAGTTATGGTTTTTATTTTTCTAGTGCTTTAATAACTACTAATAATTCCTTGTTATAGATTTAATAGTTTAGTTTAGTATTATGTAGTGCTTTAAATAAGTACGTAACTAGGTATTATTTCTTATTGTTTTTTAGCTGTTTTAAGACTATTTTAATAGCGAAATTTAAGGCGTTTATTTTTAGTCGTTTTTTTTTATTTTCGTTTAAAAGTTTATATATAACCTTATTAGTTATAACTTCTTTTAGCTATTAAAAAGCTTGTTTGGCTTTTTTAATGAAATGAAAAACCTTTTTTGTTTTTGTTAGGGTAATTAGTTCTATTAATGGTTTAGCGATACGCCCGAAATCTTTAATGAGTTATTTAACATAATTAATAAAGCTAAAAAATGCGTATATGTTTATAACACTTTTAGGTTCTAGCTAATTCTTGATTATTATTATCTTTCCTTTTTAAATGCGGATTTCTTTTAAACTTATTATAAACCCTAAATAGTTTAGTTTTTTGATATATTATTTATTTTTAGTTAAATAAACGAGTAGGTTCGCCTTTTCTAAGGCTTTTAACACTTGTTTTATATGTTTTTTATGCTTTTTCTCGTTTTTTAAGTAAATTAGTATATCGTTTAGGTAAATAAATATAAATTTGTCTAGAAACTTACGAAGAACTATTATAATTATATATTAAAATGTAACGAGTGTGTTAGTAAGTTTAAATAACATAACTTTATACTTATAATATTTATATATTATTTAAAAGGTTATATATTATTCGTGTTCCTTAACTATTTTAATTATATAGTATTTATCGTAAAGGTTTAGTGTTATAAAGATTTAGGTTTTATTAATTTGTCTTTTTATGAGTTTCATTAGTAGTAACGAATACTCGTTTTTCTTGGTTATTTTATTAAGGTGTCGGTAGTCGATTACTCGTCGTCATATTAGGTTTTCTTTTTTATTAATATGTTACTTCCCGTTTTTATTTATTTTAGGTATTATGATTGTCGGGTATTTTAATAAGGATTTTAATTCTTGAATATATTTTTTGTTTAAATCTTTTTAGATTCCTCTTTATAATACCTTTTGTTTTTCCTGATTTATAAGATATATTAAGAATAATTTTAATTGTTTTTTTTAAAGTGAATTTAGTGATTTTATTAGTTATGTTTTAATAATTCTTTTTTTGTTTTATTTTTAAATAATTTATAAAAACGAAGGTACTTACGCGGTACTTTTTTCGTTAGATTTTTAAGTTTAATTACTCGAATTATATAAGTAATATGTTTCGTTTTTATATTCGTTTCTCTGGGGTTATTTGCGGTACTTATTTCGTAACTTGTAATGGTTAACTCCTTTTATTTTTAATCTTAATAAAGCGTGTTTATCTTGAAATTTATTTAGGGATTACTTTTTTTAAGCTAATTTATTCTTAATATTATATCGTGATTTAATATGTATATAATATTAAAAATGATTTATTTAAAATGCCTTTAAATAGTTATTAAAAAAGGAATTATTTCTTTTAATACCTTACCATTTTTATAACTAAACATACCTCCTTTAAAGTTTTATAGTTTATATAAATTTTATTTATATATTTATAATATTTTGTTTTTTTGAGTTACCTTTATTAAAATATAATTTTTATTTACTTTTAAATTTATTAAGGCTTTATACTTTTTTTATTATACTTAACTTTAGTTATAATAATATTATTAAGTCTTAATTGGATTTTATATAAAGACTTGTTATTCATGGCTTCTCGCTGCCTTACTAACGAGAGTTTTTACCGTTTTTTGGTTTTTTATATCTCTTCTTTTTTGGTTTTTTTTTAGTTGTTATAACCTAGATATCTTTTTACTCTTAGGTTTTCATAAAAACGTGTTTCTAGTAATTATTACTTAAATAATTTCTTTAATTACTTTTTACGTAATAAAGGGTAAAAAGTCTATTTTTTATATAAAACTTTATATATTAAAACTTTACTTCTTTTTTGAGAGCTTTTTTATAACTTAAGTCTATTTTATTAACTTGGAATTTTTTAAAGTTTTAAATTATTTTCGAATAAAAAGAATAATTCTTGAGTTTACTTATTAAGGGTATCTCGATATCTCTTTTTAGGTTTATATTGATTTTTAAAAGTTTTCCTTTTTTTTAAGTATATTTTAATGATTTGTTTATAGCTTCGTTTAGTCGCATATGTTTTTATTTATTATTTTATTAAGTGTTTTTCTATAAAGTCGAATAGATTAATGTTATATTTAATTCGTTTTTCGAGTTATTATAAAAAATACAGTTCTTTTTATAACTCTTATAATTCTTCCTTAATCTCGTCTTTTTCGAAACCTACTTTAAGTAAGTCGTGTACGTCGCATAGTATCGAGATGTAATATATATAACTTTTAGTAATTACTTTGTTATTTTTTTTGGAACCGGGATGAAGATAATATATTTAAGGAAAATGTGGTTATCATGAGATATTATCGTAAATGTATTTATTTTTTTTTCGTGTTATTACTTTTTAGTTTTTAAGGATAATAACCGGCTTTATTTTTAAAACTTTTATGTATTTAATAAGCGTCGTTAATATAAAAGCTTTAATGTAACGATATATGTTTTTTTAAGCTTTAATAAACATTATAGTTATTATTTATATAAAACCTTTAGTTTAAATTGTTATATTAACTTTTTCTTTAGTAAGTTTCGCATTTGTTATTATTATAATGACTTTAATATAAATTATTATAGTTTAACTTAATTCCTAAGTCGTATTTTAACTTATAATTATCGCATTTATATAGTAGTTCGCTTTTATTATATCTTTATTTAACTTGTTTTAATGTAAAATATCTTAAATATAAGTGGTTATTCTTTAAATAGTCTTTACGGTTAATTTAATAAGATTTATAAACTCTTTTTATAAGGGCCTTCTCGATTTTCTTTATTTTAATGGTGTTAATAATAAACACTTAATTTATTTCTTTATTATTCTCGAATTAAACCTTTATCTCGATGGCTTTTTTCTCGGGTTAAGAAATCCCTCTTATTCTTAGTTTTTGTTTCTTAAAACTTCGGTATTCGTTTTTATAATGTCTTTTTTTTTATAGTTAAAATACTTAATAGTTAATTTATTTTATTTTTTTTGTTCTTTTTAAATAACGTTGATTTTAATGGGGTTTAACTTGGTTTTAGTGCTTTTCTTAGTTTTAGCACCGCTTTTATAATTTCCTTTTTTTAATTAATCGCCATTCTTTCGTTATACCGTTTTTTTCTTTTTAAGGTACCGTTTAAAGTTCTTATTATTAATGGTAATTGCTATTATAACGTAGTTATTAAACTTTCCTAGGTTCCTTTTTTTATATAAGTTTATTTTATATAGTTTATTCTTTATATGGTTTTTTAATTCTTAATAAAATAAGTAATATAGGTTTTTAATAAATAATTGTAATTAACTTGCGAGTTTCTTAAACTTAATAATATAATTTAAAGCCTTTTTATTTTGTCGTAATTTATAAAGTTGAGTTTCGGCTTATTATTTAAGGATTAAATTGTTAAATATAAATTTAAATTGTTTTTTAAACTCTTTATAATTCTTGAAGACTTTTTTCGTGTCTTTTTAGGCGTTTAATCCGTTTTCTAAATGATTTTTTAACATTAATTAGAACTAGGTTAAGGCGGTTCCGGCGAGGAGCTGGGATACCGTAAAAACCTTTTTTTTTAATAGTAATTATTTTATAATAAAACCATAAATAGGTTTTAACCTAAATTAAAAATCCCTTTAAATCGCTTAACCCATTATATCTGCTAAATGTAATAAGTTTAAAACCTTTCACATCGGGGGTTATTATATTGTTTTCGTTATTTAAGTTATTAGGGTCGCTATCGTTTAAAGGTGGTTTTAGTTGCTTATTTTTAGGAGGTAAGGGTTATTTTACTTATTTATTTTCTTTAGGTGTTTTTTCCTTCTTCTTTTTTTCTTCCTTAAATGGTTCTTCGTACTGAGCTTCCGAGGTGTCCTTTTATGACTCTTCTTTAGTTGCAATTATAATAAATTCTTATATTAGTTCCTTTAAACCTTTTTATTATACCGTAAAAAGACTTAAAGCTTTCGTTTAAAAGCTTATTAATTATTATTTTTTTACTTATTTCTTTTCTTATTACTCTTTAGTTTTAAGGGGCATATTTATTCTAGGACTATTCAACTAAAAATCCCTTTTTTTGAATTAATGTTAAGCATTAATTAAAGAGCTATTAAAATATAACGAACCTCCTTATGTAATCCTAGTTAGCTGACTTTATAAGTAAGTACGTATTAGGTTTTCTTGATTTAAAGGTAATAATGGGTTAAGATTGGTTTAATTAATTTATAATGTTATGTTCGTTAAAGAGGTTTTAAGGTATTTTCACTATAGTATTAAAAAGTAACTATAGTTTTAGATTAATAGTTAAAAAACGAAAAACTAATTATATAAGGAAATTCCAATTTACTTATAATTTCTTTTTTTTTTCTCTTAATTTAATGAATCGTTAAATCGTACATTTCGACTAATGATTTACTGATTTAATGAATCGTTAAATCGCTCCTCTCAAATAACGATTCATCGATTCAATCTTTGATCATGTGACCTGTACACCTTTTTGTTTCTGAGGTTCGTAATAAATAGTGGCGATAATGAATATTTAGTTTACTTCTTTGTTATTTTCGAAAAAAAAACCCTTATTTTGGAGATTCTTTTCTCGAGTTAAAAAATTATTTTTATTTTTAGTTTTTATTTTTTAGGATTTTGGGATTTGTTTTTATAATGTCTTTTTTTTTATAGTTAAAATATTTAATAATTAACTTATTTTACTTTTTTTGCTTTTTTTAAGTAGCGTTAATTTTAATGAGGTTTAATTTAGTTTTAATGTTTTTCCTTGTTTCGGTACCACTTTTATAATTTCCTTTTTTTTGTTAATCGCCGTTTTTTCATTATATCGTTTTTTTCTTTTTAAAGTACCGTTCGAAGTTTTTATTATTAATAACAATTACTATTATAACGTAGTTATTAAACTTCTTTAAGTTCTTTTTTTATATAAATTTATTTTATATAACTCATTTTTTATATAGTTTTTTAGTTTTTAATAAAATAAATAATTATAATTAATTTGCGAGTCCCTTGAATTTAATAGCGTAATTTAAAGCATTTTTGTTTTATTATAATTTATAAAGTTAAGTTTTAGCTTATTATTTAAGAATTAAGTTATTAAATATAAATTTAAATTGTTTTTTAAATTCCTTGTAATCTTTAAAGACTTTTTTATGTTTTTTTTAGGTGTTTAGTTTATTATTTAGGTGATTTTTTAACATTAATTAAAACTAGGTTAAAATAGTTTCGATAAAAAGTTAAGATATCATAAAAACGTTTTATTTCTTAGTAATAATTATTTCGTAATAGAATTATAAATAGATTTCGACTTAAATTAAAAATCTCTTTAAATCTCTCGACTTATTATATTTATTAGATATAATTAGTTTAAAACTTTTTATATCGAGAGTCGTTATGTCGTTTTCGTTGTTTAAGCTATTAAGGTTATTATCATTTAAAGGTAGTTTCGGCTATTTATTTTTAAGAAGTAGGGGTTGTTTTATTTGTTTGTTTTTCTTTTTTTTAAACGATTTTTCTTGTTAAGCTTTAAAGGTATCCTTTAAAGGTTCTTTTTTAGTTGTAATTATAATTAACTTTTATATTAGTTCTTTTAAACTTTTTTATTATATCGTAAAAGAATTTAAAGTTTTCGTTTAAAAGCTTATTAATTATTGTTTTTTTACTTGTTTTTGTTTTTATTACTTTTTAGTTTTAAGAGGTATATTTATCTTAAGACGGTTTAACTAAGAGTCCCTTCTTTTAAATTAATATTAAATATTAATTAAAGAGTTATTAAAATATAATGAACCTCTTTATATGTTTTTAGTTAATTAACTTTATAAATAAATACGTATTAGGTTTTTCTTGTTTTAAAGGTAATAATAAATTAAGGTTAATTTAAAAGATTTATAATACCTTATTTATTAAAAAGATTTCATGGTATTTTTATTATAATATTAAAAAGTAATTATAATTTTAAATTAATAGCTAAAAAACGAGAGATTAATTATATAAGAAATTTTGCCTTTTTTATTTTTGTTTTTTAATATGTTAAATACTTATTAGATCTAGCTAGATTTTAGATCATTTTAGATCCACTTGTTAATATTCTCTCTAGATCTTAGATTTACTGAGATCTTAGTCACGTGATGTTATATTACATCTTCTTTTGAGAAGCTTGTCTCGGGGTATTTTTAACCCGTTCCGTCCCTTGGTCCTTTCTGACTAGTTGGTTCGTAACAACTAAGTACTTTTAGAGTCTTTAGTACTTACCTGTGCCACCCCTACCCGCGCTAAGCTACTAGCTCACGACTAGCCATCTATATACCCTGTAACTTGTTGTTGCGCTGGAGAGGAAAGCTATTCTCCAGGCCCACTACCACGATCCTAGTACTATATACATCGCAAAGCATGGGCCACATGTCCGTGACAGATACGAAGGTAGGCATCACTGAACACGGTCACGGCTACAGTTATGGATGCTACAGCAGATATCTTCATTCACGTTGCGATCAGCGTTCAGGGGTTACCTAAACTCGCAACATTCCTAATTTCGCAAAGTATAGCATCATGGAGAAAAAGCCTGCAGGTTATGGTAATTATCAGCTAATTGAGTGTCCGTGGATTGTCCCTCACGACTATTCACAGGGGGAAAGGCACATTATCCCACGATGCAAGAGATTCACTTGTATATTATATCACGTCGTTGCGCGAAAGACTAGAACTAGAGATACTTCACAGGTGGTTTTCTTACATACAGACAAACTTCTTTGCTTCCTGCGCGGCGGTTCCCCTCACCGCTCTAGGCCTCTGGCTAGTACAAACGCAACAGTCAGCTACCGGTGAAAGGCTCATGGCATCTGGTCAGATGTGAACATACCGACGTTGGGTAAAGCCATGGTATTTCATCTTCGCGTGTAGCTGATATTATACAAGCATCAGGGCTACATATGTTGGACGAGATCTACCCCTGTTTACAGCGACGTTGCGACCGTACTCCTGCCTGCTTACTATAAATGAAGTACATGATAATTCATATGGCAGATATCTTAATCATATCATGTCTTGTGGTATCTCCAATATCCCCGTACCGATGGCCCCTTACCTTCCCACTAAACCCATCAATACTTATTCATCCTTTCGACCCTGCCAATACCATGCTTGATCCTCTTGTCGACATTCTGGGCAACTCTCTCCAGCGGCAACTTGTTGTCAATGCTCTTGATAGTCCTCTCGATGCGGGGTTCAACCCGCTGTGCGATCCGCTGTGCCGGTGGGGCGAAGTAGGAGATATTTCGTTCCCATCGTGGCGCCCATCGGGCAGTCTGGCTGGAGAGACGTTCCTCGGCACCCGGCAACATGAAGTAGAACGGGGCAAAGGCGCCAATACCAGCAACACCGAATGTCGCGATCTCAGAAGATCTAGCCTTCGGGATACGGACAGGCATGATGAAGTGATGATGGGCAGTTGAAGTGGAGGTAGTTATTGCCCTGGGCTGGATTTTGGCCCTGTAGCTGTCCACAGGAGGTAGGACCCGGAACACGAGGGCAAGCTGTACGGGTATATCTCTAAGTTTTGAGGGTTTCGAAGCCTCTGGTAGAAATCATCAAAAAGGGGTGTCTGCTGCGTTGACAATAGCTTATGACGGTGATTCTAGGTAGGTTAGATATTCATTGACCGTGTAGACAACAGAGAAGAGTTCGTGTGCCTGACCCTGGGGTTCCCAGGTTTAAGGGGGGGAAGAGCCGGTATTTATTCCTCGCCTCCTACACACATACTTAATAAGTTCTTGACTCGCGCCCAACTGGCCCCAAGCCATGTTTGACTGCGTCTGGGGAAGACAACGAGGGAAGCGGGGTAGCCAATAACAACAAGTCATGGATGTCGCATCAACACCCTCAAGGACCAATCGTTTAATACCTTGTCCGGGATTACCAGCTTATGCTGCGCCCAAGTTGAGTAGGTCATACGTGCCAGCCATACCTAGATCGGCAGAATGACGCCAGTCTGATAACAGGAGTTTCTGTACCTCTCTGCCGATGGTAATGATGTTAGGTACTAGTCGAATGTTAAGTGCATCAAGACTCGTACGGCAAGTCAAGGATCATTACATATAACGCGTATGTAGGTAAGTATAGATTTCGTTTTGCAGGCACCCAAACAAGCATAACAACAACAGCAATCACGACGACGATGACTTCAGATTATTGAAAAATGAAGCTCCGGGTTGTATCAAGTGATAAACGTAACTTGTCTCTTTGGCATTAATATATGTGTACCCAGGTCTAAAAAGTTGCTGTACCCATATCAAACGTATGCTAACCTAAGTACATGTAGTTACGTACTTGGACTAGTACCATATCTATGTATAGTATACAAGCATATTCTCATAATCAAGGCTCAGGGGGTGTGGGGCTGCGCTAACCCCGCTTCCCCAGACGAAGACAGCGGGTCCCCCTATCCACTAGTCCTATGGTGTCCACTCCCCCAGATTTGCAGTGTAAGCCTCGAGCCGTTAGCACTGTATTCGTTATGTCCTCTTAGCCTAACCTTTCACGGAAGCACAAGTATCGACTTCGTTAATGTTTATACGAAGTGCAAATGTCTTTGATATACAATAGTTTACAATACTGAATACACCGACAACACCACCCCCAGATATGAAACAAGACCCCTAGGTAAACCATGTGCCAGGTAGTGGATGGAGATCCACGAGGTATCATTTGAGATGGCATGATAATACCACCTACCTGCGCCATCAATCGTAAGTTGTTCAGCCACCTAGGTACAGTAAAAGGGCATGCTAGGACCACCAGGCCATACCTACCTATCTCTGCCCCCGTTCTCTCTGCCGGAGTTCAACGAGAACCAAGTTCAGAAAGCCAGGCGATGCCAAATTCATTACTAATTACATGCACCACACATGACATAGGAGTGGCTCCTAGTCGCGGGGAGAGGGCGCCGCCTCTGAACGGCATACACGGGCCTTCGCCCTCTCATTGCCTAGCGACCCAGAATTTCGCTCTCTCCCCACCCCCCTTGTTTTTCACCTAACTAACAAGGTTACCTACCTACCTAGGTATGTGTCTACATAGTGGTACTTCGTAGTAGGTACGTACCTAATGCAATCCCCACCCCAAAAAAGAGGGCGTGGATATCTAGGTACCTATGTACATGTAACCCATCTATAGCGGGTGCCCAGGGGGTCGGATTAACAGGGGATCTCCGTATGAATGGATCTTTAAGGAAAAGTGATGTTGACATTGCAATTTCCACCTCCAAGATTAGCCCCGTCAGTCTCCGAGCCGAATCAGACGGCGCGGTCGCCATCTATCAACCATGATGTTGCCGCCCTAAATTCCAAGACGACTAAGGGGCTGTAAGACTGTTCTAGGCTCCGCCATGAATGTGCACCGTATCTTTTGGTTTAGGCCGTGATATAAAGGGCAGATACTGGTGCTGGCCTAAGCTTTCGCTTAGGATAAGTTAGTTTTGACAGTGTGGGAGACTTTGCTCTCTCACATCTTTACCACTCCTAATTCAACTCCAACCTAAACCTCCCCGAACCAATACCCAGAAATTAATATTAATTTCGTTTTCCGCTCACTACTATCGCTATGATTAGAAATATAAAACAACTCCAAAAAACATAGTGTCTAGCTCTGTGTGCACTGGGGTGTTATATGTGCTTGGCAACATTGCTCACCAGAGTGGCTTGCCTTCTTGAGAGAAATCTCTGGGCATTCTTCAAGGGACCAAATGACTAGCAGCTCAGGGTGTCCCCTGAGTCGAAGGCGGGGTGTCGCGCTCAGCTATATGTATTCACATACCTACCCTAGGTAGTTATCTCACCCGATCTAGCCCAACCTTGGAATTTTATTTACCTACAAACATCGTGATCAAGCAAATCGGTAACTGCCACTTACAAATGTATGTTTCGTTGAAGCACGACGACCCTGGAAGACTTTCTGGCTGCTATAGGACTGCTAGCGATTGTAACCACAGTTGGAACCTCCATGCAAACACGATATGTCCATGAAAGCAGAATAAATCAACAATCTATATCTACCTACCTACTAAATATACGATAAATACCTAGGCACAAGCAAAGACATTCTTTTAGGCTTACCTATTTGGTTTAATTTTGTAGCGAAAGTTACGCATCTATGTTGAAATACGGGGCTATGCCTCTGTACGACCCTTAGTCTCCTGTATATATATATATAGATGGGCTACGCCCATTTACCTCAGACAGACTCACCTTGGACTAATGCACTTGATCCTATTCTCATATCGTCGTCTTATCTCTCAAAAATCTATGGGCTTAATGTCTCAGAGATGAGGAATATTGAACATATACTAGTCTCGATTATGAACGTAACGAGTATTATAGAAGCCCCATCCCCTCCTCGCTGAACGTCTATGAACACTTGGGACTTACTGCATAACTTCTTAAATACTCCTATATGAGAAGGAAATAATTAACGCCACGGTCACTACACAGATAGCTAGAACCAGTTATACACGGGCGAACGGCCTTTTTGCGCATATTAAATAGCCCCCTCTAAAACTCGTTTTATTTGCCACCATAATCTTCTACAAGTAATATCTACAACAGAATGTCATCATTGCTAAGGCTTCTAAAAACTGTTAAAATTCATTGGCAGGCGGGAATATGGTAATTCAGTAGATAGATGGGTACATAGGTACATATAAAGAAGTTAAAAGGAAATATATGTAACCAATTCATAAGAGGCCACTCTAGGATCTATAATAGCAGTGGAAACTAAGGAGATAAAGGGCGGTGTTTTCTAGATAATTATTAAAAACAGTCGTGTAGGTAATATATTGAGTTAGGGTCTACAACTTGTGACTAACGTCGTTTAGGCGAATAACCCTTTCGCATGTACACTTGATGTGACTCCTTTCGCTGATAACCCCTTGTCGCCTTAGACCCCGACATACATAAACAGAGCGGCTCTCGCGACTAGGATATATCGTAACACTGAGTATGGAACAAGAGCTGTGGTGTGAAACTGATTATAACTGCAATGCATTTATATACTTCTATTGAAAGAGGGGGGAGGGCAGTTAGAATTTAAAAATCATCGAATTCCACCTAGGAGGTAGCTATACCAAGCTTTAGTTCTTCCTGTAATAAACTACGGGATTAGCCACCTATAATGCATAGAGGCAGTGCGTCGTGGCGTAAATGCATCATCAAGGTAAGCACTAAAGTGTCATCCCGAATACCGCCACGCCCGAAACAATAAGAATGAGCTAGAGTGGTAAGATGCCCTTAAAGGCAAGCACGTGCTAATGCATAAAATAATAATAAAAGTTACTGTCAGGGATCTGGGAGTAGATTAGGTGGTACAAGCTAACGAGTATATATGTGTACGGTATCCCATGTAACTGCAGTTCTGGCTCCCCGTGCAACAACAAGAATATTACCTACTCCCTAAAGTGCCTCGTGACAGTTACTCACTCTTTGAGTTACCTGCTCATACTGCAAAATCTAGTAGCAATTTTAATCGCGGAGTGATACTCACCAATTCATTTATTTTCACTCTGGGTTGTAAGTCAAACGCGAACATCCGAGTGTTTCGAGCTAAGAGCTAACTCCTTTGTAGGTTGACAACGGCTTTGCTGATTCATCCTTAAAAGATCTATTAGCAGGCCAGCGGTAAATATTGCCTAATATCATTCTTAAATATAAGCGTCAGGAGCTTAGCCTGCTACCGTGGCTACCGTGGCTTATAGCGGTGAGAGGATGGGATACGCGAATGCTCGGGAGATGAAGGGGTCATTGACCTGTGAGACTGCCGTCTATCCGTGTACCTTCAGTTGTATCTCTTCGCCCAACAACGAGGTTGTAACTTATACCTTAAAGGGGTCTTGCATAGTGACACCTAGGAAAGGCCTCTTTTCTTCGGCTTTCTTTTATTTTCCCCTTTCTGCTCAACCTTTTCGTCACAAGGGACGGATTACAAGCAACACAAATTATTTCATCTATACGTGTAATAAAACATATGTTTTCGAACCGCTAGTTAGGAAGCAAGCGACATAGTGCGATGTCGCACGGCCAAAGAAGTATTCTAGAAGCCTAGAGACCTAAGACATTAGGATGACGTTCACGTAGACAACACGAGAAATCGCATCAGCAGTCTTACTAGGCTGTGCTGAAGACTCCGCGCGTGCTGATTGGGTGATTTTGATCGGCCGAGAGCTACCCTAGCAACGAACCCAATGCGTAGGTATTATTAATCCTATTACCAGGATCGCATATGTACGTCGTGAGGATGTATGCCTAATGTGCTTCGGAATATGCCTGCCGCATATGATGTGATGATACGAAAAGGTTGCATTTTGGGCCGAATTTCGCTTCGTGAACAAGTACAGAAGTGTATAAAAACGAGGATTTGCCTAGTAGTATCTATGCCTAGACTCATCTCTCATCATAAGCATAATAAACATTTGAGAGAAATTGAAAATGAAGCCTACATACCTATCTACTACAGTGGCTCTTAGCTTTGCAGTGGCCAGAGCATCTTATCCCCATTCTGTCTGGGAGCCAGCCGGACCTGGAGATGGTATGGAACCCCTAGACAGTATCAAGATGCATTGGATGATAACAACGAACAGTGCGGGCTCCTTGTCCTATGCTCAACGCCCTTGCAAACCATGGGGTTCTCCCACATGACGGAAAAGACATCACATTGGACACTATAATCAGTGCCCTTCAGTCGGCTTTGAATGTAGAGCCCGCGTTGTCTACTTTCTTACACGAGCAAGCTATCAAGACCAACCCTACGCCCAACGCGACGACATTTTCCCTTAATGATCTTGGGAGACACAATATCTTGGAGCATGACGCTAGTTACAGGTTAGTCGAACACCACATCATGCCGTACATAGCAATATGCCTGAGTTTCTGATCTCAATTATACAGTCGCCCTGATTTCTATTTTGGAGACGTTCTAGCTTTCAACCAGACAATCTTTGATGAGACCCGAGCGTACTGGACGGGGGACATTGTAAATGTGCAGATGGCAGCTAACTCTCGCCTCGCGCGCATTCGTACGTCGAAGGAGACCAACCCTACTTTCTCGCTCAGCGACCTCGGTGAGTCCTTCAGCGCCGGTGAGGCAGCCGCATACCTCATCGTGCTCGGTGACGATAGTACCACGGCAACTGCGCCCAAGACTCGTATCGAGTACCTATTTGGTAAGATTTCTTGAGATGCTTTGCTCTATATTAAGATGCATTACGCTGACGTGTTGATGGTTTGTCAGAAAATGAACGCTTGCCATTCGAACTCGGATGGAGAAAACCAACGAAACCAATTACCGGCGACCTCCTCGACGATGTGATAGGCAGAATCCGGAATGCCACTATAGGGTCGCCGGAGTACTCCGTCTTGGCTAGACGCGAAGCTTTGGAAAGAAGTCATAAACAGCGTGTTCACTAACTAGTACGCAGAGATAATAGGGTGAGAGCGCAGTTATCTTTCGAAGACGGCTTGTGGGATAATACAAGTAACCATATAGGGATTATTTTAGTCGTTCATCTTGTTTAAACATTTGATAGATTAGGATACAAAAATCGCTCTTCTATTCGGCCTTTCCATGGCGCGTCATTTATTTGTCGATTCAGTTCTAAAATACATTGTTTCTTTCGTTAATACTGGCTTTCGCCCTGAAGTCCATTATTTTAGTCAAATCTTTAATGCCACGTAGGAGCGCAGTATAATCCACCTGGGTAATGCAGCTTGTACATTGTCAAAATATCTATAACGCTGGTGAGTGTATAAGTCTTCAAATATCAACCAGTAACTCACTCATCAGTTTGCTTATTATTAAGTTACTTTGTAGCGGATGAGGGTATTCACAGTTATAGATAGTGGATCTCCCCAAAGGGTAGATCACGTGACCGTGCTCACCCCAACGGCCAGCGCATATATATAGGGAGCCTCCCACCCACCCTATGTGGGTGAGGGGGTAAGCTCATTCACACCTTATTTCATATGCTCCCTGGTCTCTATCTCACAAGATACTTTCAAATATTGCTATTTCTAGCATTTAGTTTAGGTCATGCCCCTTGACATGCAAACTCACGTACCAACGGATAATCCTTGGGTAGGCCGGGTGGATATAGAATTGAATGGTCGTCGAGGCCTCTCTAACTGATGAAAACAGTTGAAGAACGCAAATATATGGCATATATGTTTGAAGAGAGAGAAAAAATATACCCTACCTAGAGGAAATGTACTCGCGTGCAAAGGCTTCTTCGAAGGCGCCGGGGTATTTCTCACGTTGTTGTTATGTCCTTGCTACGTGCATAAATAGTGGTTTTGATACTAATGTCTCATCGCCTTCTAATTGTTGAGATGAGACGAAGATATGCGGATAGGATCAAATGTATTGGTTTAAGGTGTAAGTCTAGGTAGGTGGGCGGAGCCCATCTATATACACAGGAGACCAGGGGTCGTATACCCCATATTTCAACACCAATTACGCATGCTTATCGCTTACCGCGGATTTTTATTATTATGAACCGCGAGTTCAACGACATCAGAGTCCAGAGAATGGGAGATACCCCCTTTTCCCAGGATAATAGCGTTCTGACGGATAGAGCGTTGAGGTAATATCTGCTCTGATACCGGTCGGCCAGGTGATTAGTATCGATTCTTTCCCGCGAAACTTGAAAGATTTTTCGATGATGTAAAGGTACCGATTTTACTCGTTGTCGCGCTGGGGAGAGAGAAGGTCTCTCTAGAGCTAATCAGCTATCTAGGCACTATGTACATGTATGGTACACGGGCCAACTAACGGTCAGGTGTCCGTGTCAGATGATGATGCTATTGAAGTTCGGTTGATATTCCCGCCTCGCGTTCGCTTAGCAAGGCTATGTCAACCATTGATCCACGATCGTTGCAGTAATGGAGTAAATTGAGCCCCGAAATACCACCAGTGTCTGGACTCTTCATGACTAGACCCGACTGATTTAAATTATTTAGTGATTCATGGTACGGTGGAAATACCGGCGCCTTATCCCGGGAGCTCGCTCCGCCGTCCTTCAGCCCCGTTCAATTCGGATCGAGGGGGGTCGTATAATGAACTCCGAGGAACCTCATTGTTCAGCGCCTCTTTGCACAACACTTCTGTATTGGGAATTTCGAATCTGGGCGGTACAGCGCTACCGGGTATCTCGCTCTGCTGTGCCCAAGGGCCCGCTTGGGGCGAAGACTGCGTCTGGGTGTAGCCTTCGGGCTCTTGATTATCATATACAGGATTATCGTGCTTCTGTTCTAATTGTTCCCTTGCGCGCCGCCTCTTCTGGTTGCGTCGATATATGTAGCAAGCCGCAACGCCAAAGCCTATGACGAAAAGGATGATGATAACGATGCCGACAATCCAACCAACAGAAATTGTGGTCGCCGTTCTGTTGTAGGTATCTTGAGCTTGGTCCCATTGATTATTAAAGTCATCGTTTGATGTAGGCGAGTTCGACATGGCGTCAGTTGTCTGTATGATAAGTGCGAACGATAATGATTATGTTGGCTTGATTGACTTGGGTACTTATAATCGACAACAGTGGGTGGGTGGCGTCTTAGGCTGATAATAAAATCAGGACTAGATTGTAGTTTTGAAGTCTAGACATGACAAGAGGAAGAAGGGAAGCACAGCCATTGTTCTGAGCATCTTCTCCTTGCCTATTAGGTAGTTTATTTGCGTCATAGCAACATGCCAAGCATGTCGTCTCCATGTCGTCTCCGTTAATCTGGCCCAGGTCAGCCTCGCTGCGCCTTAAACCAGCTGAGATGATCGACAGGATCTACTCGTTATGAGGTAGTTTAGGTATACCTAGCGCTTATTTGGGGTTATTTGAGGCCTTGGCGCACACTAATTCAGAAGATGCGCATTGTCACGGACTAAGTCCCAGGTATTACGCTCTTTCCTCTGGCGTTTGCTCATCCAGCTGGTGTCAAACCCGTCATCCTGGATATTCAGTAAGAATCCATAGGTATAGTTGGAATCTGATACTACTTGGCTATTTAACGCCCTGGCCCCTAGGACCGCATCAGACCTGACTAGTTATGCTGATCTCGTTGCCCAACCATAATCGTAAATTAGGCTTGAAGATGAATCAACTTATAGTTAATATGTAATTGATGTGCTCAGTCAGTATTATTTGTTGGGGACATGCAATCTTTGTTCATAGTGTGGCTGTGTATTTTACCTTGCAGTGATCCCAACTTCTGTCTCACTACATAATACCTTTCGCAAGACTCCTGGTATTCTGCCCTGGTCTAAAACCTTGGATTCAGAGACCTAGATCTTGAGCAGAGCTCCTTTAATTTCAGGTACTGTCCTAAATCTAGGTATCACCCCCTCCCCCATTATCACAAATAGTCTATCCTTTTTAATCTACAGCAACACCATGGAAGACCTTTATCCTATAGGAACTCACAGCTCTACAACAGCCCAGGCCTGGAAAGATCGATTATATTGAACAGCTGGTATGGGTTTTGATGTTGCCAATTACCTAGAAAACTCGGCGATTCGAACAGGGAGCATCTGATTTACTAAACGCCAATTTCTAATCAATGTCATAAAGCTAAAAGCGAATCACGCTTTCGTTTAACAAATTCAAAATTAACACTGCTGATCTCCCATTCTAGCGTCTGCGGTAAGTTGGCTGGAGGTCACTAGTTTCTTCAGCGGTCTCTTTGTTGCGAATGGACCACGCCTGCTTCACTATAATGCCTGACGGGGAAACCCTCTCGATCTCTGTCGGTGATGCCAAATCCATATTCTCTTTATCGCCAGAGCTAATCACCGTCCGTACTCCTGATTCGAGACCCAAAAAGCGGTCGTTTCTCTGGGGAGAGGTAGTGCCCTGGCCTGATCTAGCATCCCAGTTCCCACTAATGCAGAAAGATGCCAGAGAGCTATCTAAAGGTTCACGAGAGCCTCCTTTCTGCGAGAAACCATTGACTCTTTCTAGATCATCATGGCCTGTGAGCTCGGTCTCGCTGCCCAATTCCCGGTCTCGGGTCCTACGTGAACGGGAACCCCCACGTAGTGTGTATATTTTAAAACTGCTAGTATTTTGTCCACCAGACTTGAAGGTGGAAAGCAAGCCACGCAATATTGGACGTATGGCGATAAGGACTGAGCAGA
Organism: Biscogniauxia marginata; assembly: GCA_022695795.1. Classification (NCBI taxonomy): domain Eukaryota; kingdom Fungi; phylum Ascomycota; class Sordariomycetes; order Xylariales; family Xylariaceae; genus Biscogniauxia; species Biscogniauxia marginata. Next base: position 128,655 of record MU404154.1, on the reverse strand, counting down.
GAAGGCCAGAAGTCATTTCAACGAGGGCCCATACAATTACTCGCACCATGTCATAAGTAACGTCGAAAGTCATCATTGCGTAAGAGACCAGGCGGCAAATCGATATCGCGCATGTGCTGTATGTGTGTAAGCACGAGTGTAATATCATAGGATGGTCGCAAGGGGGGATAGGGTGTTACACACAAAAAGCCAAGGGAAAAGATCCCTATTATCGCCCATTTACGCCCCTTTTTCAGGTTTAATTTCCAAACCACAGGCATTGGGAGCAACAGCACCACGATATCGGTAATGATGTTCCCCAACGCAGTTATCCATACAAGCTGGGCGTGATCGATACATTTTGCCTCAACGGACAAGTCCCAAAACCCTCGAATAGGGAAACAGGCGAAGACAACAAGAAGTATTTGGACAACAGACCAACAACCGACCAGTGCCATGATGACAATGTAGGCGAGGCTATATCGTGGGATCTCTTTCACTAGTCGATAGTACTGGAAGAAGAGGCTAAATTTGATGCATAGGAGCGTGACATTGTACATGATCGAGCTGGCGTATAGGAGCTATATATGATGTTAGGATTCGGTTTAAAGACGGGCTGCGGAATCGAGACCCCGACCTTAAAGTATGTCTGCAATGGGGTCAAGTCAGGCAGGTCCCAAATGTGGTAGCCGAGAGTATACCTCGTCTGAACGCATTGTATTACTCCGCATGTAATTGTTCCGACCTACGTGAGAGTTAGCCGCATCCCATCATGTCCTGGAAGATTAGCTGGCCCGAAAAGGGCTCGTGGAAGACGTACTAGAGCCGCTGCTGCTAAATAATCGTCTAGCCAAAATTGATTCAAGATGAAGTGCTTAGTATATAGTCTTAGCGATACGATCAGTGTAGCAACTGTCAGGCATAACACTCCGACCCCTATCACCTCTGGGAGACGGTTGCCATGGTCTCTCGCCGCGAATTCGTCCGGGTCGATATCCGCATACGGATTCATGGTTCGGGCTTGGTCGTGTGTTAGAGTCTCTCACAGACTCGCTGTAGGACCAAACAACACAGGACCAGTAGGTATATCACATCATATCCCCAGGGAGCAGGGGAAGGTAAACGTGGAAATGGGAGAAGAAAAACCCCAGAATACGAACATACTTTAGATAAGAAGAGAACCCATTGTCAAACAAGTTCAGCCCGCGGATATCCAGTGGGGCGGACGAAATGACCATGATTTTTCCCATGCTGTACAGTCTCCACATCATTTGTGTCAGTGTGTGAGACCTGGAGCATTCTCCATATAATACTTCTGACGTGCTGCGAAAGAAAACTACGGGATGCGCACTGATGCCCAGGATAAGATAAATAGTATCCACCCTGAAAAACTCGCAAACCCCAGACGACTAGGCCCCAAAGTCCGGGAGTCCAATCATCTATCGTGATGAGGCCTGGATGGTATGGGGTAGCATGAATAATCAATCCCAGGGTACCCTGTCTTCTCGTTTGACTAGAACAGAACCAGTACTGAACGGCGAACAGAGCTCGGCTTTAGGATATTTTGCCGGTTCCACTGATGGTCATTCTTGTAGTTCATGACCTTACACTGAACTAGTAATGTCGTAAGTGGAAAGGGGTCTCGTGTGCGCGCGCGTACAATAATAGAGGGTGTATTACCCGTGCACTTCGCGCTTTGGGATTACCTAGCTGGTCCATTGACGAATAGGATTTCACCTGCCGATAAATTCTAAAGCCTCTAGGTTACGTGGGTTAGAGGGGCTACATACTCATAGATAAACATGTGATGGGAAGTCTCTGGCGAACTATGACTCTTTATCCTTTACGACATGTACTGTAGTAATGTTTTCCCACTAGGACCACACAGCTATGTAGTGACCGAGTACAATATATATATTACATTGTGTTGGACTGCTTGCTTAGTCCCGACCGTGAAGCGTCGTCACGTTGGAAAACACCGCATCGGAACCAATAAGCCGGGTCGACCCACGGAAAATGGATCACTGGTTCGTGATGCAGAAGACACAGGAACAGGCCCACGAGTTTATTTGTGTTACCCAATTCCACTTCTAGGCTGTAATATCTCCGCATAGTACGTACTAACACGTCGCTTACGCTGCTCACCATGTGTTTGGTGAACGGGCTAACGCCAATGAAACTGATAGCTTGGAGATCAGAACTAACTATCATTCCAAGGTTTCTATTCGCCTTGGAAAGGTTTGGTACCAAATGTCCCTTTGTAAGCTCTGGTAAGCTCTGGGCACGGGCTGTCAGGAGCCTCGCAGTTAGCAACCCATTACCAGGACTCTTGTTGGCAGGAGGTGCGTGGCGGAGAGAACAAATTATTCGGATGACTAAGAGACAAAATAAGCTGTTTCGGTGCTAAAATACTCTTTACTACAATATATCTAGTCCTAGGTCTTTACACAGCAGCCACATTACTACATAGCCTCACAGAGTACGTTATCATGCCACACGTGGTTATCTCATAACCCCTGCTGATAGCTACTGGTAACGGGAAAGACGAAGACCGGTGGTGGCTACTTGCCAACTTTTATAGATTTGATACGTACCTAGAATTTCCTTATTCTAGGACCTGTCTCTATTTTTATATGGATAAGATGTTGACTACTCTATTAATCTCCTCATTATACTATGTGTATCTATTAACAGTACTAGGGGCATAATCGGTCTCCAAGGTGAAGAGGCCGTCATCTATGAGCTATCGAGATTGAACCCGTCTTGAAGGATGTCTTGCTTTGTTATACTACGTCCTTGTTTCTATTGATATCATAGATTTTAATTGCCTTATGCCTTATTTCCGTATTTGCTTAAGAGCTAAACGCCTTATTCTACGATTCAAGCCTCCTTAAGGGTTAGGTGATAACTTTGTTATTGCGCGAAGATTTAGAACTGAAGGTACACTGATAAACGATCGCTTTACGTCAAAATATCCCCTTGTCTCTCGACTGTCCTTGTATTTTATATCCACACCGCTGAAAATTATAATAAACGCGATAAGGGATTAAACATTTAATATTTTATATTAAGCTAAGGGATTGATTTATGAAATGCTCCTTAAATTATTATTATATAATATATTAAAAATTCTAATAATTATATTAAAATAAAAGTCTTTAAAAAGGAAATAAAATAACTTAAAATAACTTAATATATATAACATGTCTTATAAACAAGTGGGCCACTTAATTTCTTATATAAAATCGACTTTTTCAAAAAAAAAAAAATTTCATAACTTCACGCGTAGAAATCGTAAAAATCTCGGACCTTTTTCTTTAGTTATATAATTATTTATTTTAACTAAAAGTAAAATTGAAAAAATTAATTTCAAGAAATGCGAAAAGAAAACGCGTAAAGACTAAAATTAATAAAAAACGCACGAACCTTTTTATTAAGGATTTAAATTTAAATATTTTCAATTTTACATTTAGTTACTTTATATAATTATATAACTAGAAAAAAAGGTCCGGGACTTTTACGATTTTTACGCGCGAAGTTATGAATTTTTAAAAAAAAAAGTCGATTTTATATGGGAAATTAAGTGGCCTACTCACTTATATGACTTACTTGTATATAAAACACGTTATAAGTTTTAATTTTAAATAATTAAAATAAAAAAGATAAAGGTTTATATATAAAACTTATAAGCTTTTTATTTATAAAGCTCATTTTTTCTTTTTATATAATTTATTAGTTATTATTTATATACATTTTATATATATTTATATTAAAAATCAAGTTTTTTTTAAATATTAATAACTTAATATATAAAAGTCGGAAAAATCCCGGACCTTTTTTATAATTATATAATTAAAGAAAAAAATCTAACATTTATCCGATTTTTACGTATTAAGTTATTAATTATTATAATATAATAGTTATAATAATATATAACGTGTCTTATAAGCGAGTAAGCCATATAAGCGAGTGGGTCACTTAATTTCCCATATAAAATCGACTTTTTCGAAAATTCATAACTTTACGCGTAAAAACCGTAAAAATCTTAAACCTTTTTTTTAGTTATATAATTATAAAGTTTAATTAAAAGTAAAATTAAAAAAAATTAAAAATAAAATGTATAAAGAAATACGTAAAAAGGTTTATGCGTTTTATTTTGATTTTAGCTTTTACGCGTTTTTTTTCGCGTTTTTTAAAATTAACTTTTTTTAAATTTACTTTTAGTTAAACTATATAATTATATAGTTAATAAAAAAGGTCCGACATTTTTACGGTTTTTACACGTAAAGTTATGAATTTTTAAAAAAGTCGATTTTATATAAGAAATTAAGTGGCTTATATAACGAACCTCTTTATATGTTCCTAATCAACTAACTTTATAAGTAAATACGTACTAGGTTTTCTTAATTTAAAAGTAATAATAAATTAAAATTAATTTAAGAAATTTATAATATCTTATTTGTTAAAGAGATTTTAAGGTACTTTCATTATAATATTAAAAAGTAACTATAATTTTAAATTAATAACTAAGAAACTAAAATAAATAACTAAATATAAAGGAAATTCTATTTTTTATACTTATTTTCCTTTTATATATTTCTTTCGTTTTAGTATGTTAGATACCTTTAGATTACCTTATTTATAGTGATTTATTTTATACTATTAAATAAATACGTTTAAATCACTTTATTCATTTTGATCCACGTCATATGATGTTGCATCCAAATCCTTCATCCTATTAACATCCCCATGGTCCGTGTCTCAACACCCTTATAAGAAACCTCTTAAACAGGTTAGGTTTGTAACAGCTTACTCGCTTATGTGGCCTACTCGCTTATAAGACACGTTAAAACTAAAAATAAGTAATTATAAATAAAAAAACATTTAATAAAAAAAAGGAAATAGCTTTATAAATTAAAAAATAATAATATTACGATTAATAAAAAAAGAGGTCTTAAAAAAGTAATAATTAAATAAAAACAATATAATATATATATTTATATAATAAATGAAAATGCATTTAATAATATTTATATAATAAATAAGAAAGTATTTTATAATTTAAATTTTATTTATTATTAATTTTCTATTTTAATTTTAAAGGGTTTTAACTCGGAAATTATAATAAATTAATCGATTTAAATTACATGTTAAAAAACTAAATATTTAATATAAAAAAGATATTTAGTTTTTAAAATGTAAAACTAAAAAAATGATTCAAATAATAATAATTATTAATTAATTTTAATATTATATAAATGTTTTTTAATAGTTAAAACTATAAAAATTATAAAAATTAACTTATTTACTTATATGGTTTATTCGTTTATAAAACACGTTAATAAAATATAATTATAAAATAATTAATATTTTAAAATTTTAACTTATAATTATTTTTTAATTTAATTTTTATTATAATCGACTTAGTTAATTTTAATTAAAATAATTTTCCAGCTTTAAAAAGAAATAAAAAGCTAGGAAGAGTCACGGGATCCACTTATCCCGTGTTGCCAAGCGCTGCCTGCCGCGGCAGTCCCACACTCGTTATAGCCGGACCGAAAGGATGAAAGCAGGATTCCCCCATGTAATTTAGTGTCTCTTTCCTTCTTTCCTCCTATCTCGCTATAGTTAAACACTAGATGAATAATACTAGAGCCCCGTCTCCAGATAAACTGTTAAGACTGCGATAGGAATAAATAAAAAGACCGCTTATACACATTTTACTTATAAGTTAATATAACACACTAAGATCGTTTAAATGTTTACTCTCATAGCAAATATTCTCCTACGTATGAAATAGAGGAGTGTGTATTATGATAGTGGTTTTATAATATATCACAGCAGTATACTCTGGCTCTTCACGCCGACGTCGTTTTCGGATCATGCTACCTCCCTACATGAACCGTGAGGTTATGAACTACAGCATGGAACCAATATAAAAATACCACGGCTTTGAAGCACGAGGGTTCTATGCTACGGCTTGGTCGCCTAGCCATACCATTCGCCCTTTCGTACGCACAAACGAGCAGACTAGCCAGTCTGCCAGAGGAGCTGTTATATTATTACGTGGAGTACCGATCTTGCAGAAGTTGACTCCAATTCATCAAAATCTTACTTGATAGGCCAATTGTGGCATATTTGAAATCACACAATGACCTTATATCCATTTAGAAGCGGAGTGTGCGTGAGAACTTAGGTTAGACGTGCTATCGTGTCTCTTTACAAGTTTCAGTTTCTTTCCATCCACAATGCAGCCTCCCCCAGTGAAGGATAAAACCTGCTATGGTTTTAATGAGGAGTCAGGGGTATACATAGGTTGATAATCGTCGATCACTTACCTCCAATTATCCTCATTCTCCACTTGAGACACTATTCATATCTTACATACATACAGTTTACCTACCTAAGGTATCCACTTACCGGGTATATTCTCTGCGTTGCACGGGTTTGGATTAGACTTTGCAGATGCCCCTTGAGTTGCATATCAGCTCAAGCCATGCAAATAAACAAACTCAAAAGCAGCCGAAATTCCTGGCGAAATGCAAACGAAGGTTTCTGTAGAACAAATGTTGTGTATCACTTCGTCATGGCCCAAAGGTACATATATCCCTATTAAATAACTAACTAGCACACCTATGCATTGGGCGAACCCGGACGCACACTAATAGAATACGCACTAAATCGCGAACCATGACGAGGACCGACGAAGCATCCGCCTTCTTCTTTGCCGTGTACAGTGCCGTGCAGGAGATACCTTACGGCAGGGTGACGACGTATGGCCACATTGCCAAGCTTGTTGGAACTCGTACGCTCTTCTCTCTCTCTCTCTCTCTCTGCCTCGATATTCCTTCCACGCTCTATCTATTTCTTTTATCCTACTGTAACTACCTACCTATGCACCTAAGCATATGCCCCGGCAACACGCGAGAAGTAAACTATATACGAGGCGCATGACGACAAACTGACCGAAATGCTCCCCGGCGCATCAATATATAGCTCAGAGACCCCGGCAAGTCGGTGTGTGCCTAAAACACCTGTCGCAGGATGCAGGCGCGAGATACAATCATGCCAATGTCCCTTGGCAGCGGGTTATCAATTCCAAGGGCGTTATATCCCCACGGTATGTTTAAGTCTCGTGTCTGCTTAGGTGACTTAACGCCGATAGTTGATGATGAACCACTAGGTCTCAACCATCCGGAGCGCAAAATCAGGCAACAGCCCTTCAGGCTGAGGGTGTCACGGTTACTACGTCAATATTAGGAGAGCTGACAGTCGACTTTGCAGAATATGGATGGTTTCCCGCCATATTACCATCCGAAATAGACGAAGAAGGGCCAGAAAACAGAGGTGAATAACAAACACAAGGATGATCACATGTAGATTATCATTAGGATCTGAGAGCATCCTTCATTACCAGCCCGGTTCCAGATGGGAAACATCTGAAGCTTCTATCTCTAAAATTTACCACTGACCTTGTGGCAATATCCTCCAAGCCCCAAGCTACGGGGTTAGCTATTTACCTAGCTTGGATTGATTAGCCGGGCGGCCCGCCAAGTACTGACACCTGACACCTGAACATTGATTACGATCTACCTATATCCAAGTCTTATCAGCGAACATAATCGGGATGCTTTTTCATACGAAAGAGATATTATTGTTGAGCTTCAGATAGCGGTTGGACATAAATGATTCCACATGTAATTCAGAACAGGTCTGTGAATTATGTGCTTTCATCATGCAAGACTCGGGGGTGAAAAGAAAAGGAGAAGAACGTGACATACCGTGCTATCGTGCTAGGCCTTTACATGTTAGGAACGCAGGCATCCGTCAGTCATTCGATTCTTCTAACTTCCGTTTCTTGAGAGCCGGGCTGAAGAATGAGTCCATCGTCCGTTGGCGGGAATCAAATTTCGCACTTCCAATGCCGCCCTTAGTCTTCTTCAAACCTTGGAGGTGGTCTACATTGTCCGTGAGCTCAATAGTGAGTTGTACCCTAGCCTGGAGAGGGTGATCCGACTCGGTCGATTTCTTATTGGACGATCCAGCGGCCCCTGCTGCTTGTTTGGGTGAACTGATTGCTTGAGCCTCTAGCTTCGCTTGCAACACCCCCGTGTTGCTCCAAACAGTTAGATATTCCGAAATAACATCCCAGCGGTCGTTCCGCTGGGAATGCGATTGGCTAGATCTTGTCGGATAGCGTCCAAGAAGTGCCTTCAAGAGCACATTGAGGATGATACCGTGAGAAACTACGACGACAGCGACATTCTCAGACACGTATTCGTTTACAGTAGGGACTAAATGCGTATCAAGGAATCGGTCGACCCTAGTTCTCATCGAAGCTATTGATTCCGAGTCTGACTGGGAAGTTGAAATATTGCTCTTGTCTCGGTCTCTAGCCCCGAACTTCTTGCCCTCGACCGAACCGAAGTCCTTCTCCCGAAGATCGGGAAGCTGAACGACGTCCAACGATGTCAGCTGTGTATCAACTCTCTCGTCGGTTGATGACCGTTGGGCGTCGACAATGGCTTCGGCAGTGCGATATGCCCTCTGAAGATTAGACGAGAAGACTTGTCTGATCGGCCCTATCGAGGAACGCCGTTTCGTAAGATGTGCGCCCAGTCGCTTCGTCTGGAGGACGCCGTGGTTTGTCAAGGGTGAGTCGCGGGAGCCAGCACTTAAGAAGAGGGTTAGAGCAGGAATGAAGCGAAAGATTTGATGCCCAACTTACTAAAGCCCAGCTACGTTATCAACCGACTCGCCATGCCGAATCAGCAAAAGGTACATCGTCACGCCTCATCTTGAGACGGCACCTATAGCCACCTTCATGGTAAAAGCGAGGAATTGTCGAGAGCGGGGAGGAAGAGAAGGAGGGGGAAATTTTTTTTATGAGAGAATGAGAAAGAAAGGCGAGGTCTGTGCTGAAAACTGTGGGGTACGCAATTAAGCATTCTCCGTAGTACAAAGCTAGTATCTGATAAATGCATGGCAATGTCATAGACAATGCCATAGAACTTCACGATTCCATCTCCAACCCGGCAAACGCCGAACAAGAATACACAAACACGACATTTACGTTTCAAGCGAGAGGTTCAGTGTTGGAATAAATGAGTGTATTGAGCTTCTTACAGCATGTTCCTCAGTTCAAAGAGCGTAAATTAACCGATTACATCCTCTGAGGGGAGTGCTGCTAGGTAGGTACTGCATAAGGCTCTTATTGCCTTTCCATGCTCTTCAAAATGGTTTAGAACCTGTCAGATTCCACCTAGATGACATTCTCCTTCTGGCGTTGTTCAAAAACGCTTAGTGCTTCCTCCGCGGCCTTGACACCAGACAGGGCCATGGCGCTGGATCTAGATTAGCATTCGTTCGAGTGTAGAGATCAAATCCCAACACTTACCCGAAGGTTGGTCCCATGCGGTTGGCCCCATCCACCTCGGACAGCTCCATTCCGCCGACGATGAGACCCGGTACAATCTCACGAGTGCCCTTGACGATGGCGTCTTCAGCCGTGTTCATGTCCAGGCCCCTCATGCCGCCCAGCTTCTCTAGAGCTTGCATGCTGACCAGTCTCTTGACGCTGAACGCGCCAAATGGTCCGTCATGTCCGGTAGTGCTGATAATGACGGGCGCGTTGATGGTGCTAGGGTCCATGCAGGATTGATCGTCGTGGTGCATGGCAACTAGTGTCCAGTTGGTCACCACACCAGCGATGCGGATGCCGCCCGACTCGTCGCGGCGAGTGATGAGGTCCTCGACCGACGTGGCATTGAAGAGCTTCACATTGGGGAAAGACAAGACCTTCGACAGCAAAGTCGAGGTGAAGAGCGCGGCATGCTTGACCACGACATATGGTCCCTCATCCTCGAACGGCACGCCGAGGTCAGTCAAAAACTTGTCAGCAGGCTTGCGCATCACCATCGCGCTGAAAAGCTGACCCCCGAGCCAGGCACCGCCGCCTATCGCGTGTTAGCGAGACGGGTTGATCAGGAAAGGTGGGAAAACGTACCAGGCGAGACGCTGGCCTCAATGATAGCGATCTTTAGGTCCGGCCGAGCCTTGGCGAGAGTGTAGGCAGTGCTCAACCCGCACGAGCCTGCGCCGACGATGACAATATCGGACTCGGCATACGTGTCAAGGTCCTTGAAGTAGCGACGGGACATGGCACGAGCAACCTGGGACTCACGGATGCCTTGGAAAGAGAAATCCTTCCACTTCCCCTCGGCAAGTTGCGCAACGCCACTGACATCGAGTTTGCCATTGCCAACGGGGACACCACCCTTATGGGGGAGGGTCGTAGGCTCAACCACTTCGATTGCGGAGGGTGCCATTTTTTATATATGATATCCTAGGCTGTGTTAGTTGGCAACTAACAGGGGCTGGGGGGTGAATATCGAGTGCATGATCCTTTCGCTGGTATTATCCAGATCAAGTTCAAGGCCGTATAATCTCAGAACGAGTTCACCCAATCTTCTACGTATCTTCACTATCCCGTTTCGCATAGCGAGATGGACAATGATTAGATTCGCAGATGAGACTGGGCATGGAGACTCGAACACCGGCTCATGGCTCGCCTCAGATCGTTTTACCTGGTGGTATAATGATACTGATCATTTAGAGTCATCGTTACTCATGCTGGATAACCCGTTCCAGGCCATGTCCTCCAAGGACAGGATCGCCATCTCGGCGCATACCAAGTTGAGTTCGGGTTCCCTGCGTGTGATAGAAGTCAGCGATCAACTCTCTTGTGTCTCAAGCGTAATGATTTAAAGAGCGTATTCGACAACGAAGCATACGGTGAGTTATCCTTTGAATGAACGACGATAACTAAATCGCGCAGTTGGTCGTAGAAGGTCGGGTGAAAAGGAGAGAGAAGAAGCCCTAGAATAGTACGACGGTTATCATGGCTTCTTTATACGCATCAGGAGCGGGGTAGTGTCGTCATAACTGCGAGACTTCTACACGTGTTGATGGAATTTCCCACGATCTTAATCGCCGGTTTCCGGGCGCGGATTGGGCGATACCACATTACGTACTAGCTGTTGCGCTCGCACCGAGTGTGGCTGCCGGACAGCATATGTTTTATATGTGCAGGGAACATGTTTAACACATGCCGCAGTTAAACTTAATCGATAAAACGTAAAATTTATAATTATTATAAAAGCGACGCCGCTTTTATAATATATTATTAAAATTAAAAATTATAACGGTTTAATTACTTATTATATAATATAATTATAATTTAACTTAAATATTAAATTAATTTATTTATTATTTTTAAAAAAAAAGTTAATAATTTAATATTAAATTATTTAAAACCTCGATTTATAATTATATAATAATAAAAAGTGGTTAAAAATAAAAGAAAAAGAGATTAAAATAAATAAAGATCTTTAAAACTAGGTATATAAACGTGAATGACGTGAGGTCATCGTGATGTTAGATTTTAATTGCGTCGCCTCCCTTACGGAGGATGATTTCGACTATGATGCCCTCTTCGAAGGTCTTGAGCCCCTTAAACCCCTTGATACACTTGAGCTAATAGTAGTATTCGACCTTCTCCGGGGCTTTAACAGGGGAAGAGGCACTTAAGAGGAGGCAACATCGGGGGGGGCTATAATCTGTTAGATATATATATATATATGTACACATGCACACATACGCATTTAGTTATTCCATTAATTTAACAATTAACATACCTCTATTGAATAATATTTTCGCTCCCTAGTGAGCACTGCCCTTGTTCCAGTTTCTGGCTCACCAGAGGAAATAAGCAAGTGCATTCGAACCCTTGTACGGGACTAGCCATTCCTCACGATTCTTCAAATTTAAATACTGGAACCACTAGTGTCTCGAGATGCGGATCTGCTATCATGGTCTACAGAAGCAACCAACTTCTACAGATGTAGCTATAGTTAGGTAGAGCAATATCATTCAACTCATAAGGTAGAGGGATGGGAAGCGTGGGAAATGTTTAACCGTGATACTCGTGTGCGTCAAGGAGGGGGCTTATACAATAAAATATTCTATGAGAGAGCTATGGGGTAAGTCTTAAGCGACGGGATAGTGGGATGGGGTTTGTTGAGCAAGAGTTCTAGTCGAGGCCGAGAGATGTTGACTATTGTCGGTTTACGGGGCTCATTCACAAGGCATGTACTCCAACGACAGAGAAGGGAACTCGAAGGATTAAGTTCAAAGATACAGCAACGTTGAAAGGGGCATTTTACATTCGTCAGAAACTATATAAAATAGTAGGGCAGGCAGGCCATAACACACCGGCGAAGGCATTACCTCGTCCCCGACCCTACGCGCACCCAAGCATCCGGAGATAGATATGAAATTGATCTACCTCGTTAGCTACCATCTATCGGCCATTGGTTGTTTCTCTAGATCGACGAAGAGAAATAGTCCGAAGAACGAATGATGACGCACAATAGTGCGAGATGAAATAACAATAATCAAACATAACATGACAACACAAAGTGGTATCTCGAGAAAAATTCGAAGAGTCTTGGCCTAGACTAACTCTCGTCCGACTAGCTGCACGAAGAACAAAAGCAAAGATGAAGACAAAGAGAAAGGGTGAGACAGTAGGGGTATGGAAATCAGACGACCGTGTTTATTTTGGCATCTCATTCCACTATAACCGTGCCATTTGGTCTTCACATCGTATCCCGTCGAGATCGTTCGCGGTATGCGTAAGGTGTGCCGTGGCAGAAGGGTGGAGGGATTAGGAGATTACGAGCAGGTGAGGCGACGGAAGTCGGTTGCACCCATGCCAGTAGTGGATCATGTATATGGGGTGTTAATAGTACAGGGGATACGACATTGGAAGAAACGTAGACGAAAGTATGCGATCACCCTCCTCGAACTCCCCGCAAATTATGTATCGCATGCCTTACAAGCAAGAGAAAGCAAAAACCCAGATAGCCTACGTGGTGAGAGGTGACGGCGACTGCACAAGGTGCACTAGCCAAAATGTGCTGAGAAGGAGGAGAGCCGCTAGGGGGGCTTTGCACCAATCCCATAACTAGAAGCAGTTGAGGCTGCCCTTCTTCTTCTTCTTGTTGTTGATGGCGTTCATACGCTCTTGGAGATGGATATGAGCCCTTTCAGCATCCTGTCGCTTCTTGCGCTCTTCTTCAATCTGGTTGAGACTATCACGCCATCTCGAATCTTGCTGTGGCTTGGCCTTGAGCTCCTTAATCTCAACCTCCAACTCTTGTGCCCGCTTCTTCCAGGCATCACAATCAGCCTTGACCTGTTTAGATTGACGCTCAAGGTCGGTAAGGGCCTCTTCCAGAGTCGCAGTGAGTTGTCTCTCTGCATCAAGATGCCTCTCAATGCTGCGAATGCGTGCTTCCTGGTCCTCGCGGATCTGAGCCAATGCAAGATCATTGCTAGGCGGCCGGTTGCTCGTGGGTGAGGTAGTTCCTCCGCTTGGGAGAGGAGGAAGGGGGATAGCCGGTGGTGGAGACGGCAGTGAAACAACTGAAGACGTCTTGCGCACAACCGAGTTGTTTCGCTTGGGTGCATCATTTGCCTCTTCCATACGAGCCTAAAAAGATCGTTAGTGATATCTTGAGTTTATAGCATGTAGGCGAGTGGCAAAACTTTACCTGTAGGGCAGCCATTTCTTCCCGTATAGCCTCTAGTTCAGCTTGTGCCTGAGCCTTTGCAGCATTAGCCTCCTCCAACTGCGCATTGCGCTCTGTCTGCAGGGTAGATAAGCGGTTGCTGGTTATTTGGGCGTGGTCGTAGTTGGTCTGCAGTTGGTCTTCAAGTTCTTCTACTAGTCTGGAGTGCTTCTTATTCTTATTCTCCAGATCTGCCATCTTCTTCCTGACGACCGAGATCTGCTCCGAAACAGAAGGATATGGGGTCTTCACGTTGTCGCCGTCTCTGAGCAGGTCGTTCAACGAGGACTTGGCGGCCTCAAGATCGCGCATGATAGTGTTGTTAATGGTTGAGAGCTCGTCGATGTGACCTTCAAGCTCTGTCCTTCTCTGCTGTTCAGTAGCTAGAGTCTTCTGGTCTGCAATCAGGTCCTCGATACGCTCAGAAATCTTTTCAACACTCGCATCAAGTCCGTATGCAAAGGCGACCCGAGTAGCAATCCTCATAAGCTCTTCACGAGCCTCTGCCGCGTCGCTTTCCAGCAGTTTTATATTCTCCGCGTGCTCCGTCATGAGTATATTCAGCTGCGAGTCGTAATCATGCTTAGAGCTAGCTCTGACTCTTTCAATCTCAGCGGCATGGCTAGTTTGGAGCTCTTCTAGTTTCTTTTCGTGAGCCCTAAGAGCCTTCTCATGTTCGGCAATATGCATTTCTAGCTGACCGATTAATTCCCTGTGACGGCTAGACTCGGCCGACGCGAGGTCTCGTTCCTGGCATGCCTCTTCAAGCTGCGATTTCATGGCAGAATGCGCCAGCTCGAGCTCAGCGACCTTGGTGGCGTTGTTGTCGATGATAGCCTTGTACTCGTTAATTTCGTCGCGAAGTGAAGTAACTAAAGTCTGGTGCTTGGTTTCTGCCTCCTTAGCCTCATCGCCGGTTTTCGCCTCCTTGTCTTGAGCCTCGCCAAATTTGGCATTGATAGCGATGACCTGAGCTTCTAGTTCCTGGATTGTCTGCTTCATCTGCTGTTCCATACTCTGCATGGATTCCAAAGCAGACTGATGTTTCCCTTCCCAGCCGGAAAGCTCCGACTCGAGCTCGGCAATCTTCTTCTCGTGGGCGGCACGGAGTTCGTCTTGCTCGCTAGTACCCTGGGTCTGCTGGTTTGTCGTTGATTTAGCCTCAGCTGCCTCGTTGACAGATATACGTAGAGCCTCCAGCTCGGCTAGAAGTTCCCTTTCCCGGGCGGCGTAAACTTCTTGCATCTCCCTGAGCTGCTGCTCGTTGTGCTCTAATTGGGCCTTCATTTGAGACACCACTGATATGTCCATAGGGCTGGACTTCAAGCTCGATCGCTCGCGGGTTAAACCTGTTATGATGGTCATTTTAGTTTCCATTTCCTTCCTAGCATTAGCAACATCCGCCTCGAGCTCCTGAATACGCTCCGACCTAGCGTGTAGCTCATGCATGGCCGCATTCAGGTTTAGCTCAAAGCCTTGCATAACATCGGGGTGCTGTTCGAAGTTATCCGCGGCAATATTTCGAAGTGCGGCAAAGGATCGGTGCGCCCGGTCGATGATCATAACATTCTGACTTGACTTCCTGCGGATTACAGGAGTTCCAGTACGCGGGGAAGGAGGTTCAGCGTGTTTCGCCTTTGCAATCTCCGTCTTGAGTTCTTCGACTATGTCCAAAGTTTCGTGATGCTTCTCCTCGAGCTGAGCATACCTGTCTGCAAGTTCCTTCTCGGCTGCTTCCTTTTCAGCAGCTAGAGACTTCAGATGAGCCAGCTCGGCGGCCAGCGTCTCATGGAAAGTCGAGGGTTCTGCGGTAAGAGTTTCGCTGGACTCGGAGGGCCTAAGAGCCTCGGTCGCTTCGGTATCAATAGTATCCGTAGTAGTAGGGGATTCCAAAGCTGAAGATAACTCCGAGGAGAGCGATCGCGAGGATAAGCGAGTCCCATCTTTGATGTCGTGGGACTTCGTATCGGATAAAAAAGAAGGCGGCCTAGTTTGCGTTGGGGAAGTGACTGACAACAAGGAGTCCCTCTGTCTTGCGGGCTGTCGCGCCTCATCAATCCTATCTTGCAGCTCGGACAGAGCTCGCATGGCATCCTCGTATCTGCTATGAAGCTGTTCATATTCGTTAAGGGTGGCCTCATGCTCAACTCGTAGGTCTACTAGCTCCTGAGTCACGTTCTCGAGTTTGTCATTGACAAATTGGTTCTGTGCCGGACTCTGAGGATAAACGGCGGTATCGGATTCCTCTTTCATATTCTCCGGGCCACTGTGCTTTGAAGACGTCTCGGGTTCTTCTGCGGTCACCTCAGAAGATTCTTGCTCATTATTATCCTCCTCAGCACCCTCAGCAACCTCTGGGAGAACTTCCCTAAGACCTAGGCTCGGACGGCTACCATGACTCTTGCTGGATCGCTCAGAGAAGGTACGGCGGTGCCCAACACTGCTGCCCGGCTCGGAATCTCCTTCGGGTTGCTTGCCGTCCTCGCGGATGTGATCTAACTCGTGCAATAAATTGTCAAGCTTTCCGAGGCTTCGCTGACGTTCGATGACTTGTTCGAGGCGGTCGATTTCTCGTTGCATCAACTCTTGGTCCTGATCAGCTTCTGCCAGCCGTTCTTCGAGGGTCGAGATGTAATCTTCGCAGGCAGCTTCGTTGTCCCGTATCCTTGAGATTTCCTTTCGTAGCTCAAGGATGATAGTGGCATTCTTCTCCTCGCCCGATGTCTGTCCATCAAGCTTGGCTTCCAAGTCATGAAGGTAGCTCTCGGTATTAGCCTCGCGATCCATCAGCTTATGAAGACGCGCTTGAAGTTGGGTATTGATCGTTTCAATATAGGCACATTTCGTTTCCTTCTCCAGCAGGTTCGTTTCGGTATTGGACAGCGTGGTGCGGGTACTAGAGAGAGACTGCTCCAACGTCTGGATGGTCTTTTCATACTCCAAGACCACCTGTTCTACGGCCTGAGCAAAAGAGTTGGACCGATTTAATCGCTCAGTAGCAGTGTCGTCTAGAGTTTCGTCAAGGGCTTGGTTTCCGGCAGCCTCGGCATCCCGAGCCTTAAGCATCTCTGCAATAAGCTTTGCATGTCGCTGGCTGAGGGTAGTGTAATTTTCCTGTGCGTCTAGCAACTGATTTTGTAGTTCTGTCTCGCGCTCGTTCTGCCGCTCGGACCTCTCGCTGGCCACAACATTGCGCCTCTCCCCTCCACCACGCTCGGCACTCCGGATTTGTTCGCGTAGAAAAGCCACTTCAGCCTTCAGCCGTTCAATGATTGCCTGCTTATCACCCTCCTCCACCTGTTGAATTCTCGGTTTGCTCTGAATTGCTCGTGCCCTCTGCGCATATTGAACAGTATTCAGCGTCTCGCTCAGATGGAATTCTGCCGGGGTCACACAGGCAATCATATAAGTAATAGCGTTGCCGCCTAGTGAATCCTGGAGCAGTCGAGTCAACTTCGAGTCTCGGTAAGAAACATGAGCTCCAGCCTGGCGAGACGAGAGCTGGGAGATAACCTTGCCGAGGGCGGCCAGACCGGCATTGATTGAAATGCCTTCCCTGGCCCGCTCTCCCTGCGCACCCGTGTTCTTCAGTCGTTCGCTACCAGCCAAATCAACAAAATGGAGTTTGCTATCAGTGGTAACCCAGCTCTCAGCGGTGCTGCCAGTCATAGCTTCCAGGGGTACGGAATAGCGTTTCTCTGGGCCCTGCGCCGGTGGGGACTTGCTCTTGCGCTGTATAAGATTCAAGCTGAAGACAGCATGGGAACGCGATGACTTGGCATTTATGGCTGTCGCATCCGTCTGTCGAATTGTCGAGCCGAAGTTTAAAGCATTCATCAAATCATCTACCGAGTTGATGTCAATCTGCCGGAGGCCAGTGAGGAGAATGTTTCCCTTTTGGTCTTCGCGGATGGTGACACTGCTCCGCTCGTGCGGCTGGACGCTATCCGGAAGAAGCAGATCGCGTAGCTGCTCGTTGTAGATCTCCACGTACGTTGCTCTCATTTGCCAGTTCTTCTCACTTTTCGGGGTAGGGGATTGCATCGAGTATCGAGCCGGAATTCTCAACTGGGACATCGAGTTGCGATTTGAATTCCGGGGTTGCCCATCAAGCTTCTCGAACAACGCGGCCGCCGCCCGTGGGATGACACCTGTGCACAGAACGATTCAGTTAACAACCTATTTTCCAGATGATCAAGGACTACAGTTCGGACAGGTTCGTGTTCAGGGAGCAGGTTGTGACATACCCATTGCATCTAAGTCTCCCTGCTCCGAAGGGCCCGAAGTGCCCATTGTATACGACTTGCCTGCGCCAGATTGGCCGTAGGCAAGCAGAGAAACATTGTAGCCTTGTAGAAACGCATTAACACTATCATGAAGGTAGTCCCAGATGCCATCCTGCATAACATCGGAGCTGAAGACGCGATCGAACACAAAGAGCTTCTTCCCCTGTGGCGCATCGATGGCGATAGTAGTATCTGATGTTGTCTGAACCATGGATCTCTGAAATCTCTGGGGTATGAGCTCGTAGCCGGGGTCGGTAGGCTTCAGCGGCGGGCGCACACGCACGGCTACAGCGAATGGAGTGATGATTAGCCTTGCGACGCATGATCGCCAATGGCGGAGGGACTTGGGATGGGCACCAATCACTTACCAACTCGCACTGCAGTTCGGCCTCCATCTTCGTCAGAGGCTCTGCTGCCGCCGCCGGCCTTACTAGTCATGCTCATACGGCTATTACTTCTAGACGTAGGCTTGACCATGGCGCTTACAGGACGCGGGGGTAGCGTACTAGGAGAACCAGGTGGTGATGTTGCCATGATGGCAGTGCGGGAAAGGAATTGCTGGAAACAAGGCCCAAAGACAAGTATCTGGCAATTGGTAATTGGCGCGGCAACGTCGGAAGGCAACGGACGGGGAGGACTGGAACGTCAGTATAAAAAAGAGAGCGGCGGGCTTCAAGAATTCACCCAAGGTCGGTTGTCAGTTTGGCGGCTAAGGAATGTGAACCACCAGACGAGACGTGAGAAGCCGAAGAAGAAAAGAAAAAACCCAACCACACGGTTGATCGGACTGAACCAAGCCAAAACGGGGAAGCCTGTCGCATACAAAAGTATTCAGGTAGGTAAAGGTAGATCAGCCAACCCTTCAACCTGGAAAGGCTGCTCAAGACGAGGGCGTCATATGTCGCAAAGCTATCGCAAGTGTGGCAGAGACAGGCCCGGGTCGGTTCAGTTCATCGTGGGTTTGTCGCGCAGAACCAGAACCAAAAGGAAGGGGGGAAAAAAGGGCTTAAGGGGGGGCCAGCTGGATGAAAATTTGGGGTAATGCTTGTTTATTATCCAGGAACGTGCGCGATAGTGACTTTGGTTTTGACAGGCAGAAAGAGGTAGACTTCACCAAAGTCAGGGGTGTAAGAAGAGGCAGCAAGGGTCCCAAAAAGGCCGCTGTGTGTCCAAGATGGGTTAAGCCCAAATTAAACACGCACACACGCGTTGCTTTAGTCTGCATCTTAGGGCGCCCCGCCCAGCAGATTGGCAGTGCTAGCGCTAGGTCACAGCAGCGTCGGCACCCGCTAAAATGCAAGCCTGGCCCCTGATCACCTGGTCCTCTGATTGGTTCCCTAATGATCTCCCGCTGGACTTCCAGCATAACGGCTGCTGTGATGTAAATCCATCTTATGGTAACTATCTTTTGTCAAGCCCTAATGCATCGCGTCAAGTTAGGTAATTTTCATGCCGCTAATCGTCGGGAGGGCAAGAGAGAATATTCCGAGCCTGGTTAGAATAAAACAAACTCTTCTTATACATGTATCCAGAGTATACCTTACGTGCATATATTGATGCATGTCCCCCCCCCCCCTACCCGCCCTCTCCCCCCTCCCCCTTTTTCATCATTACAAAGAAAAGAAAGGGAGTGTAAACAAGTCTATTAACTATAAGTTATATAGCCCTTTTTTAGTTAACATTTAAAAGCATACCTACCTAGTTATTAACACTGAGCTATCAAATTTCTCTAGATCGTAAAAAGTTGAATAACGATGATAGGTAATTACTAAGTACATCTAACCGTAATTGGTGTCCGAGAATTGCACCTCTAGTACATCACGCTAATCGAGAAGCGGCTAGCTCGTCAAACCAGGCACACAAGAGATCGCACTGGTGTCTTTATTAGCGTCTTGGTAGTAAGTAGTCCCTTAAAAACAAAAGAAACAAAGGGCCTCAACTAAAACTTCCCTTTAACTACCTAGGTAGGTAGGTACATATATAAAAGGGATTGCCTAGATGGTGATAACAAGAGGGACGATGTGCATTCATTGGAATAAAACAAAAACGACCAGAACTGAGAACTGATAAACATTACAGTAGTAGCCATCCATCTATATATGTACCTAGGCACATACATATGTGAGTACGCAATTGACAATCTCAGAACATCACCAAAACATCAAGGGCTTGCAAGGGTATAAGAGCCGTGGCTGGGTGCAATCCGATAGAATGCATCAAGCGGTAAGGGGGCACCAAAATGGAATTGCAGCCAATCCATCACACTTGGAGAAAACCCATAGGTAGAGACATAGTAGAGAGTGACGAACTTGTGATTTACGACCTAACCTACTACTCCTCGATGTATGTATGTATGTATAGGTACCTAGTTTATAGCAATTTTAACATTTAGCAAGGACATCGTCAGCATCAAAACGTACGGAATATACTATCATCTACTCTCTTTAGATACCTATGCATACCTATACACAGCTATGTCGTCTAATTCGGATCAGGTTAGGTAGTATATACTTGCCTGTATAAGTGATCTCTATTGCAGTGAAGTGGTAACACATGCGAAGATCCTTTCAATGGAAACCCCGGCACGTCCCACCCTTGCACAACCACACAACGTGCTGTATGGTACTGCCACAGAGGAAGAGTCCGATGGTGTGGTTACGGCCCTTTGAAATCTTTCTTGTCGCAACTTATCACATACCCGTAGGGGGTCCGGTGGCTGGTGAGACATCAAACTCCTGCGTCACGATCGATCATTCGTCAAACCTCATCATTGTTACTACCTACATGCTTATGCACAATGTACAAAGGCAAAGGTGTATAGAAGAATAAATAGCAAATAAATGCCAATGCCTAAAAGAGGTTAAGGCTCTCCGCCGATACCTACCTGTACGTAGTGTAGTTCCGTGGGGAGGGATTATCTTATCCTGCAAATGATCAAGAATAACACTCCTCTAGGTAATAATACCGCTTGTCCTTGTCAGTCTATTTGTTTCACCGTCCTGCATCGAGCTGTGTGCCATCGCGCCTCATTTCCTCATTTCCTTTTTTTAAACCCTGTGGTGAGTCCTGTCCCAGCTTTCCAGCTTAGATTTGCTCCCCGTTAGCTGCGCGTCTATGTGTAGGTATGTTCTGCGTCGGTTATGATAGATTGATATTTAGATGTCAATCCTTCGGGGACGTTACCGAAAATAACACCAGCCTCTCGCTTGCGCGAGGAGCCTGCCTTCATTAGGTACATACATACATACATACATACATACACGTTTGTTCCAACCATAAAAGAAAGGCTGCAAAGACGCTACTTAATCCGTGAGCTATTTGGTCATACCACCACATCCGTTCGTTCCATCTTACAACTCTGGTACCGATACCCGTTCGGATCAGCCTCCGTCTTTCTTACGAGATCGTCTACCGGTCCCTGCATGATTGCCTCAAGCACGCACTGGTTGTCTCGCTTCTTTCCCCGGTGGCCCGGCTCGCCTGAACCCCCAACCCATATAAAAAGAAGCCAGATCAGATGCTGGCTCTAGCTCTTCGTGTAAGCCTACACTAGATGAGGCGATCATTTAAGCCCAATGCTAACGGCGCGCACTAATAAGAAAATATCATCAAGATAATCCTATTTCTCCTGTCGCTATAACGTTACGCGATCATGCGCGGTATCTAAATCATTTGTTTCTCAGCCGTCCGGCCGTCCCATTTCTAACTACTCATCTAGGTAGGCAGTTGAATACGCTCGTGGGACGGTTTTCTAGTGAGCGCATCACTCTGGAAGATGGTTCTCGTTGAAAAAAACATCGTGGAGAGGCTAAGGCCACCTGACATGCTACCTATATTATTTTCAAGGTAGTATACCAACTGGTTTTACATTATGTCGTAGGATTGCGCAACACATAGCATTTTAGGGACACAAACCGGTGTGTTTAGAATCGAGGTTCATAGGCGGAACCCTTCACAACCTGTCCATTCCCTAAGGACCGGACCAGAGGTTGGACTTGCTCCAAACCTCCATTGGATCCATCCATCCAACTACCGCGGAGGCCTAGAAGATGCGATCCTGTTTATCCTGCCTCCTCCCTATTTGTGGAGTATTTTCCGACAGGTAAAGCGATTATATTACCCTAAGGTATGAATATCCTTGTCGGTCGTTGGTGCTTCAACATGAAGAAAACAGGTTTCGAAAGTTGAACATTGCCTAGCTATTCTTCCCTTGTCAATACCTAGATACGGTAGTTATAGAGACATCCCGACTCCATATCCCTCTGGTGTAATGAAAGCTCGAAGTTCCGCACATTTTAAACATCGTACAACATGAAGGCTATAAGTTGGGTATATGTTTGCAAAGTACGGCCGTATTCCATACTAAATTCAAGATTACGCGTGACATTAGTATGTATAGATATTAGGGAGCTTTGTTTCATGTCCTTTAACTATGCCGAGTCCAGACCCAAAGATCCGGTGGATACCTATCAGCCGGGGGGCGAGCGGGCGGGTAAGAAGATCATGCCATCGGTCTTCTCGTCCCTGGTATGCCTGCTGGCCAGTTTGTGCGCATAGATAGGTGGATCTTTCAAAGTAGTTGTCAAGCTTGATGTTGCTTGGTGTCAGGTGGTTGCTTAAAGTGACATCTACTCCCGGAACTAATTAGTAGACCCCTGCGGAAGAGAGCAACGGGGCCCACGTGCCACGACCTTGATTACCAGTTTTTGTATCCCATAACCTGTGACATCAGGCTGTGCCGGGGGTGAGAACCATATGGCCACCTCACGACAGCACTATAAGTAGGTAGATATCGAGATAGGTAGGGCTGAGGAGCAATATGCAGATAGAATAGGTACTGGGCGTTCGTAATAGAGAGGTCAAAGGCCGACGATGCTGTATCTTCGGGTTTCCATGCAGATCACCTAGAGGGAACAGGTTTTTGGCGTATAAGCCCATTTGCATAAAACGTGATGCTCCATGATCCCTCTCTCTCATGAGGAGATTCCCACCGTAGACAGGGAGAAACCTATGTACTTAGATATGCCAATACGATAGGTAGATACACAAATCTCGTGGGTCCCAGTTCCGCCCGTTTCCGCCAATAAATCTCCGGTGCACGAACGACGAATCGGGCAAGCGAGCTGTTGATCTCACAAAGGGTATTTATGATCTAGATGGGGATGGGAGGGAACTAGGAAGAAGAAGAGCATATAACATCCTGTTCTTACCTTAGTTGTATACTGTAGCGGGCGACGTGCATAATCAGATCGGCCAGGCATTTCACTTCGAGTTGCTTTTGCCGTTAGAAGCCCCAGGCCTTCCATTCTGGCCGAACCTACCAGTTTTCTTCAGAATATTCCAGGAGTGAGATATTTGACCCGCGGCCTAAGCATGCATATAAACTACCTATCCTAATTGGACTAAGTAAGCATATATTTAGTTATTTGTCGGACAAGACGCAGGACTGCTGTCAAGGGGGGGTAGAAAGGTCACAAATATAAGGAGCATGGCTCATGCGATGATGAAGGTCCCATATCTAGATGTGTGCATATGGAGTATGTGTGACATGCGTGTCCATCGGTTTCGTGCATTGATCCGCAAGTATTACCTACATATGTAGTACTTCACATCTGCCCACCTTAGTACATAAGGGTATTGAGATCTCGCATCCATCTGCATACCGTAGACTTTTAACCCACGGGTCTTGCGGGAGATTCCGGGATTTACAGGCACCATGGTGGCCCTGGCATGGAAAGAAAACCCCAATTTTTTGACTCATGACTAAAATTGAAGCATTCTTGATACATATATGTACCTAGGTGTTGGAGAACGAGTCGTTGTAGTCTGTTAATTGGAAGTCGGCTTATAAAAAATTAGGTGCCTGCACTCTTACCACCAATTGATATCGATACGAACCTACAGTAGATTTGATTACCTTATCTTTATTAGCGTACGAAATACCGTGAAGAGTAGTGTGTAGTCACGTGCTACGCGTTTAGGTCGCGCTTCCCTCGCTCCCTCCGAGATCCGCGTTGCGCGTTGCTAAGCAAACAGTAAACACAAAAATAAATATATTAATAATAATAATAATACCTAATAATAAAATTTCAATGACATCAAATGGCTCTCTGATCGGCTTGACTCTTGGGCCTTTATTCTCCTTGCTCCCTTATAACCACAAGCTCCAAATGCTACCTACCCTCGTCTCGAAATGCCGCCCCAAGTAATCAGTTTGTTGTCTTCAAGCCCATCCGAGCCGTGCCCCATTATTCCCAAGTCTCCTAAACCACCGAAACGAGCCGGCCTCCCTAAACCATCAAGAGCCCTCGACTACGATATCTTCGACTTGACGATCGACGGACCCAGAAACACCGCAACTGCTTCCGCTTCGCGAACAGTGAGCCAGACAGGCCCCGGGTTCAAGCGCACCACAGGCAATCGTTTTCAACATGATGACGACTTCCTCTTTCTATCGGATGATGCCGATACAAGCAGAGATGTCCGAGGAGACCTAACAGCAAAGAGGCCTCGACTCTCGCCCGGCTTAGTGCGCAGTAGGATGCGCGAAGACTTGAAGAGGACCAGCTCCGCCGTAGTCAGCAGAAAGACTCGCGAGTCGATAGGGCCGGCCAGGATTCAACGATGGAATTCGACTGCTGACCCCATCGAGAACAGTAGTTCCCCAAACGATCGTGGTTTCGCCATACGCAAAAGAAGAGCATGCGATGATATTCACTCGGATCCTTTCGCAAGCCCACCAGGGAAGCAGATGATCGATCTAGCATCGACCAAGTCCTCGCGGGAAATTCCATTTGGTAGTCCACCAAAGAGGAGTGACAGCTATATGCAGTCTTCGACCTGGAATTGGCCCGCAGAATTATCGAATCCACCATCCAATTCCGTCGGAGGGTGCAATCCAAGTAAACAATCGTCAAGGACTTCAGCGTTCATGGACTTGTCTAGTGACCCCTTTGAGACTTCGCCAGAGAGGACCCGGCCGAAGGCTTCTAAGAAGAACGCCGCCTGGGATCCGATTTCGAGCTCAATGCCAGAGATCGGAGCCGACGATGATGTTTTTCCCACCCGATCACCACAACAGAAAGGAAAGCAACTTGCTGAAGCCCTGTATGTAGACAGCCTTGCCGGGTCAGAATCTGAAGATCTACCCGAATTAGATGATATTGACTTCACCAATATCGCCTCTAAGACGCGTTCTTGCAGCCTATCTCCTCGCCCGAAGTCTAACCCGACAAAGGAACCTAGAAAGAAAACTACAAAGTCAGGGGAGGAGAAGGAGCGAGAAAGGAAAGAAAAGGCTGCGGCTCGTGAAGCCGAAAAAGAGCGCAGACGGACCGAAAAAGATCGTGCCAAGGAACAACGAGCTCTCGCGAGGGAAAAAGACAAGGCTTTAGCAGAAGTCAATAAGCTACGGACCGACAAGAAAGTGTCCACACCCGAAATGATTGTAGACATCCCAGACAGTCTCAGCCCGGGCATCAAGGTTCAGATTGACGCTCTTCTAGGTGATTTGGATGTTCAACATGGGACCTGGCATAGTCGAGTCGAGAACGTCATTAAGTGGCGGCGGAAGGTTAGTTCTGCATTCAACAAAGAGCTGGGCCACTGGGTACCGGTCCCTATGCGTATTAAGGATGAGAATCACATCATGGCTGTCATCCAGGCGCCCGAGTTCGTTAAGCTCGCCCTCGGCTCAGACGGCCAGGACCTCGAAGCCCATGTCTTAAAGATGAAGACAAACTTTCCCAATACTACCATCGTATACCTCATTGAAGGACTCGTGACTTGGATGCGGAAAAATCGCAATGCCCTTAACCGGCAGTTTGCATCAGCCGTTCGTAGCCTTGACCAGAATGGCAATCTGGTTCAGGCATCCAGCCAATCTCGTCGTCGTAACAATACCCAACATCAGGAGTATATCGACGAAGACAGCATCGAAGACGCATTGTTGTCTCTTCAAGTCATCCACGGTGCTCTAATCCATCATACTAATGCACCTGTCGAAACGGCTCAGTGGGTCGCGGTATTTACTCAGCACATCAGCACGATCCCATACCGGAAAGCTCGAGATGCGTCCGCCGATGCGGGCTTCTGCATGGAGGCGGGACAGGTGCGCACGGGCGACGATGCTAAGGATACATATGTCCGCATGCTGCAGGAGATCACCCGCGTCACGGCGCCCGTTGCGTATGGCATCGCGGCTAAGTACGGGACTGTGGCCGAGCTAGTCCGAGGACTCGAACGAGAAGGGCCACTAGCGCTGGAGGACTGTCGAAAGAGCGCAAACAAGGACGGCGCGTTTACAGACCGTACGGTTGGCCAGGCGGCCAGTAGAAGGGTACATAAGATATTTACGAGCCTAGACCCTGGAAGCACTGATGTCTAAGCCTTGGGAAAGATACATGAGTCTGGGATTTTGTATTATACTGTAATGTGCCTAGGTTTGGCAGTGGTTTGTTGAAGGTTTTTGTATTAGCTTGAGCCGAGGCGTTCAATCCGCGGCCAAACTGTCTCACCACCTGTTCTATACACTAGAGGGACATGAATACGACGCCGTCGATCTAGGCCTCTAAGAATTTGAATTGGGATTGGTTTCAGCAGTGGTTCCGTAGTCTCAAGCTGATTAAGTGGTTAACACCCGACCAAAACCATCCTCGTCGTCCTCGATCTCCCTTTTAGTGGGAGGAGATCGATGAAACCGGGGGATTTACAATTTTATACGCATCTATTTAAGCCTTTACAAATAGTAGGATATCCTTTTTAACCGCTCTGCTAGAAGTAATAAGCCCGCGGGATGAAGACTGAAGTTTTATGTGGTACCATTCCTTTAGGAAGCTGGTAAAAAACCATAGACCACTTGTAGAAACATACGTGACTATTTTAAACTGTCATTTGAAGATATTCCTATCGAGTTGAATTACTTTATTCAGTGATTCTTCCCATATTCACTCCACTTATAGAACCGGCCTCCGTCCTAGAACACCTCATCATAATGATGCATCGCCCATACAAGAAACGATCCCGTAAGCCACAGTCACGAGCATCTTTCAGTAGAAAGAGTGGAGAATGTATCTATTAAGTCAAACAATGACAATATTGTCCCGTACATCGCTTATCTCCCAAGTCTCATCTGCGAAAAGTGTTGCTAATGCCAATCCTCCTCCACCACAGCCTACGCGTGGGGACCGGCGAGCTGGTCATTTCGGCATGTCGCTCTAGGATGAAGCTAGTAGCGCGACCAACACTTGTGATGTGTAAATATATCCAATTGCCCTCATCTGCCATCGAGTTATACCAGTCATCATCTGTATCTAACTTCCCATGGGCAAAAGTCACGGCTCCGGATTTTGTACTCCAGTTTGAATAGTCAAGGGCTAAATACAAATCGTACCAGAAAAAGTTTCAGCGGCCTCGGTTATCCATCTCTTTGATCACGGAAATTCCGTTCACCAGTGTCCTCATTTCTAACTGTTCACGTATTTGCGAGTCAGGTTTGGCAACGGCCGCTTCCACCCCAAGCACCTCAAACGGATGCTGCAGGAATTGGACTGCGAGAGGTCGCGGTATAGACCTCTCCTGACGCCCAAGGAGCCGGTTACAAACGTATATCTGTTGGTCCACAGGAGCCTAGGACTAGCCCGGTGCTCGGACAATAGTCAACTTAAGATTTTTGTTAAAGAGCTGATACTAAAAGAACTTGTCGTGGAGGTTTTGGCGCTACATCTTAGCGAATTCGATATACTGGTGTCCCGTGGCGACCGCCATCTCCTGAGAAACACGATGGACCGCCATTAATTTATCGTGGGCGTTGGTGAGAAATCGCTCGCGGTATCCAATCTGGAAGAGAGTCTAGTATTCATATAAGTCCCTTGTGGATTCTGGCGTGCCGCGGGGCTAGAGGAGGCGACTAATAAGGTCTGCCTCTTATTGAGATTCATTCTCCTCGTGATTAAGGCAGCTTTGGCATTCAGAAGATCTTGTTCTTGCAGAAATGGATCATTCGAGAAGAAGACTCCTTTTTCTAACCTCAGTTGTGCCATTTGAAGCTTTCTACAGCAGGCACTCGATAATTAAAAAGGGGGTTTTCATGGCGGCAGAGGATAACGTGACGCTCATTTGCCCCGGGGCCTGCTTCAGACTGCAGGGAATATGCGACTTTGGCAGAAGGAATCTTGTCAACACCTTGGCTGAGAAACCCGTCATGAGAAGACGTGACCGATGTAGCAATGAGAGTTACCAAGGTGTTCATTGAATATTGGCGAGTTCATGGCGTTTCCTCGAGAGCTATTCTTATATAAATATTCACTATTCCCTAGTGTTATGAGAGCCTCGCGCGCTTGCAATGGTGCAACACGATATGCAAGGGTGTTCGGAAGACAATGAGGTTATTTAAGTAAAAAGGGGCCGTCTATATATGTACCTTAAGTCCTATCTCCTCTCGCAACAACGATGTTATCACTCATCCAAAAAGTAGGCCTGTATCGTTATTGAGATGGGACGATGATATGAGATTGGATCAAGTGTATTAGTCCAAGGTGAGTCTATCTGAGGTAGATGGGCTACGCCCATCTATATATACACAGGAGACTAAGGGTCGTACAGGGGCATAGCCCCGTATTTCAACAATCGTGACACCTAGATTCACTATAGTAGCACTTGAAACGATATCATAAGCTTTATACAAGGTATGATCAGTGTTCGGAAAGCAGTTCAATTGAGGTGGCAATGACTCTTGAGAAGACCCCCAGCGACACCCAATCGGGGGAACAGCGTTCCTGAGAGATATCACAGATATTTTTTACGTATTTCCCAATAATATAGGAATACAAGTGGTAACATTACAATATTACAAGCTAGACGAGGTTTGACGATGCTCAGTTGAATTGACGAACGCTGTCCATTAGTAAGACGGGTGATATTTTTTACCGACTGGCTATTCTTTTTGTGTGGTAAAGACTACATTATAGACCAATATCTGAAGACAGTTACAATACATTAGTGTGAGTATGAATCATAAACGATAAATAAATAAATAAACTTTCTAGAGCGTTCAGTGTGACTTCAAAAGTCATGAACAGGAAAAGCCTTGATAAATGATTGTTTACAAGGCTAATATTCTTACTAAAAAATAGTTTCTTCTAAAGAACTAGAAAATTAGTTAGAGCTAGTCCAAGTCTGTGGTTATACCTATATTGCTCTAACCAATGACTAAATCCAATTTCCATATGCGTCGTACGTGGATTACCGAAGCAGGGAAGGATATAATCTTTGTGAACGTTGAGATTTAACATACAATTTATTAAGCTTAATATTAACTAGATTCTCATGTCTCTTGTTACACATTTATACTCAAAGTAGTATGAATTACTTAAGAACGGAATTTGGAAAGAAGGGGAAAATAATATAAGATAAGGGACGGGATAGGATTAGGAACGGGGTTGAGGAAATCATAAGGGCTGGCATTTTAAAAAGAACAACTTCTTTGTTAACAGATAATAATCTTCGTTGTTGTGTGTTAGAACACTTATTGTTTGTTAAACAATTTAACAATAGGATATATGTACGAAATACTCCCTTGGATATATATACTTACTATCGACTTGAATAATTCGTAGGCGATGGATTGGACTAATTGCATCTTCACAGAAGCTATTTCGCTATCACTTGGATTTGATCACCTACAAAACCTTACCCGCAGGCAAATATGTGTAGGTACAATTACCGGGGATTTAGCTGTGGACACATAGACCCTGAAGGAACGCCTATTAAACACGAATACTGTGGCGCTCCTCGTCGCCTTCATCATGAGCCAATGTGTGACCCACCCGATTCTTACGGGCTTACTAACAACGGTATTCAAAACTGTCCAAGATGCAAAGAGATTCTTGATAGGCTACACGCTGAATGGACGGCTAAAAGGAACAAGTGGCGGCATGACAAAGCTTTACCTGATAGTCTGATCAACCGGGTCAACCGACAAATAATCGGAACCCAAGCGAACATCAAGTTACAGGCATTAAAAAAAGGCCCATTCCATACTGACCACCAGCAATACGAACCCAGGCAGAAGGACATAATAAAAGAGGCTGAAGCATTGGCTAAGAGTCTGGCGGATATCGAAGAGGAATGGCAGGAGAATATTAGGGTACTTTCAAGTTTCAACACGGTCGATCCAGGGGCGATACGTGGCTGTTTTGTTCGGAGAGAAATAGCTAGGGAGAGGATAACGACAGACGGTCTCACATTCTTTCAAGAGTACGAACAAGAACTTCTTGACGAATTGTACGAGATCCATAACGAAAACGCAGGGCTCAAAGACGACAATCCAGTATAATCCTAACACTACACTCTCTTAGTTTCGCGCAGTTAATGCTCTTTTATATAGATAGCTTTTTGAGGAAGTCTCGATCTTAGTTTGTGTCAATAATCACCCTCACATAGCCCTCAATCGAAGCGATAAAATGTTCCTATGTAGAAACAAGTGAACTCTATAATAATGCTTCTAAGCACCTTACCTAACCAAAAAAACTTTTATGTAGACCATTGATGACTTCTAAAAAGTGCCTGACTGTAGGGAGGGTTTTTCTTAAATATACAGCTTCCAGGATGCATTCTCATTCGGCGTGAAGCTTGAGGCTGTGGTGTCTTCGGTATCTACCCCTCAGCTACATGTGTGCCAAGATGCTTCATACTCTATATATCCATGACAGGAATTTGAAAAGAGCATGGCTGAGCCGTGCGGTAGACCCTTTTAAGGTTGTTTTTACCCCGAGATGAAAGGGGCTGATGATTCCGTTACGGATTAGGACATATGTCAAAATAGCCTATTCGCTATTACGTATTAGCCCTAGATATGTACCCCAGACACCTCTCAAGTCGCTACCTTTCATACGGAATCATTTCACATTGGTCTGCAAATTAGGATGTATTCCATCCATCAACCGTATTCATCAAGCCAGGCTCTTTTGCTTTTGCTTTTCCTGGGATATGAGATGAGGCGAAAGGAGGGGGTCGCACGTGGTATTGTATAAGGATTACAGTAATAAGGCATGATCGCCCTCCTTCCGAAGCTGTTGCTGTCCCAAGCTAATAAATTACCTAGAGCTTGCTATCTAATCTCTTATAATATCATCAAACCCATTTATCAGCTGAAATGAGGTGGAATACAGCACAACAGCTCTTGGCGGCAGTGGGCTATGTTACTGCTCGATCACTATGTGGGTGTGAAGATGGAAAGTACACTATAGAATCGCTGGGAATCAGAGCACAAGTGAGTAGCCTATCAATGGTATGCATTGAAGGATTACGAAAGAGCTGATTTAAAACAGTTTATCCCTTACGGAGCTACGCTTACCAATCTCTTTGTCAAAGACAAGAACGGGGAAGAGGTTGATGTTGTTCTTGGATATGACAACATCGACTATTATCGTACCAACACTTCCACTTCCTCTAGCAGATGAAAACTCTCTGGCGACTAACATTTTTCTTCTAGCTGAGGATCCTGGCCATCCTGTATATAATAGCATACCGGGGCGTTACGTGAATCGCATCGGACACGGCAAATATACTATCGACAATAAGACTTACACCACGGAACTAAACGATGGCGCTAACACCCTCCATTCGGGTACAAATAACTGGTCATATAGAACGTGGAATGTATCAGGCACAACTGAGGATTCCATCACCTTCGCGATCCAAGACACTTCCAACTCGTCATTGGGGATGCTTGGGTTCGTCGAGGCAAACGTCACATACAGTGTTAGCAATAGCACGTGGAAGATAAAAATGGAGGCAGCATCCCTGGAATATAAGACTCGTTCGTCTGACCATCAACGTTAATATGCTATTGTCATACTGACCCGCGCTTGAAAAAAATCAGCTCTGATGCTTACGCAACACACATACTTCAACCTCGACGCCTATAAGAATACCGAGACGGTTAAGATCTGGAACCACACGCTATACATGCCGTACTCGAAGAGGTATCTGGTCGCCGACGACGGAGCCTTGCCGACTGGCGAGATCGCGACAGCGGAGGCTAACAGCATCAACGATTTCGCGAGTAGTCCGAATCTATTTCTCGGTCACAGCCAAAATGACCCGAAATTTCCGGGCAACTGCGGCGGGGGCGGCGAATGCGAGGGGTACAACGGTTACTTCCTCATCGACGACGCACCTGAGGATGCGGTCGTCCTATCTCTCGGAAGTGCCTTCTCGGGTATCAAGGCCGATCTCCAGACTAACCAGCCCGGTGTCGTCGTTTACTCATGCAACTGGATGGATGGATCAGCCGACTTGAAGAGCACACAGGGCACGGACGAGAATAAAAAGGTGGTAAGGAGCTCATGTGTCGCGATTGAGGCCCAGGATTACGTCGACGGGATCAACCAGTAAGTCGTTTTAGCCTGTGTAGATCAGCAAAAGAAAACTGACGCCCTGCCTACAGTCCTGAATGGGGACGTGTCGACGCACAGATAGGCAGACCTGGTGAGACGTACACCTGGGAGAGCTCTTGGACGTTTGGGACACTATGATCTTCCAAATACCGTAGAATACTGGACCA
This sequence comes from Biscogniauxia marginata, assembly GCA_022695795.1. NCBI lineage: Eukaryota > Fungi > Ascomycota > Sordariomycetes > Xylariales > Xylariaceae > Biscogniauxia > Biscogniauxia marginata. The sequence goes on along the minus strand of MU404154.1, from coordinate 96,190 downwards.
AGCCAATGATTCAAAACGGGGTGTTTTCGTAATGTCACAGAATGCATAATCATTTAACAAGGTAGGGGCGAGCCCGAAAGGGGTCGTGGAGGACAAGGTTGTATGTACATAGACATAATAATATCAAATTGAACAAAAAGTCTCAACTCAACCCAATCCAACTTCAACACTTGTTAGTGCCGGATCTTCGTCTTTTGGAAAAGCGGTGCCTAGGATTCAGAGATATCCTTTTCGTAGTTTTGCTGTGGAGGCGCCTGTGACATCATATCATACTTGTTGATTTTCCTATCGAGTAGAATAAATACAGAAAATGGTGTTGATCCCGCCAGGAGCGTAGCTAGGAAAGTTCTGGACCGACTAATCGACATCTGCCCCCTCCCTGATAGGCCATGTGCTTGTTGGCCGGTAGGAAAGGAACCCCAATCCCCCCGTGGCTTTCTAGCTCGGCGACCAAGGCGAACCAGATCTTGGGAGGCATCCAATATACTAACGTGGCGTGATCTACCCGAATTGTCTAATGTATGCGGTTTTTTTTGGGGGGTTTTTTTTTTGGGGGGGGGGGGGGGGGGTGTTCCTTTTATTTATATTGGCTTTCGAGAATCTTGGATGCGATGGGTTCAGAAGATCACCGGACTCCCACCAATTGATTCTTGATACGTTGATTCAAGGCCAAGACCGGAAATACGGATTCGTCACTGATCCCTTATTGCTTGCCTTCCCTATGCGACATATGCATCGAAGATTCTTCTTTTGCGGGGGGGGAAGATGCCCATGTTACCTGGTTGGGATTTTGAATTTTCCCCATCAAAATTAGATCAGGATCTCGGTACTCTACCATGTGCTTTCTGAACTTCAGGGGTTCAGGGTTGCTAATCCGCGCCCGTTACTATATGCTATTAACCTCGAGGGCTAAGTGAGCCCCTACACTTGGCGTTGATGACGTATCCAGGTTTAACCAAATCTTTGAAGCAACCTTTTCCCGGGGCTAGCACTGATGAACGTATTGCGGTATCTGTATTACAGATATGTATGCGCGGAGACTCTGCCGTAAACACGTACTACCTATACATAAAACTGTCAATTTCTGATATTGAATCGCGGTCTAGGCCTGAGCTTTTTCTGTACGTTCTAACTAATGATATTATGAACTGAACTTAACATCCACGTCACTGCTTCTTCGATGGAAAATATTATGCATCGTGACGTTGCGCCGAGAAGCAAGCGTCATAAGTGTTCGGTGAGTATAGGCGGCATCTTGCACGAAGCTATCGTATCGCGAGGGGTGCGGTTTTGAAAAGGCAGTGAGATGTTGTTGCCACCTTGGGAGATTCCATGGTCGTATTATTTCGATAGCCTCATGAGAGAAGCGTTATCGGACTATATTTTATCTATCCGGAGGTCTAGAGAAGCCAGTTACGATGTGGTGATCGTCCAATAATTGCGGTCACGAGGAGGAAACGTGGAGTCTACTTGAAGATCACTAGGTTAGCTGTTGGTGTTGGGGAGTATTCCAATTTTGCCCGATCGGATTCTTCAGAATCCTGTCCTCTCTCGCAGAAATCTCGACCGACAATCAGCTCATAGTTGCGTCGGTCGGGTTTCGGTGCCGCTCAGTTCCTCCAACTAGTAGAAGATCAGCGTCGCGAGTAAACGTCTGAGTCTGGACCCTTACATAGTAGCCTTCAGGGTCTGTCAGCCCTAGCCCTCCACCATACACATCAGCCGCTGGTTCGGCGTTGAGTTGGCTCTATTGTCCCAAGGCGCAATGCGTTATTGCAAGAATCTCCCATGACATCACTTACATTGGGACCGAGTTACGTCAGAAAAGATTATCACGTTCAAGATCAGCCTAACTTCGAGCCGCAGCCCGTAGGGAGTAAGATCTAGAAGACGCATTCAAGCTTGAGAAGGGCGGACGAGAGCACGCGATCCCAACGCCGGCTGCTGTACATAAATCCGGCTTGAGCCCTCCGAATCACTTGAAGGCTTGGAACCATCATCCTCAAGACGACCAGCAAGATCTTGAGTCAACTCCATCCGATCATTTCATGTTGCTGTATCCTCTATACAATACCGTTCTATTATACCCGCGAATAGTATCCCGAGCGCTTTCAGCTCCGTGTGCCACCCCACCAATTCAGGGTCCCCTCCCACATACCCCCCTTGTTAGCGGATGCAGCCGAGTGACCATCGCTGGTTAACCGCGGTTGGCCCACCCAACCTACACAGACCATTACCAAATAAAACATGGCTAGCAAGGTCCAGAGTAACGAGTCGGCAGGCGCTGTACAGTACTTGAAGTAGGTGCTTATAGCGTAAGGTTCTGGTTTTCCTTTATACCATGGAAAGTTCTTGGAGCTGGAGCTACCCAAATAAGGGGTTTGCTATAACTTCAATGACTGACTACATCCATTCTTGATAGCCAAGACAGCGCCACACCGGAGGTTCAAAGGCCTATGATCAATGTTCCCACTGATACGGGGTATAATCTGCAACGGTTCCTGAATCCGCAGAGCCACGCCGAAGACCGCATTCTGAGACCTATTCAACAATTCCGGACGCCCCTTACAGAGGATCAATCGCGGGAACGGATGGCCGCAATTCTATCTGCTGCAACCCGAGGCGCAGCACCTAACGGGAATTGACAGTTAATAATGAACCACCAACTGAGACCTATAGACGCTCGACTACCGTACGGTTTGTAAGTACACATTACTGACCCTGAAAACAACTAGTATTGACTAACGTCAACAGTGTTCGAATCAACGGAGAGTACCGGGATAATTATAGTTCTTTCGAGATCATCTATTGCATGGCTGGGACTATCGGCACACATTGGCATTAAGAATTTCGCAAAAGCTTAAACAAGTTAACTCTCTACAATGTCATCTTTAATGAGTTGCTAATTTTATCTTCGAACCACAAACATGGAAGTCTATTTTTCAGCACTCTATTTCATCTCAGCAGTTACTAGTTGGTTTCTCGCATAGCATTTAATAAGTATTTATCGCGTATGAGTACACCAGAGCTCGCGCTCTACCAATGTAGTCATCAGGGAACACGAGCTATGCTGCATAAGAAGACAGGTAACCCCCCCCCCACACCCCTTTCATGAACAGCACCAGACTGACTGAAGAGATACTAGATCTATAGATCTAAGGCGATTCGGAGTCGATTCTCTCTTGCGCAATACCTTAGGTGCCCCCTATTTGACGGGAACATATTGCCTCCTGCCCTTTCGGGTTAGCTCTCATCAGTACCAAGTCCACATTTTGATTGTTGTCTACTCCTATAGAGCCAATGGTTCTCTCGCGTGAACATGAATCATCGCCGTGATTCAATTCCAAACTGCAATTGGTTGCACTAATGACGTATCATCCGAACTAGGGGATTCATTTACATAGCTACATGTGCCTAGCACCCCCCCCCCCCCCCCCTCGTCCCTGATGCACTCGCCTGAGACTTAAGGTATAAGTTAACATTTTTATTCACAACACACCCTTTGGATACATGTAGTCCCCTGGTAGTCACCACTTGCTACTACAGCCATGGCGCAACACGTTTCTCTACGACAAGTACGGGAGAGCCCGAATCGTAACGACATCTTCAGCATCCTCAATGAGTACCTGCAGCCAGACAACCCCACCTCCGCCGCCAAAGCAGCCGCTGCCATTGCGGCACTACCAGCTGACCCAAGCGACACCGAGAAGACCTGGGATGAGGGATTCTTCTGGAACTTCTGGAAGGATATCATCCAGGTCGCCGAGCAGCTCCCGCACGACCACCCGGGCCAGGATAAGATAGTCGCGTTCTTAAGAGAGCTGACACTGCTACCCGACACTGGGGTCACCGTCTGGGATGTTAGTCATCTCTTTCTCCGCCTTCTGGTCTGTTTGACGGGCGCCGAACACATACCGCTAACAATGTCCTCAGCATCGCGTCTGGTCAGGGCTTCCCATCCTCGGCGCCGCCATCAGGGAGCACCTCAACGGCCCACGAACGTCGAGCAGCGAAGACGAGCAATCGCAGATAAACCAGCAGTGGGTATCATTCCACGCATTCGAGGCACGGCTCGTCCACACGGGCGTATCCCACTCTGAAACCACAGCGATATGGATGCTGCGGACCGCCCTGGAGGAGGAAATTGTCACCGACAACACGAAGGGCTTTGATCGGGATCTCATGACCGCAGCCGTGCATATCATCTACGCGGGCCCCGTCCTCGTGAATCTACTGGCCGCTCGGCCCGACCCGGCGCTCGATGCGAGTGAGCAGCGGGTCCTGAGGGGCGGCGCCCTGTTCCACGGGAGGAGCGGGCTGGTTCGCGAGAGGTGGGATTTCTGGACGGCGCGGTTCCGAGAGCTCGCGGGTAAGACTACCATGGAGGAGGCGAAGGCACTGGCGCTGCGGGCCGCAAGGTTGATGGAGGTGTGGACGCAGAATCGGCTGAAGAGTGGGTAGGTAAGTGCGTCAAAAGTAGAGATAATGAAGACATAAGTCAACCATCCGACCTCTCGACGCCGATACTTTATAAAACCCGAGCGACTAGCTAGAACTTCTCACCTTGCAACTCCTTTTCAACTGTGTAAGTCCTTGATGACCACTAAGAAGTCTCCAGCTTGTAGTAGTAGTCATAGATATCTCTAGAAGCTCTATAGGACATTGTATAACACATCGGAGGTACCTAGGTTAGTACATTGCCTGCCATTTTGTCAGATCTACAGTAAGTTTAAGGACCAATTCAATGCAGAACTGCTAAGCCTCTAGTTTAAAGCATACTTGAGATAATCTACGCACCCTTCTATGATAATATCTCTAAGATCAATTTATGAGTGTGGGCCACGTTGATGGAAAAGAGCTTCCTAGCCCGCGCTCCGCGGCCAAGGCGCGCATGGGTTCACTATATGATTTATTAGCTATCGAAGTAGCAAGATAAAATGAGAACCTGCTAGGCTGCTGATTAGTTACATTAGTTAGTTACATAGAGCCAGCCAGAACATGAAGGTCTCAGAAGATTTTGTTCACATTAACTACTCGTGCCCTTTCACTTTTGAAACGAACGGTCGCATGTAAGGTCTAGCATATGGGATCTCAGAAAGTCCTAACCCACCCAGTACGTTGGCCCGAGTGTCCTCTCTCTTTGCAATATTATTAAGAAAAAAATAATAAACTCACATGATAATTACTGTATATGTACTGCAGCACTTACGTATTGAGTCCTAGGACTGAGTACATAGTTATGTGCTGCATGGAACCGACGTTGCTTAGATACCTCATAAGTCCTAAACCCGAACTACACTTTCCAGCAAGAGTAACTGGGTGGCTTTGTGGGCTTCGTGTGGGCTCGCGGTCTTATACTTCCCCTTGCTTCAATCCCTAGCAGTAAAGTCCTACGCTGAGTGGTTACTGTAAATTCAATATTGAACAGTGCAAGAGAACATCTAGGACACCAAAGCTCTAGCTGTCTGTCATCAAAACCACTAGATTGTGTAACCAATCAGCGCTCAACCCATTATTATTCCTTTGAATTACACATCATTTGGACAAGGAACATTACGATGAAGAGATGCCATGTCTGAAAAGCAATCTCTGTTATGGGGTCAGGTATCTAGATGGAAGCAAATGCTCATCATGCATTTATAGATGGCCATCGAAACTCTCAAACTCCCCCTTTTACCTATCCGAAAACTCCTCTGTTGAAAATCAAGGGTATCCAAACATTCCTTCTTGATCGACGCCGTCTATAGGTATCGTATAGTAACGAACCAGAAAAGAAAACGACCCGCGTATTCTAACCCTCCATCTATGGGATGGCACCGTCTGAATGAATAAAAGAAGAAAAATGAAAGATCAAACAGACAATCAGGATACAAGCAGCCGCCGCTATAATGTGAGCTCCTCTTGTCTCATTGCCCATTCGGCCAGAACTGTGGGCTCCTGTAGCACGGGCTCAGAGGCACGTCCCGTGAGCAGACAGCGGCAGACTTCAAGTCGGGCGCCGAACACACCATCGCGTTCGGTATGACGGTAGAACTCGTCTATGACGGCGAGGATACCCAAACCTTGTGCGTTGCGCACGTTAGGGTTGGCGCCAAGTTCTAAGAGCTCCTTGAGCGCAACCTTCTGACCCCTTCTCGCAGCAATGTGAAGAGCGGTCTCCCCTTCGCGATTGCGTGCTTCCATGTTGGCACCACCGGTACGCACGAGCATCCTGATCATTTTCTCCAGATCGTTCTTCTCCCACCTGGAGTCGTCGCGGCCGTGAGTGACAAATGCCATAAGTGGTGTGTATCCATTTTCATCGTAGTGATTGACGTCAAGCTTGGCGTGTAGTAATCCTTGGAGATATTGTAGCCGCCTACTACTTTGCCTAGATTGAGGACTAGGCGCATCGTCATCCTCCCCGTATTTCCGCTTCTTCGACTGTCGTGAGCTTGAACTAGAGGTTCGAAGTGGTCCAATGTCCAAGTCAACTTCGGCAAGACAGTGTAGCCCATTTCGTCCGTGCGAGTCTTCCAGTAGGGGATTTGGGTTCTCAATGCTACTAGCACTGTTGATGAGCTCGAGAAGAGCGGTGTTCTGCCGGATTCGGGTGGTGTCTTCATTTTCAGACGGTATACTGATTCTTACCAATGGTGAATCTGTCCTGGATAGATCCATGGTATCCATTATACCTACAGGCTGCGATGTCTGAGCCACATTAGGGTCCAAGTTCCTCCATGCCCGTAATGCCATGGGCTTGACTCCAAAGGCGTCTCGCCTATTCAGGGAATTCCACTCATGAGTATGTTGAGGGAAACGAGCTGAATCTCCCATTCTGTTTCTGAGTAGGTGAAATACATTGCGACCATAGACGTCGGTTGCGAAAATGTTGAATCTAGTATTTTCAAGCGCCCTTAATAGTTCCCTGAACCGCGGTCCGTCAGCGAACCAAGACGAGTGAAGAACATGAAGAAACGTCTGTCCAGCAGTATTTGTGGCGCAAATTGGGAGGTCAGGACGTTGGAGTGCATGGGAAACAAAGCGTATGAATGAGTTATGAATCCCATCCAAGGTTGCGAAGTGATGAAACACCGTGTTCCCAAATGGGTCACGACTCTCGAGACCTGGATAGGAAATGTCCGGAAGGGTTCCTAGGCTTGCCCATATGCCCCGTACTTGAGAAATCTCGGCTGCAATCCTACACCAGCACGTTCCAGCCTCGTGAGATGAAGAACGAGCAGAACATTGAAGGCGTCCTGTAAAAAGATCGGTCTTCAGGAAGTCGCCGGGCACTGCGTGTCTTGCATCCTGCACGTCTTGGGTGGCCAACTCGTGCTGGGCCTGGAGGTCATCCGTGGGCGATTGAAATTGCAAATTTGGGATACCGCTAGGTGAAGTGATTGGAGACTGTTGGGTCTCGGAATTCTTTTCGAGGGTGAATCGTTTCACCAGACGCATTATATCTTTTGCTTGGGTTTTGGGTAAGGATGATAGTTTGGCTCGGATGCCACTATTCATGCTAATATCGGTAGAGCTAGTTAGGCCAGTGCCCTGGCGAGACGTATTGAAACGTGTGAAAGGCCCCTGGGAGAACCAAGGCTTTGATGCATCATCGTGAGTGGAAACTGAATAGAGGCTCGGACCGCCGTTAAAATGAGCGTTCGTATCTCTAAAATCCCATGGGCTAATTGGCACTTCGTCCACCTTCTCGGATGAAGGGTGGTAGGAGTGGGTGAGAGGGACACCATCAAATCCGGCGCCGGGATATTGCGGCAGACTAAAATTTTCAAGATCTGGGGTTGCATAGGAGGTTGTCCGTCTAAGACGATTCTTGGCACGGCGGCTATTCTTGAGACCGGTGATGCGCTTCTCCTCGTCCTCAGCATCCTTCGGTCTAATCCACCGGGGATCGTTCCCGAGGAGAGCATTCTTCACTTTGTTGGCTGCATCTTTGCTGTTACATAGATGAGTTAGGTCCGAGACAACTACTGACTTATAAGTGATGACACGACTCACCCTGGCTTCCAAACACCGTCATCAAGAGTCTCGAGAATGTCTAATATAAACCCGAAGGAGAGTCTTGTGTAGGTATAGAGCCGGATCAGTTTTCGAACACGGGTATCAGTCCAATCCTTAGGACGGCCCCCTCTATTTGTCGAGCTGGTAGTTGTGGGTGAGCCGGAATCCATAGTGACGGTCAGGGGCATACGGGTTCAAGGGGTGGTGATGCCCTGAGAACGCAATTCGGGGAGGAGTGTAGGTGCGGAGTGAAAAGAGAGATACGAATTGGTCCCTCGCGAGGAGCGGGAATAGTTGATTAAGAGAGGATCGGCTCATCATAGACAAGGCTGGCGGCTATCCCCTTGACAGAAGCATGACCCTCGTAAGGTGAAGAAGTAATACAGCCACGGCCAGCCAACAGGCCGCGCTACCTGTAGGTTGTGTTGTGTTGTTCCAGGGTGGCAGGGTGTAAGTGAGAGTGGGAGAGTGAGAGAGTGAGAGAGTGAGAGGGGGAGCAATTGAGGGAGCCCCTCAGTGGATCCCCGCGGGAGCTCCCAGGTGGCTTATCTGCTAGCCTGCCTCACCCAGGTACCGAGTGGTATAAGATAGGAGGAAACAGAGGGGATAGGTACTCAATATGTACATACGTTTCTACCATGAGAGGGAGGGACAGTGAGGTGGTCGCCAAGCAGAAGGCCTAACCTAGCGAAATCAAGTATTGTATTGTAGGGAGCCAATCACATTCACGGTCACTTTGCGTCGAGAGAGTCTGTTAGTCTAGTAAGAGGTAGAAAACTTACGACTGTAATCTCAAATGCGCCTGACAGGGCAGACAAGCTCATGCGCATCTAGTAATATGCCTACCTAGCTACATAGTGTGTAAAGTTTATAGATGTAGATTCGGCTTCAAGTATCGCTTTGTTATATATTTTATGTGAGCAGTGGCCATTCTATTGCATCTGCTAAACAATACCTAGTCTAGGTACGTACAATTGCTTTGGTCTACTAAAAAGGTACGCTAAGTTATATACCTCGACATGGTTTGCCATGTTACATAATAGTAGCGTATAGAATCAATCCAAGGGGATTTCATATTCTCGTGGTACAGGCGATGCAAGTGTAGAAAGCTGACATGTTCGAGAAGGCTCGGCACCTACTCAATCACGGATCTCGGAAGTTACTGAAGAGAAAATGATGCTATCATCTAAGACCTAACTTCTGGTGAATCGGGTGTGATGCAGATGCTGACGGTGGAAAAGGTGGCAGCGGGGTATGGCTGTGCTTGTTTTCTCGTGGTGGCTGTAATAGAAGGTTGCTACCTACCTGGTTGCATCTTTACAGAGAGAAACCGGCTGTGCTAGGTATGAAGAGGGGCTGTGTGCCACTGAGGAGAAGTTCCTCCAAGTGTATAAACTACTAATCCAACCTAGTAGTTAGATCAAATCTAGACTAACATGCCGACTAATAATCTTTAGTGCCTAGGTAGGTAGGTAGGTAGGTATGTGTATATAATACATACATACCAGGTAAGGTAGCAGGTATTGAGAAGTAGATTGCTCCAATTGCTGGTTCATCCATACATGTACGGTGTAGAGTTGAAGGGTTGAAGGGTGCTCAGATACAACCATCAGAAGGTTTTGTAGGTATACAGGTGAACTTGCATACATACATGTATGCCGCCACTCTCCTATTTAGTCACAGTTCACCTGACTCTTGAATATGTACTACATAACCTACATTGACATATGATCCAAGTATCACTCGACCTACGCTTTATTGAAAACATGAGTATTATCAGTCGGGACTGTGTCCAAAGGGTTTTATAAACTTTTCTCCTTCTTCAGTCCGGCACAGCCTCTCTTGGCATTGAATATTCGTTCGCGGAGGAAACTACATAGGGCCTTCGATTGGGCATAGAACGTGATCCAATCACAATACACTCTAGTCGGAGGGTGGCATCATTTACGGAATACCCAATTGGGAGTTGGTGAACGACTAGGTAGGCTTGCAACAAAAAGACCGCACACGATACCCGTGTTGAGCATACGAGGCTAACCGTGCCTCTTTGGTTTGACTTTTTTCTACTTACTATCCATTCTTGCCACTGAGGCAAATAATTACCCCACAAGTTTATCGCGTGTCGTTTCAACCAAGCATGAGTTCCAATCTTTAACGGGAGCTGGGTATCTAGCCTTAGTGCAAGGTTACTCTAGCCGCTGTATCTGGTGGAACTTTTGGGTGTTGATTGATATCATCCTTTATTCTTTCTGCTTTTATTTTATTTTGTTTTGTTTTATTTTAATATATCTCCCTACCAACTGTCCGCCTAGCTCCCTAGCCTGTGAGGTGAGTTACCATTCGTATGCGTCCGAGCTGGACAGGATCTTAATATCTCTATTATTGGAACTTTAACATAGCTATGGTGTAACAAAAGTACCACAAAAGGACTCGGTTCACACGAACAAAATCTCATACATGCAATCAACATGATGCTAAGCATGTATTTCCTCTTGCTTGGGTTATACGGCTTTAGGACTCACCTATGTACTTCATGTCCAGACTAGGACTTTGCTGCACCCATGATTCTGAAAGAGAGCAGTATGAAACATCTTTTTTCTCAATTCCCATTTCCTAACCCTACATCTTGATACTGGATCACCACCTAGGTATACCAAAGCGCTATTCGCCAAATTTGCCACGCCACTATGGAATTTCGTCAAGAGCATTGCATTTGCACCCTAGGGTCGTCCTTCTCAGCAACACCCTATTCCCTGTTTCAATCATTCAATCACGGCATCAAGCGACTATGTCGGTGGACGGGCAGATGACTGTACCTTTTTCTACTTTAATGAACATTGACGTGGCAGAGCTTCGTCTTGTTCTACCAATGCTCTCTATTGAGAACGAAAGTACATATATAGACGAGCGTCTATCACTGTGATAAATGAATTATACCTCGAATATCTACTTAGCAGCTATCATACTCGGTCCTTTCATCATAATTCTCTTACCAACTGAGATACTTGTCTTGACGCCTGCGTTGTTATCAAACCATAGTCATTGCTCGAGCGAGTTGTTGAATACTTATCAGACCTTCTGTCAATCATCACAATATCAAGATCCACAACCAGCCTAAGCCGACTATAGCCTTCAAACCTACATTCTTTTCCTGTCACGAATGAAATCACCCTAGAGTGCATATATTCATATATTTGCATCAGCATACCTTTCCATCATGCCCTCTGCACAGAACACTACGAGGTAGGCGTGTTGTGTACTTTAAATCCACACAGATAATTAGGTTAACAATCATAGCTCTTCGACGCGGAGCAGAGCAATATACCACTCGTCTAGCGCTGAGACAGCTACCAGACAAGATAGGATCCTATCCCACACATTCCATACAGATACTATGGAGAGGTTCCTCGTTACTGGCCAACCCACCGGCAGATCACGCAGCTCAATAGCACAAGAACTGGCTGCGTGGGATAGGCGCTGGACGGATGCCTCTTCCCGACGCTAAAAATCTCGGCAGAATGTGGGTAGAAATAGAAGAGGGTGTGAGGGATGTGTACAATTACCTGTATTAGATACCCATATCTCAGATTATAGATCTCATTGATTAACCCGCGAGTCCCAATCCATAACTTATCCACTAATCGCCCATTATACATCGCAACAACCATGTGCCACCCATGTCCACCTACCCTCCTTTTGATAGTCAGCCGACCCCGCAATTTCGGGGCTTCGACGTTTCTTATAGACAGCCGGCCGCTGTTATTGCAATCAGCGCCGGTTCAATATCTCGGCACCTTAATTCTTATAGTTCTCTACCTACGACCTAAGGGGATGAACGAGTCGAGTTTATCGTCGCTATAAGTGGATAGGGTGGCCTGCACAAAGCTCACCTTAAGAATAAGTAAATTTCTCCGTGTTTGCTCCCCAAGGTAGCGTCCATCGTCTAGACGATTGATCGAACTAATAATTTCGACCACTATAGACAAGCCGCATATACACCCACAGATATTTTCAGGGATTCGCTTGTGCAAAGCCTCAACATATTCTATCCGACAATGCCACGCCATCCTTGGGCAAACCAACAAAAATCAAGGAGAAAAGAGTTAGTGCATTCCCTTATGGATCACGATTGTGGAAGACACCTTTAGCAAGAACAGTCAACCCAGTCCGAGTTACCAGTTAGAACGCCCGGAAGACAGATAGTGCTCGTATCCGCGACTCGTGGTAACTGAGCACCCGGGTCGGACTAATTTAAATCATTACGCGTTTCCTTGCTAAACTATGACTTCCCATACGTAGTTCTGCCGACATGGAGGCACCTGATCAGGGAATATGGTATTCACAAACCCCCGCGGTCACGTATGGTAGCAGCCCGTGCGCGCTGATATGTGAGACCAAAATCTCCTTCCCTGAGTCCCTGGGGCCCCCGGATAAGGTATGAACCTGGCCGTCATCCATCGAAACAAGTTTGCGGCTCGTGCAAGCTTGAAGCAGCACAGAGATGATGTACAGGACGTTCCCGTGCAGCCTGGCGAAGGGCAGCCGTATTAGGCATGCGGTAATACCGAGCTTTAAGTCCGTTTCCTCGGACTTCAATACTCGTAGCGAATAGTGGTTGGAGTAGTACTAGGTATCTAGGCGGCATCACAAAGCGCATGCATCGGAACTAGTGTCGGGGACGTGCGTAGGGTCGGGATGTTGCAGCACGGCAACTGTTGGTTGACTCTTGTATCGTTGTAGGGTGTAGGGTGACATTTACGACATTTAATGTCGATATCTACAACAATTCGCGCAAACCAAAAATGTAGGCGGCCCTTTTGTTTTGGTGGTAGGAAATTTATTACCGTCCAATCCCATCGCATGAGCGAAGCCCCTAGAACCACCAACACGGGCTGTGGTCCAAAGAGTGACATCTACAAAGCACAAGAGCATCGACGTGAGCAACATCGCACCGCAGTAGGGCCAAGCATACGAGAACAGGTAACGCGAACTCCAATGGCGGCAGCAGTGCGCAGTGGATATTTTATATTGTCCCGGCGGCCAGTATCTCCACGCCGTTGCCTCGGCCTTGAATTGTGATCCTGGTGTGCCTCCATCCTAATCGAAACGTGCGGAGGAAGTAAGCTGGCAGGTATCATGCAAAAGCCTTTCCCACATTGTGTGTGCGAATCTCAAATAAAAAGGGGAGGACCAGGGTTGGATTCTTCACATGTATGACTCGTCGTGGGCACAAAGGGACAAGCTTTCAGCTCCGCGCGCATAGCCTCCAAGATCCTCGTAACATGATCCATTGCATAGTTTATAGATAAGCACACAGCGAGAGGCTGGAATACGTACAATAGATTAACGGCATCAACGATGCATAGCTTGGCCCTAAAGAAGACAGCTTTGCCCTCTTGTCACGTCATGCCGATAGGTAGCTATTTGTGCCGCATCCTGGTCAATTAGGAGAGTGTCGAATATAACGGGGATAATCGGAAGCACGTTCGATCTGTGAAATCTCCTCCTAAATCCTTCCGGGCCATTGACCAACTGGCCCGTTTGAATCCGGTCCTGATTTCCATGGACAGACAGGTCCTCTCATAATTGTCCCTATGAAGAATTGACGTAGACATCTATGAGCGCCAAGATTCAAATCTGCCGTGTTAGCTTGCCCATAAAGGGTGTGAAGCTGACAAGGAAGCCCGACGCCTGCTCAATTGCAGCCAACAATGACTTTATTCTCTTGTAGTGTTGGGTGGTATGCCGCCAATAACATCAGTAATATAAGCGCAGAAACAACATCGCCTTTGGCCTGTAATGTGGCATTTTCGCCTTCAAACAAAAACAACATATAGTACAACCTTCACGTCCCATAGACTACCAACCTCCATCAGCCAAAATTCTTTCATCATTACCTAGAAGTGACATCTCTTCTTCTTCTCCCTCTTGGGTAGCCCATTCGGATGAAGTGGGTGGGAGCCAGGCTACTCAACAGACGGGGCATCCATGTCGATACCTGTCTCCTCGTACAGGATCTGGTTCAGGGAGGAACCGTCGCGCAGGTAGATCCATTCGCGGGTGGAAGTGTCCTGTTTCTGATCTTGGCCTTCGCTAACGACCACGTAATCGTACCGCTTGGGACCGGACTTAGGCGACGACAGCCAGATCTGCTTGTTTGGTGGCTGCTTATTGAGCACATACTCGCCAATGGAGGGAATCTTTATGTGCATGACGCCAGACTAAATCATACAAGAGGTAGTCAGCTCATGTCCCCGTTACCCGGCGTGGTGTGTCTTTGGGGAGCTAGCGCACACTGTACTCAACGTCGATATCGCCTCGCTCATCCTGCATGGCCTCGTACTTCCCCAAAAGTGTCTCGAGGTAGTCGTCGGCGAGCTCGTGGTACTGGGCATCGGTCAGCTCAACGGCGCGAGCTGTCTTGAGCGCCTCGGGGGTTAGAGGCTTTGCAAGTCGCGGGCCAGTCGAGAAGGAACTTTGGAATGATATCGGTCGGCGGGTGACGTTCTGCGTTCTCAAGGAAGAGGCACGTCGTCCAGTGCGATAAACTACGGCAGTGGTGCGCGCCGTGATGGTACGGCTAGCCAAGCGGCCGAGGTTCGCGATGTTGGTGACGCGGGTCATTGTGGGTGGTGGTGGGTGGTGATGGGTGGTGAGTCTTGGGAATGGTGGTCGAAAACGATGTGAATGGCGGCGCGAATGATACGTGGATTCTAAGAGCTAATAGCGCTCCTCAACTGAAAGCTCAATGCATGACGAGGGTGATTAAGGGAGATGATTCCACTCGTAGGAAGTGTTATTCGGGACTCGGGATGAAGGCGGAGGGAGAAAAAGCACGAAAACTCGTTCTAATAAGCTGATTGGAATCTTGTAGCTTCCCCGCCATTGAAAGCTCTAGAAGTACGGATTACATACCTTAGGTAGGTATTATGACTTCACATGGCCCAAGCTCCTTTACCTATCGGTTCAAAGGCAAAACCCCGCGACATGAATTGTTATTACCTCTCCGAGCAAGTAAATCTATTAACGGGTACAGTATGTAAGTATGCAGATATACTCTTATAGGTTGGCTGTTCCACTACCACGGTATCTGTGTACACTAGATGGTATGATAACTGCATACTGTTAGCAGATCTCATATATTATCAGCCACTTCGTCCACTAATACCTCACTCATTTGATGACCTCTCAAGGCCGGCAGACTTAGCAGGAAGTTCCATTGTTTCCAATTATGATCGCTGAAATTATAGTTTTCTAATAGTCTAACGAGGGTTTTGTTGCTAGGGATGAGGCGTGTAGCTAACGTCGGGTCGTTATATAGGAGTAGACGTTGGATCCATGAAGGCTCCGAAATAATTGATCTCTCGTTCCTGTAAACCCGGATTCAGAGACTAGAGGAGGGGAACAATCGCTCTGGGAGCTCGCCATAGACATGATTGGGAAAACAATGGCCATGAGCGAGAAATTTGCAATTATCACTGAGAATTTTGTGTTCTGGTCTGAGGGCAACGAAGCTACGCATGCGATGTACGATCGCAACGATTTGGATACGTTCACTCTGTTAAAATATGGGGCTATACGACCCCTGGTCACCTGTACCTGCATATACCTGCATATATAGGATGGGCGAAGCCTATCCATCTGAACTCACCTTGGACTAATACACTTCATCCTATCCTCATATCTTCGTCCCATCTTAACACATTCATATCCTATATGTGTATATCTCCCCTGAAACTGTAGCATTAAGTTTCAACAATGACACACAATAAATTTGACAGCCCTTCAAAAATCGATATGGAGCTTCATGACGTACAAAGTCCATGTGCTGCTGAGAAACTACTCGTAGTTCATTACAAAGCTCGTTAACCTTTGAATGCATAGTTATTTTCTAGCTATTAATGCGAACACGTTACTATGGACTGAGCGCACTCTTTTTTATATTTTATTTTGTACAGCTGCTAGTGGCATAATTTATTCTCTAGGCTAAAATTGTGAATATTTCTTGATTACGGGCTAATTACAATGTTCTGCTCCTTGTTAGCTCGGGGGAAAACCAAGATTCAATGTCTCAATACTATTCCGTCGAAGTGAAACCTATAAGTTCCTAAGATTAGCAACATATTCCATACTTAATATAGTGTCGCGGATGAGGGTATTCACAGTTGTAGTGAATCTACCCGGAGCGGAGATCACGTGACGGGCGCTCACCCCAGCAAGGTGGTGAGCGCCTATATATAGAGAGCTTCTCACCCACCTTAGGTGGGTGAGGGGGCTGTCATATGCTCCCTGGTCTCTGGCTTGCAAAACATAGACTTCGAACCTTGAGAGATAGAGTCATCAAGTTCAACGCAGTCCTTATTTTGCTTATTACATGTTGACGGAGATAGATGCCTGTGACGAGCACGACATTTGGATAGCTATACTTTCTTCAGTGGTGACACATTTACTCTAACTTGCCCATGTCGATTATTTACCTGAGGTTTCAGGTCCAATGGTAGATTGCTTGTTTCCTGGACATCTTTGAGACTTACCGGGGGTGCCACATGCTGGTTCATGAGACTAAGCTGTCTAATTTATCCTCTAAAGCGAACCGGCAGAATGTTCGGGCTGTTCCTCGTGTGGCGAATCTATTGATACGGACACGCAGAAATAACGTCCAGGTAGACTTTCCACGAGGTTTACAATTACAACAACCCGATGAAATTAAGTATATAGGACTGAAAGCTTTAGCATCGCATTTGAAAGCCTCGTCTTGAAGGTCGCAATTAGGTTCAGGGTGCCCAGGCAACGATCAATGCTTCAGTTCTCATCGCAATATAATGCATACTAAAGAGTGAAGTCACAGGGAACACTAGACATTTCCGGAATTTGAAGTTGAGTTTGTATCCATGATGGTGGCTCTTGGTTCAGGGGTGCACATGGCACCAAGGAATTCAGCCATCTTTCGATTAACTACAAAGGTACCTACCTATTCACCGTAATGCCTCGCCTTGTGATGAAGTCCTAGAGTTCTATATATAAAGAAAATTACCAACTCTGGAACTTCGTTCTATAAAACAATTAATAGTTTAAAAGTTACATAACAAAACATATGTTTATTTTTAAATATATGTACTTAATTTAAGGGATTAATATTTTATTATTTCATACTTATATATAACTATAATATAGTTTATTCGTGAGACTTAATAATAATAATAATATTTTTAAAAAATATATAAAATTAAGGTTTTAAATATCGAGATTAAAAACTTTATTATAATTAATAACATATCTCATAAGCGAGTAAGCCACACAAGCGAGTAAGCTAGTTTTTGCAACTTTCGTAGTTTTAATTATTAAAAAACATTTATACGACATTAAAATTAATTAATAATTATTATTATTTAAATCGTTTTTTTAATTTTACGTTTTAAAAACTAAATACTTTTTTTATATTAAATATTTAGTTTTTTAACGTGTAATTTAAATTAATTAATTTATATATAATATATTTATTATTATTATTAAAACGTGTAAAACTATATTTATATTTTTTTAAAACTTAATAATATTAATAAAAACTTAAATAGTTTATATAGTTAAATATAACGTGTCTTATAAGCAAGTAAATTATATAAGCGAGTAAATTATATAAACGAGTAAATTATATAAGCGAGTAAATTAGTTTTTATAACTTTTATAATTTTAATTATTAAAAAACATTTACGTAATATTAAAATTAATTAATAATTATTATTATTTAAATCGTCTTTTTTAGTTTTACGCTTTAAAAACTAATATCTTTTTTATATTAAATATTTAGTTTTTTAACGCGTGATTTAAGTTGATTAATTTATAAATAATATACTTATTATTATTATTATTATTATTATTATTATTATTATTATTATTATTAAAACGCGTAAAATTATATTTATATATTTTTTAAAAATAAAAATATAAAATATATTAATTTACTTATTTTAAAACTTATATAATTAAATATAAATAATATTATTAAAAATAAATTATTATAAGTTAATAATATTTTATAATATTTTTCGTATAATATTATAAAAATGAAATAATAATTATTTAACGTATTATTAACTTAAATAAATAAATAAATTTTTTCGTTTAAATTACGTTATTATAATAATAAACCTTTTATTACGTAAACGCGATATAAAGCGAGTTAAAAAAATAAAACTTTTAATTTTATACGGTAATAAAAATCATTATAAACGCGTTTAAATAAACGAATTAATTATTAAAAAGCTTTATACGAAGATTTAAATATATAATAAAAATAATTACGAAATATAAAATTAAAAAAAAAATATAACGTATTATATAAGCGAGTGGACGAAACAAGCTCGCGGACGAAATAGTTTTTTATATAAAATCGACTTTTTCGAAAATTTATAACTTTATTTATAAAAATCGAAAAGATTTCGAACCTTTTTTTCTAGTTATATAATTATATAGTTTAATTAAAATAAAATTTAAAGAAATAAAAAGTGAAATATATAAAGAAATACGTAAAAAGGTTAATACGTTTTATTATAATTTTAGTTTTTACGCGTTTTCTTTTTGTGTTTTTTAATATTAATTTTTTTAAATTTTATTTTAATTAAATTATATAATTATATAACTAAAAAAAAGGATCGAAATCTTTCCGATTTTTATAAGTAAAGTTATAAATTTTCGAAAAAGTCGATTTTATATAAAAAACCATTTTATTCGCGAGCTTGTTTTGTTTACTCGCTTATATGATACGTTATATAAAAACATAATTAATAAATTTATAAAAAGAATAATATATTTATATTTAAAAAAAATTTAACGGAAATTTTATTAAAATACATTTAATTATAATTTTTATGAAGTTTTAATAATTAAATATAAAATACTTATTTATTAAAATTATAAAAATAAACTTATTATATATTTTTTCTTTTTTAAATTAATAAAAATATAATGAATAATAACATGATTAAATTTATTTAAACGAAGATAGTTTTAATAAATTTTACTCGTTATACATTTAATACGGGGAGATAAAGGTTTATAAAAACGGAGCTTATAAGCCTCCGACTTGTAAAGCTTCTCCCTTTTTTTCACATAATTTATTTATTTATATACACTTTATATATATTCGTATTAATGAAATAAAGATTAAAAAATAAAAATATTTAAAAATATTTAAATAAATTAAAAAAATTAAATAAAAACAAATCGCTTTTTTTAAGCTTGAATTATTAAATAAATATATTACATTATAAAAAACGCGAAAATATTTAATAAAACTTAAAACCTTACGAAATAAACCTTTATTAAACTTTATAAAAAAATTATTTTAATAACACGTCGATTTTATTTAAGTTATTCGAGTATTTATTAAATAATATATAAAAAATAATATTAAATTTTTAAAACGCGATATATTAATTAAATAATTAATTATTAAAATATGTAAAGATTTTAAAAAATGAAATAATAAATATAAAAGTAAAATATAAAGCTTTATTTAAAACGTTAATTGAAAAAAAGCTTAAATAAATTAAAAAAAATAAACTAATAAATAAAACCCCTTTTAAATATAAATAATAAAAGCTTTTTTATATTTATTAAATAAATTAAACTTTAAACGAATTATATTTTATTAATTATTAATAAAATATTATAAATAAATAAATTACTTAAAAAGTAATTATTTTTATTAATATAATAAAAAAAGCTTTAAATTACTTTGTAAAATATAAAAAGATTTAAAGAAAATTATTAAAAGTTAAGTTAAATATAAATATATTTAGTTATTTATTAAGTTTAAAAAGGTTTCGAATTTTCAAAATTTTTATTTAAAACGTAAGTTTTTATATTAATAAATAATTATAAATTATAAAAAAATATTAAAATTAAAATTAATAAAAATTACTTTTTTAAAAAAAAACTAACTTTTTATTAAATATTAATCGTTTAATAATTAAGTTATTTTATAAAAAGGAAGTAATAAATTAATATAAAAAGGAAGTAATAAATTAATATAAAAAAGAAGTAATAAATTAATATAAAAAAGTTATTATATTATAATTATTTTATTTTATTTTATTTTATTAGTTAAAAGCGGAAAATCTCTTATGTTACGCGAAACTCTAGCTTTATATAAGCACTTTAAACGTCCCACGCGCTATAAATGCGCTTAACGAGTTATTTAGTCTATATGTGGTCTAGGTAGATAGGTAGATAGTTTCCGTCTTTCGGACGTAAACGAAGTCATCGTCATAGTGTGGTCTGTTTCCTAACAGGCTAGCACCCGCACGAACCTCGACGAGGCCCTTATAAGGGGCTTTCGCCGCGCGTCCGACGCGAGGGATTTTCCTTGTCACCTCACTTTTCCACCTCCCACGAAGGGGGTGGGTTTTGGTCGTGGTCGGAGGCTTTTTTATCCCGCCCACTATCCCTCGACGGTGATTCGTCTAGTTTAGTGGTGCCTATAAGGCTGGACGGATGGAAAGGAGGATTGCGTTAGGGCTTTGATTTTTTGCTTTTAAAGAACATGGGTAGCTATTTCGAGTCTTGGTCGAGGTGGCCGGCTTCGTGAATAGCGCATCGCCAGGTCTCGAAAAAGAGGCTCATGCTCCCCCAATACATGTGTTTAAACCTACTCCCGTGCAACCCTGTGAAGTGAAATAGATACTCAAAAGTACGTACTTTTTTGACTAAACTGAGGCTAATTTAATCCAGCCAATCATCGAAGCGAACACCTTCCCAAAAGAGCTACTCGTTAAACGCCCGAGCTCGACTAGCCAACCAAATACATATATAGTCACTAGGTGTAAGCAGATCCTCAAATATCAAGTTAGGTAGGTATTCCATACAATAAGAAATACAAAATAGAAATAAAACCCCATTTATGCGATACTTGCATTGAATAAAAATAGAAATAAATGACCAGCGGTTCAGCCGGGGATATAAATTGCATGTGCTAATGCCATGTCTGATTTCCCACGCGTCCTGTCATTAGTAGGACACCTCGACAGCGGAGAATCGAGCACCGAAGACAAATACCGCGCACAATTTAGTTTACATGAGTAGATAACTCGTATCGTCTGCCATGATTAAATGTGAGTTTCATCATCCTCCGAAAGATGTCGGTCGTTGTGTCTACGCCGAGCCCAGCGAGCACCCAGCACGCGTACAGGTCTGACTCTCACTGCATCGGTACACCGCCCATCATGTTAGTAGTCTATGATAAGGAGCGGCATTCTTTCAGGACCCAACATCTAACCCATATAAAGATCTCTTATTCGAAATGCGGTTATTCCTATCTCCAACCTCGTGTATACATACAATCTCGGTCTTAATGGTAGATAAGTTCCAGCGCCCGAGAACCACTCTCCGATTAATGTAGGCAGAACCGGTTGCCTTAGCTGGACCCTCGAAATATTACCCATTTCGCAATTGATATAATAATTGGTCCTCGTCTTTCAACAGGTAATTATATGAAAACAGATACTCCCACTATCACCACACGTGTAGTGGCTTAAGCGTCGGCGCCAATTCCACATGAATCAGAGACGTAACACCTTCATCCAGCTAGCGGTGTCCGAGACCTCTCCCATCTTATTATACCCCCAACGACCTTTGCTGCTCTTCCATACGCATCCTGCCCTATTCTTCATCCACAAGCCATGGTGATACGAGCCAGTCCAGAATGAGGGAATCTACAAGACGATCAGATATGGAGGCACCATTTTTGCCCTATTATATTGAAATTCTTCTCGGACAAGTCTTTTGAATCAATTACCGGAATCTAAGCACTTGGTCGCGTTCACCGTATCACCCGTGCGCGAATTGTCGTCGTCTTCCTCTAGCATGTGGGTGGGCACGCAATCTTCATATGAAATATGTGACTGCGGAGTTCCATATTCCTCGGTAGCATTTGACACGGTACAAGGAGCTGGTAGAACACGTGATTGTGTCAGAGGTAGTCGGACTGTGGAGGTTACAGGCAGAGTTCCCATATCTGAAGATGGAGGGCTTTCATCGCCATGTTGTAGCTTATGAACCTCCTCAGCGAGGCGGACCGTTAACGACAGCTTAGCGCTATCATGGCTAGACTCCCGTCGTTTACCTAAAGAAGAGATGGAGCGGTGTTTCATATAATCAATTTGCTGCTCCAGTGCCTGTACCTCTTTATACCTGCTGGGCGTTGGGAGAAGCTCGAGCTCTGGATATTCTAGATATCTATGAGCTTTCCGGCTATCAAGTATCAATGTCGAGGAAGCTGTATCGCAACTGGAAGATTCCTTTCCTGGAACTATCTTGTTCCATCTATCCTTCATAGCCTTGCTGAACTGGCTTGACAGTGTTCGTGATATTGGAGTAAGGCTCCTTTTCTTCGTCGGCACTGAGACTTTTTCTACCAATTGGGTTACTCCACCGCTCTTTGCAAGCTTTATTCCCGCGAAGTCCCTTGGGATCACATTGTCTTTCGCATCTGCTGTTCCTGTTCGTTCGAGGCGTGAATGGGATGGCCACTTCGCCCAGGATGCAGGGGGGGTCAATAGTCTATGGGGCTTGTGATTTTGCCTATTTGTGAATGACCCTGATTGAAATTGGGGATCTGCTGCATCAAGTTGATTTACCCATTCCCTAAGTAGACCGTCCGAGGTGTTATCTGATTGTTTTCGGTCGTTATGTGGCTGGGACGGAGACTTATGAGTGAAATCATGTACTGATTCTTGGGACCGCGGGTTAGATCTTAATGGATCTTCTAAAACTTTACCGTCTGTTACACATGCTCCGCTATTTCTGGCATCCTGTTCTTGCGCCAAGTCAGATGCTTTCCGAATGGTATGAGTATTGGGGAAAAACATCTGTAATTTGGATCTACCACCTCCGTGCTCGGCTCGTCGGTTGTCTGCTTCTGACTTAATTGCTCGCTGCCACAAGCCCGTAGCAGATTCGGAAACATGCGGCTTCTAGCCCACATTTGACGACATTGGTGGCCGATTACCAGCAAAGCTCCCATGAAACTCATGCTGATGTTCAGCGTCTCGAATCCGGGTATGTCGGCTATTATGTGCTGTATCTTCAATGTTCTTATGCCGTTGTCTAGTTTGGATGTCATTTTTCTTTGGCACTGGGAGGTGAAATCTAACGAGGAGTGAATGCCTGTTCCGGGCTGATTTCTTGGCTTCGTCGAACTCCTCTCGAAACCTGCTAGTTACCGGGAAACCGGGAGCCTGGTGGAGCGATACTAGACCAAATCGCTTCTCAATCGATCTTAATTCAGCTTCTCGCTGCCTAAAACTCGCTGTTTCCGACATGGCCACAGAAATAGTATCTGCCATTAGTCGCTTTGGTGGTGGCGCTTGGATGGCCCCCAAGTCCGGCGAGGACGCTTGATTTGGGGCTGTTTGGTACGAACTGCTGTCAGACTTTTCGGTATCCTTCGGGAAGCTCGGGGTCGCTAGGCCTAGGCGAGTCAGTATCAGACCAGTGATTCACTGATGATGACGAGACTACTTACGGTGAAATGGCAGGAAAGGCGACACGACCTTACGTCCTCCAAAGACCTCAGCCAAACTGAGACGGGACTCCTTGGGTGTGAGTTGGCGGCTGTTGGCCCTAGTTGTGTACCTCGAGGATGTATATCGAGACGATGGCTCTTGCTGGACATGTTCGGGTGGGAGCAAGTTTGGGCACAGAGCACTGTTAACTTGCGCAACAACTTTTTTCAGTGCAAGAGACTCGTTACTCGGGGTTCTGGGTAAACCTGGCCCAGCACTGTCCTCTGAATTTCGAGACTGAGGCCATGCTCCTGGGGGAAGCTTTTGTGATGGTATCGAAGAACTAGTCGTTTCGGGCGGATGGCTGACTATGTGCAGTGCTACCTGGCTAGTGCTATCGGAAATCTTGTCAAGAGCCATTTCACTAGTTCGACAGCTAGATATTTCCGAAGTAGATTGTAATTCCTGACTGCGAAGCCACATATCTAATGGCGAATAACGGTCCGCGGTTGTGTCATGAAAGCTTGCGCCACTTCCCTCATGGCTATCATCATCACACGTATCTTTTATTTGACCGTCACTCGTCTGAGTAGGCTGTGTTTCGTGTGTCTTGTCTAAATTGGCAACAATTCCCTCCGTCGTCTTCCCTGCTAGAGAATGGCCATCGGTTTCTTGACTTTGGCGGTCTTCATTACCTCGCGTTTGCTCGTATTCTCTCTCCTGGTGAGTTACTTCGTGATCTTGCGAAAATAGACTTTGCCGGGTTTCTTCTGCGGGACCTAGATAGCTTGCTAGATGACTAGCACTATACGAGAGGCTCCATGAACGTGTAGAATCCGATTCTTGAGTGCCTGGTAAATGAACAGGAGAAAGAATGGGAGAGGAAGACAAATGAGGCAACGAACCCGGTCCTCTTGTTGGAAGACTGCTATCAAGAACCGAATTCTCCCATGGTATGTACGCAGACTCTGGGCAGCTCCGCCGGCGCTGGAGGTCTTTCTCTTGGTCTTTGTCGGCAAGAAAAGCTCGAGGCATCGCGCTGGTTGAGTGATGGTCAATATCACCAGGTTCCTTCTGTTCGACCCCAGAAACAGTAAATTCTATGGTATCTCTCGGTCCACCGCCAGGAAGATCAGGCTCAAGGCAGTTGTCGTATATTGGATCGTCAAGACATGTCGACTTTGTCCTGCTATCTTGCTCTTCACTTTTCAACTCCTCTTGGATCCGCTTGCGCATTAAACGCTTCAGTTCGGCACGTCGTGCAACCTCCTCATCGCTGTTGCCAAGAGACTTCTGTGAGTATCGTTTTGTATCAGACCGTTGGGATATCCGTCGGATAAGCTTAGTCTTGAATGACTCTAATGTGCTTGTATTTGACTTCCCGGTGTTTCTCGCTAGGACATCATCATCTGAGTCATCGACATCGAGAATAGTAGAGTCGACTGTGTCCTGCTGCATTGGCGTGTTTAGGAGAGAAGCCGCCCGAGTTGTAACCATTGGAGATAGTGGTACGTCGGTCTCGGATAGGAAAGGAGACTTTCTTGATAATTTCGCACGCGGAGGTTCTGCCGGAAGCTCAGGTGCCTCGTGGTTTGCTTCTTTACAACTAATTTGATGGCTGCCACAGCAGCAAAGGATGGACATTCTTGGTGGTACCAGATGAGAATGATTGACATCGAGCCTAATATCTGCCGTGAATTTCTAAGAAACGGCTCAACTTTACCGAGCTGAAGTTGACCAGTTAAGCAGTACATGTAGGGAGAAAGTGGGATCATTGATGTCGAGGGGGTAAGTTAAACTTTGACATGTAGTTTCACTGGAGAATACATGTCTTATATCGGCACTACTCTTTCCTAACATCTATCAGCGACATCCATGTGAGCAGATAGGTCCTTCTCCTTGAGTTCCATATCTAACGAGAGCTATCAGCCTCTTGCCCTAGATCAGCGAACTCAGTATGTACGATCATGCTCCAGGTGTCAACCTAGGTAAGTACTCGTGGGTAAATGTACCAAGCAGATTATAGATCTACATGGACACCTTACATGAAACATGGAGAGTCTGGCGAGAAGTCGCGGGCTGGCTAGATTGCTTGTTTTGTCTATGAGAACGTGGTGGACTGAATGTGCAATCTGCGATTTATGTTGCGATGTGCACTTGCTAAGAAATCTGTGAGGCGTTGCTTGAGTCCAGTTTTGTAGGGATGGGGGGTTCCGTTTAAAGAAAATAGGTGGCTGTTCATGTGTAGAATAAGGATGCGTACCTACCTGGTTGGTATATTCTCAAATTGAATCCATGAATATTATAAACTCCGTCAACTCTTAATCAAAATGTCCAATTTTGTTCAATTGAGCTAGTATGGGTACGTCCAGTGGGCCATTCCTCATCCCTCATTTCAAATTGCTGTCCAGTGCTATTATGACTACCTAGGTGACCGAGATGCTTCAAGAATACATGTAGTTGAGAAGATTTGATTAGGGCGTGCCACGACTTGACTACAAGAGTCGGAACATGGAAATACATACATGTATGACTTTGGGTAGGTATGTAGGTAGGTACCTATTAATCATACATGTATTACGGCGACCACTGCGCCGCTACATAGCCAATAGTTTATAGGTAAGGTTCTCAATCGGTATTATAGTAAGGTGAGTGTACATATCTACCTATACTTCGCCCCACTCCTATCTCTATCATTGCACATGTACGCAGATGATACCATCGAGAGAATAGAAGGTCGCTTTAAAAAGAGAAAAAAAAGAAAAAAAGAAAGAAAGAAAACTACTTACCCGAAGCCGTAATCCAGTTGTAACTAGATGAAAAGACAACGATATTGCAACTCGTTCGAGCAATGCCATATCTTAGTATTGTCGAAGAACCGGATGTCTTCGGGTGATACGCTATGGCATCAAGCTTACGCAGAGCACGCGATGCTTTGAGGTTAGGCGCCTTGGTGAACTACATAAAAGCAGGGGTAGGCAGGTATGTAGCAAATAGACGACGAGATCACGTTATTTAGCATGTCGCATTCGTTGTTACTGAGGTTGAGTAGGGATCCCTTTTTCCTCTCCATCTACCCTTTCCCGTACATGACTAAAGAAGATAACTTCAAAATACTATGTACTGAATGATACATACCTAGATACCAGGTATATATTGAGGGGAGGTTGCTGGGATTTGGGAGGTTACGAAGATAATGTGCTTAGACTCTGATGTGGGGGAGTTGACAATAAACGGCCCGGATTACCTCAGATCCCAAAAAAGGCAAACGAAGTGTCAGCGTTGGTGTGTGCGTTGGTGTGTCGCGCGGCGTTTTTTGTACGCGGTGTAGCATGGGGGGTTAGATTGTGAGTACCAAACCCTCCGTATATCTTAGGTACCTAGGTAGACTTCGGAGACTTTGATAACACTTGCTGGCCTTCGAATCCTTTATTGCTTTTTAGAGTAATATCACAGGACGTTCATGTTCGAGCTCTACATAATATACATTGATGTATCGGTACTTTCTCTCCAGACATCAGTAAGTACATGGTAATTTAGCAGGTACTAATGAATTTCAAGTTGGTTATAATAAATATATGGAACCTAATTGAAGAAGAAGAAAAAGAAGAGATACTTTGTACCTTGAGTGAAGGTCGAGCCTCGTATTGTATGTACTTTATATTAATGCTAAGCTAGGTTAGGTATATAACCATGTAGGTACATATATGGTACGCTTTACTCAGCAAACTGGTTTTCAACATGGCCCGCATTATATTGCTGCCAAGGCTGTCTAGGTATGTGTAAGAATATCATCTACAGGTGTATTGTTGTAAGGTAGGTAGGGTACCTACGGTTATCCCTTTCAAAAGTTAAGGCTTGCCAAGACTCTTGGCTTGCTTCGCTGACACTTTGCTGACAACTGGTGACTGCCGTGCTTTAAGGAGATTAGCGGTCATCTCCCCTATACTTACAGTGGGCTTAGTGGATAACCTACCTGTAAGTATAGGGCATTTAGCGGACTTAGTCTTAAGTTGCCAGCTGTCAAAAAAGTTTCAGTGGAGCAGCCAAGAGTCTTGGCAAGCCTTAACTTTTGAAAGGGATAACCGTACATGTAAGTAGAGATATTTCTGTAGGGGCACTGTACTTAACTTATTTGAGTTTTGGGGGGCGGGAACGATTTCGATTGGAGACAAGCCTCCCCGCTTTCGGACCCCCTCCTGCAGCTAGGTAGGTATCAGATGCAGCTAAAACCCTCAGCAACCCGCACCGCACTAACACACTAACAATAAAAAAACTGGTACCTTAGTTGCTTGCTCTGCCCCTCCAACCACTGCCATCCATCATTGGAGCATCTTCCACAGCTCCTTCCTGTTAGATAGAAAAGTGCGTGCCTACCTACCTTAGGTACATAGGTACATACCTAGTAAATCAGGACAGGACCCCTCCTTTCACCGCTTTCGCTAGTCTCTACTCGCGTCATTCTTATCTTCCAATTCATTCTCTTCCTTTTCTCTTTTTCCTTCTCTCCCCTCCTCTCCTCCCCTCCCTTCTCTTTTCTTCACAAACCTTCCTCTCCGTCCTCTTCTCTCTCGACCGCTATTTTCCTCGGTGTTAACACCTCTTTCTTGTTTGCGAGGTAGAAACATCGTAGAGATTGGAAGCAACAGTCTGTTTATGTAAGTCGCAACGAGCTTCGATAGTTCATTGACTCGTAGCTAACCGTCGTGGCATCAGAAAACCCTTCCTCTCCCAGATACCCCGAACCACTATCAGAATGGTTCAATCCGCGGTCTTGGGGTTTCCCCGTATGGGAGTAAACCGTGACCTGAAGAAGGCCACCGAAGCTTGTAAGTGGCAGAATATATTGCCAGTCCTCGGCGATACCTCTTTTATTTTGCTGACCATCCCGCCTTTAGACTGGGCTGGCAACCTGTCCCAGGCCGACCTTCTCGCAGAGGCCAAGCGTCTGCGTCTCGCGCACTGGAAGATCCAGAAAGACGCTGGTGTCGACATCATCCCCAGCAATGACTTTGCTCTGTACGACCAGGTTCTCTCTCACATCCAGGACTTCGGTGTAAGTCAATTGAAACATGGCCCGCTGTAGCCTCCACCTGTGCTGACATGTTGATTCTCATAGGCCGTCCCTGATCGATACAGAAATTCTAACCTTAACCCCGTTGACGAATACTTCGCCATGGGTCGTGGTCACCAGAAGGGAGGTGTCGACGTCCCCAGTCTGGAAATGGTGAAGTGGTTTGATTCTAACTACCACTATGTCAAGCCCACTCTGCAAGATAACCAGACCTTCAAGCTCACCTCTAGCCCTAAGGCTGTTGTAGAGTACGTCGAGGCTAAGGAAGCCGGTATCAACACGCGGCCCGTTTTGGTCGGCCCGGTATCATTCCTTCACCTGGGCAAGGCAGACCGTGGCCAGAGCGTCGATCCCATTGATCTGCTCGACAAGCTCCTGCCTGTCTACGAGGAACTCCTTGTCAAGTTGAAGCAGGCTGGTGCTGAGACCGTTCAGATTGACGAGCCAGTCCTTGTCTTTGATCTTCCTGCCAAGAGCAAGGCTGCCTTCAAGCCTGCTTATGAGAAGTTTGCTAGCTTGGGTGACAAGATCCCTAAGCTTGTCTTCACGACCTACTTCGGTGACATTGTCCACAATCTCGACCTTCTCCCCAAAGATGTTTACGCTGTTCACATTGACCTGGTCCGAAACCCCGAGCAGCTGAGCACCGTCCTCGGCGCCCTGGGCCCCAAGACTGTTCTCTCCGCCGGTGTTGTTGACGGCCGAAACATCTGGAAGACCAACTTCAAACGTGCTATTGAGACTGCTGAGACTGCCATCCAGAAGCTCGGCAAAGACCGCGTCATTGTTGCTACTTCTAGCTCTCTTCTCCACACCCCTCACACACTTGCTAGCGAGAAGAAGCTCGACCCCGAGATTGCTGACTGGTTCTCGTTCGCCTCTGAGAAGGCTGTCGAGATTGCCATCATCGCCAAGGCTGTCACTGAGGGTCCTGCCTCCGTTCGGGAAGCCCTCGAGGCTAATGCCAAGTCCCTGAACGCTCGTGCCACCTCGAAGCGCACCAACAACCCTCAGGTCAAGGAGAGACAGTCCAAGATTTCTCCCTCGGACTACAACCGCAAGTCTGAGTTCCCCATCAGAATCTCACAACAGCAGAAGAAACTCAACCTTCCTCTCTTCCCCACCACCACTATTGGTTCCTTCCCCCAAACCAAGGAGATTCGGGTACAGCGGAGCAAGTTCACCAAGGGTGAGATCACGCAGGCTCAGTATGACAAGTTCATTGAGCAGGAGATCGACATGAACGTTAAGATCCAGGAGGAACTTGACCTTGATGTCTTTGTCCACGGCGAGCCCGAGCGAAACGACATGGTGCAGTACTTTGGCGAGCGTCTTGACGGATATGCCTTCACCACACATGCCTGGGTCCAGAGTTATGGCTCGCGCTGTGTCCGACCCCCCATTGTCGTTGGTGACATCTCTCGCCCCGCTCCCATGACCGTCAAGGAGTCTAAATACGCCGTATCCGTTTCGAAGAAGCCCATGAAGGGTATGCTTACGGGCCCGGTCACCTGCTTGCGGTGGTCTTTCCCTCGTGATGATGTTCACCAGTCCGTCCAGGCCGAGCAACTTGCTTTGGCTCTTCGTGACGAGGTCGTTGACCTTGAGAAGGCCGGTGTTGATGTCATCCAGGTCGATGAGCCTGCTCTCCGCGAGGGTCTACCCCTGCGAGCTGGCAAGGAACGTGAGGCCTACCTAGACTGGGCTGTCAAGGCTTTCAGGCTTTCGACGGTTGGTGTCGAGGACTCTACCCAGATCCACTCGCACTTCTGCTATTCTGAGTTCCAAGACTTCTTCCACGCCATCTCGGCTCTTGACGCCGATGTTCTATCCATTGAGAACAGCAAGTCCGATGCCAAGCTCCTGAGTGTTTTCGTTGAATCTGCCTACCCGCGCCACATCGGCCCCGGTGTCTACGACATCCATTCGCCGCGTGTACCCAGTGAGCAGGAGATCAAGGACCGCATCGAGGAGATGCTTCAGTACCTCAAGCCAGAACAGCTCTGGATTGACCCTGACTGTGGTCTTAAGACCCGCCAATGGAAGGAGACCAAGGAGGCCCTGGTCAACATGGTTAACGCGGCCAAGTTCTTCCGCGCCAAGTACTCCAAATAAAGGGTGTTTTAGTAACTAGGCGAAGGAGTTAAAATTTTTTTTCCTTATTTTGTCATTGCATAGTAGCCCCGGACAGGGCTGGGCATCTGCCTTCGATTTCAACATCGGCGTTTCCACAGGCCTGGGTTTTTTCATCAAAAAATGGACCTATACCAAAAAGTTCAGCAGGGAAGACAGGCGGGAAATTGGAGCATTCAACACAGCATACCACAGGGGGGACAAGGAATGTAACATGATACCACGGTCCATCAACCGGACCTGGGGAGCGGACGGCGTTCAGTGGAATTTGATTCACATGTCAAGGGAGAGACAACCAACGAGTTGTGAGCAGTGTAGCAGTAGAGAATACCTAGCCCTTCAACCGGGCATAAGGTGACACGTTAAGGAACTTAATTGATCCTTGGAATTTCACCACTTTCCGTTAGAAGGTGGTGGTTCAGTGTTGAAAGATGCATCTTCACAACAGTCCCTAGAAACGATCGTGTCCTGTCGTTCCGCTCCGGACGAGATCTTAACAATCAAATGCCCAACTCGGAAAAAAAAATTTTTTTTCTTTTTTCCAGATGGGCTTAGATAATTGTAATTTTCCCGTGATGATAGGACCGAGCATCTTCGCTCTGATCCCACAATACTGGTCAAGCGCTTGGTAATCACTGGGAGCGGGTATGAAATCCCCAACAGGCAAGGCCTCGCTTGGGCCAAATGTAGGTTTAATGAAAGAGAAGAAGGTAACGAAAAGAAAGTTAAAAAAAAAATTTTATATACTAAATTTTATCATGCATTAATCAATTAATCGCTGCTAGCTAAGTAACCTAATCACAGACAGCACCAAGCTTACCGGCCTGGCTGGGAGAGGAGATTTTTCCAGTGTAGGAGGCATCATTTCTTCCTTTCTCCCATTTTATGTTATTGCCAGGAATTAATGCCTTTTCACCCCGTGCATAGAATGTTCTCGGCGTTGGGTAATCAATTAATTTTAATCATGGTGAAACGAGCTGAGCTGAGTGAGGTAAGGGTTCTCTTTACGATCGATCTCTCCTCCCCCTTGGCGCCATGTGCTGTAACTCTGCCAAGCTTTTCTTTTTCTTTCTTCGGTGCTTTGTTGATAACTAAGGAGAGGGCGCTTCTGTCGAGTATGTACATATTTGCACTTGGGTTCCCTGACGAACTAGGGACGCAACTTGGCTCTCGGGTTAGTTATGGTTGCTTTGGTATTGTTTATGTAGCAATATTCGTCCCGCGCTTCTTTACAGTCTTCTGGTATAGGGGTACACAGTCCGGTCCCGAAGGCTCCGGATAGGATTTGATTCGGCTTGATAACTGACTGATGCAGCACGCGAGTTATTAAAATCCCAAGATTTGGTTGGTGTTAGTAATCCAGTTGGTTAATTGCTAGGTATATGCTTAATTTATGAAAAAAGAGACCAACTAACTACCCAGTACTATGCGTTACATAACAGTCAAGATCGAGATGTATATATATACATAGGTATGTACTTACGTACTTATATACTACTTAAAACATACAAGTGATTGATATGTAACAGGTAAGGTAGTGTATTGTTAATGAGAGATAACAAGTTGAAATTGTTCGGATAAGCCCTTTTTTAGTGTATATAATGTGTCTGGTACCGGTGGTGGTAGTTAAAGCGTTATACAGTATTTAACTCGGTTTCTCACGGATATGGAGACTAGGTAGTTCTCCAACATCATTAGCCTCCTAATTCAACCGTTAGCTCTCACGCCGAATCGGTACCTTAAACTTATCTCATTTTCACTAAAAGTACCTTGGCGCTGCTTGGCTGTTATCAAGCGGGATATCCTCTTTATCCCTTCGTCGGACTTAAAGCTGAAGTATTTTTTTTTCTATTGGTAGGTACTTAAGATACACGAGAATTTGATTTGATTTCTCTTCGTCATTTGAAATTTCCTTGTAGCGAATCATTATGCGCGATCCTGTTGCTGCAACTGACGAATCAGAATGAGAAGTCAGCAATACTGCTAGTGTACATTTACACATATCGCAGCTGGTGAAACTGTCAGCTATTCAATTATCATTAACTACTTGACCAACCCCATTTCCTACTTTCTTTCTTCTCCCCAAGACTTCCTTCTCATTAAGAATCCTCTGGCCTCACAGGTCTCTCGCCCTGCCGTTGATCTCCATCTAGGTTCGGCTACCCAGCCGCTGGCCTGGGTATCGCGTTTGACAATTACTTGGGATTTTCAACTAGGGTATTCGTTTCATTCGTATTAAAATGGCAATTTGCCCCGCTTGCATTGAAATCAACTGAGGCGAATTTAAGCATGTGGACGGCGATTATGAGATCGTTCATGATTACATCGTCACCTAGTGAGACCGCCTCCTTACTAGGTTCATCGTCCTTTGAAATGGACTTAAAGTGAAGTGTTCCCTGAGGTTGAAGGGTTTAAAGCAATAACATGCAGCCAAGGTGTCAGGTCATACATGACAGCATGGGAGGAAGGAATTCCTAGCGGGAAGAAACCACGCGAGCTTGTGCGTATGTCTTATTAGTTAAGATTCTGTCCTTTCGAACACAACATATCACACCGGCAAGTGACAGCAAGGTAGGGGGGAGGGGGGAACGTGGTTGATAGACCCCAACGGATGGAATTTCCTCTAGGCTGACCCGTATTTCAAGGAGGGGAGGGGAGGTAGCACATCACAGCATGTCTGAGAATATCTTCAGTGGGCACCCGACAAGTAGCCACTACAATCACAACGTTCGACCAGTTGAAAGCGCAGCGCTATGCGACACCATACCCTACCGAAGTAAGGCGGCAACTCACATCCAGCGACCACCCCCTGCTTCATAAGCGCATTACCTACATACGAGTCTTCGGCGCTAATTAATCTAAGTATGATGATGGCGTCTTCTAGGTGGTTAGTTCCGTCCCATCTCTCGTCAATCCAATAGTGTTGGAGAGGGGCCAGGTCGATGAGTGACGTGTGCGCGCGGCAAGATGCAATCATGAATGAGCGTTATGATTCTTAATTCCCTCGTAGGGTGAAATCCTTCTATTTCAAAAAATATATTGCAGGTGTAGATGCTCCTGGATCTCGAGGTCTTACGCATCGCTAGCTCCGCTGCTGGGATGCTCCAGTACCTAGCCACGGCTCTGAGCATTCAGCTCTCTCGTATTATGTTATGTTATTCCCGACGCCAAGATGAGAACTTCCCGAAAAAGGCTCAACTTTGACGAAGATGAAAACGAGAATAGAGCCTCGGGAAGGTTGATTCGTGCTTCAATGTTCCTTCACAGACTCTATGGCGAAGCAACCCTCTCGAGGCTTCAGTGAGTGCACAGCCGTGGGTTTCAATGCAGCGGATGATCGTCGAGCTTATTTATCAAGCGATCGTGGCCGTAAGTGATCAACCGATATGATCGCCACTGTCCACCTGTCGATACCGTTCTATCAATGCGTCGTTTGCGTGCTACAACATTCAAGATCACCGGAAATAAGCAGTTTAGTTGACATACTACGACGTGCCTGCGTACAACTAGATATATGAGGATGTCACACGAAAATATCATTGACAGCTGACGCCCGCGTCACCGCCCTAACTCATCTATCACGAACAGGTGCGCCAGCCCTTCAACTAGCACAAGAAGTCTCGATAATATCTCGCTCGGGCCTTTCGGGATTTTAATTGGCTGCTTTCTCTTGTTCCCTGTTTCACGATCCTGTACCTGCGTCTAAGTCCGACAGGGGCCACGTTGGATTGGAGTGTGGGGCTCAGGGGCTCGCCCTTCTCCTTGTCGTCTTTTCGTCTTTTCTTCCTTGTCTCTCCCCTCTCCAGCAAGGTCCTAGCCAAGCTTCATACCCATGTCCCCCCGGCCTAAACATCCAATCTCGTCTTAATGGGCCGGCCACATCGACCCGTCGGTGGAGTCAGAGTCCTCCTGCGAATAGATTAAGGTACATACAGGCGAGATTCATTCTCCAACATGGGTGGAGGCGGTGCTGCTCTCTCTCTCTACAGGCCTTGTCTTCCTTAGCTACCTACCTGCCAGGGTAAGAAACCCCGAACCTGTAAAAGGCCTCACCACCCTCCGCGCTGGGTATACACTCTTTTTCTTTCCCTCTTTTCTCCTCACCTCTTGTGTGCCTCTCTTTTCGAGTCTATCTCAAGTCTCTCATTTCACTTCGATCCAGCCCGTCTTTACCTATTCCTGCATAGCCAGCAAGTCTTCCTTTTTAGACGCACACGCTTTTACTTTCTCTGCACCCGGCAACTGTGTCTGCTCAGCTTTTGCGGAATCGACTTTCGCTCATTCGAACTTCCGTTGCATATTTGCAAACGTCCACTCTTTCGGCGGCGAACGAAGAACGTCCTCATCTGAGATATAAGACTAGAAAAGAGATAAGAGTCTTCAGCCTGAAAGAATTCGCATCGAACTCATTATCAACTCGACATCTCAAGACATCCACGCGAGATATAAACTCACTTATCAAAATGAAGTCCACAACTGTTGCTCTCGGCCTTCTCTCCGGCCTTGCTTCTGCCTCATACAACCACCCCCGACACTTCCACAACCCTTACTGGCGACGAAATGAGACCGCCCCTGATGGCTACCCCGTCGCTGGTCCTTCGACTACTCTGACTGTCGCGGTCACTTCCCTCCACACCATCACCTCTTGCGCGCCTACCGTCACTAACTGCCCGGCCACTGCCTCTGGCAATAGCACGGTCCCCGCTGTCGTCACTGAGGTAATTCAACTGACTACTACCGTTTGCCCCGTTAGCGACGTTCCATCTATCTCCAGCTCCATCGTTGGGGCCCACAGCAGCGGCCTAATCACCGGTACGACCATTACTGCTTCGGCCACTCAACCTGGTGAGGCATACCCAACCGCCGGATCGCCAGGTTCTGTTTCTGCTTCTGTCGGAACTACCGACTCTGTGGTCACCATGACTATTGGCCCTGAGAGCTCCCGATCTGTCCTCACCACCACTTTGAAGTCTACTTTCACGCAATTAGTCACTGTCATTGCTTCTCCCGTCCCCAGCGCTGGTGTCACCGACGTCATCGGAAACAGCGGCGTTACCAGCAGTGTCACCAGTGAGGAGGGCACTACCACCACTACCAAGACCTCCACCGGTACCCGCACTGTCACTGTCGCTGGCTCTGAATCTACTGTTCCTGTGGGCTCTTCCGGCTCCGGCTCCGGCTCCGGTTCAGGCGAGAGCGAGAGCGAGAGCGAGGGCAATGACAATGGCGCCTGTATCCCCACTACCGTCACTGTCACTGCCCCTGCCAGCACCGTCTACGTAACTGCCACCGCCCCTGTTGCTGATACCGGCGCTAAGGCCATCACTTCTACCGAGTCTGCTGCCTACCCTACCGCCTCTTCTACCAGCGACAACTCTAGCACCGGCTCCGAGGGTGAGGGTGAGGGTGAGGAGGACGACTGCCCTCCCGAGGAGGAGAGTGACGTCGTCGCCACTGCTACCGCCACTGTTGTTCCTGTCCCCTACCCCACCAACGGAACTGCCGCCGGCTACCCGACCGCTCCTATCGGCACCAGCGCTCCCCTGTTCCGAAGGAGCCTGTAAGAAATACGATCGAGCGTATCTAGCTATCTATTTTCTCTAGCAGGGTTGAAATATAGTATGAGACGCGGACAGATTTGAATTGGAGCGATCTGAAGTGATGTGTATATGTATCTGATGTACAGGAAAAGAGGGGTCTTTTTTGTATTATACGCGAAACCGGAAAAAAAAAATCCTAGTCAAGACAATGACAGGGCAGGCTTGTATGTAACAAATTCTCTTGGTAAATATTTTTAGGCGACCCCATCGATACCCGTTTTTTTCTTTCTCCTATCCCTTTTGTTGAAATGCCTCGCGAGTCCGATGCGCGAACAATAGTATCGACGCAGTCGAAAGGGGGAAGAAGACGTTAAAGTAGGAAACGGCGGAAAGGAAAGAGAATTGTCACGTACTGGGCTGTACTGTAACTGGTTTTATTTCTGGATTGCGGTGGGGGGCTCGGATTGATTCCATCCCTTATTCAAAACATATCAAGGGGTAATCTTCCTCTTTCGATTCATGGATATACTTAGGTTGATAGTTAGGCGATGAGTAGAGATAAATGAAGAAAATGGTGTCTTCCATATCATATAAAGCATAATGACTTGTTCATAAAAGATTTCAAATCCCCCTCCCCCAGCTTTTACAGGCGACTTCGTATGAGTTATGCGTAATGATGGCATGTACGACGATCCTCTAAGTCTATAAAAAAGTGTGTAGGTAGGTATATAAAGAAAATACAACGGATATAAAGATGGCAAAGATGTTACAAATAGAAAGCAGAGGGACTAGGACACTAATAAGGTAACTCGGTTATCTAGGGTATCTTCAAATTCTTTGCTACTTACCTATGTATAGTACTCCTATTTATGAGCCCTTGCGATTTCGTAGATCCACAAAGATCCGTCTGTCGCGATGGGCTGTCTAGACTTCAGGTGTGTAAGCTTATATGAGTGGATTACGACGCACCAGCCAGCTTTAAGACACGTTAAGATAACGTAGCCAGCCTCAGCTCAGTTTATATAAAATAAGATAATTTTCTCTTCTTTTTCTTTTTCTTTTACTTTTACTTTTATAAGGAAGGTTTATAAGGCGTTTTAAAGAATTAATAAACCATTATAATATAAATTAAACTAATAAAATATAACATATTATATAAGCGAGTAAATAAAACAAGCTCGTAAACGAAATTTTATAATTATTACACTTTTAATCATTAAAAATCATTTACGTCGCATCGAAATTAATTAATAATTATTATTATTCGAACTATTTTATTTAGCTTTATACTTTAAAAACTGATGGTTGGTTGACAGACAAGGGCTATGTCCCCGCATAGAAACTAGTACATTCTTTAAGTATAAATAGGCTGCCTTTAACAGCACAACTCAGGTAGACTTTTCCCTCCTTAGACATCAATATTACACCAGTCTCACCCCTATCTTTCATATTGTTATTGTTATTTGCTTTTCATACGTACGTACACCTACCAACAAAAACTAAATATCTTTTTTATATTAAATATTTAGTTTTTTAAAGTGTAATTTATATTATTTAGTTTATTACATTTTTTAAGTTAAAGCCTTTTAAAATTAAAATAAATAATAAATAATAAATAAAATTAATTATAACTCCTCAAAATTTAAATTATTAAATATTTTTATATTTATTATATAAATATTATTAATTATATCTTTATTTGTTATATAAATATATATATTATAATTAAATTAATTATATATATTATATTATTTTTGCTTAATTATTACTTTTTTTCGAGGCTTTCCTTTTTTATTATTAATTATAATATTATTTTTCTTAATTTATAAAGTTATTTCTTTTTTTATATTAAATAATCCTTTTATTTATAATTACTTATTTTTAGTTTTATATTATTTATTAAAAATATAATTTATTTCTCGAAAATAAGTAGTTTTATCTCGTAATAAAAATATTTTATATATTAATATTAAAATAGTTTTTATAAATTAATTATAAGTATTTATAATACTTTTAAAAAAACTTTTTTAATGCTTTTTAATTTTATTTATAATATAATTAAATTATAAAAATATTTCGTGAGTTATTATAAGTGTTTTAACTTTTTAAAATACTTAATTTATATCGAGGTTAAAAAAGAATATATATATATTTTTTTATATAAAAAGTAATATAATAATAACTTTTTTTAAATTAAAAAGAATTAATTTAATTACGCAAAATTTAATTTATATATTCGAAATAATTATTATAATAACGAAAATATTTATAAAGTTAATTAAAAAGTTTTTTTATAATATAAATATAATAAAAATTTATTAAATCTTATAAATAAT
This sequence comes from Biscogniauxia marginata, assembly GCA_022695795.1. Lineage (NCBI taxonomy): Eukaryota > Fungi > Ascomycota > Sordariomycetes > Xylariales > Xylariaceae > Biscogniauxia > Biscogniauxia marginata. Next base: position 57,603 of record MU404154.1, on the reverse strand, counting down.
TATTATATATTTATTTTAAAATATTAAAATATACGAAATTAAAAAGTTAAAATTTATATAATAAATAACTAAATATATAAAATATAACGATTTTTTTTTTTTTATATATTTATAAAAGTACTTTATAAAGTTTTTATTAAATTTATTTATAATTTAATTATTATTTAATATCGTAATTTTACTTTTTAATAATAATAAGTTATCGCGATATTATAAAGCAAAATGTTTTTTAAATTAAAATAATATATAATAATAACAAATAATTAATAATATATATAATTTAAATAATTATAATTTATTTTTAATTATTTTATTAAGTTTATTATAATCGTTTATATTATTTTATATTTATTATTATTATATTAGTTTTAATAATTATTTTAATTATAAATTTTATTTTATTAAAATTATATATATATATATTTCGTAATTATATTATATATTAATTTATATTATTTTCGATATATATTTAAGTTTTCATAAAAAGCTTTTTAATTAATTAATTAATTATTTATTTATTTATTTATTTATTTAAATGCGTTTAAAAGGTTTTTTATTATTATATAAAATTAAAATTTTTATTTTATTTAACGCGTCTCGCATCGTAATCGCGTAATAAGATATTTATTATTTTCATAACATAATAAAAACGAAAAAGAAATAATTATTAATTTAAGTTAATAATATGTTAAACAATTATAACCTTTTTATAAAATATAAATTTTCGGAGATTTAATATAATAATTAATCGCGTAAATATGTTTTTAAATCGTCGTTATAATATAATATTAAAAACATTATAAAATTTTAATAATTAATAAAAATTAGTATTTAAATAATATTTTTAATTATTAATTAATTTAAAAAATCTAAAAAATATATATATAATTATAATTTTACGTGTTTTAAAAATAATAATAAATATATTAATTTTTAATTAAATAATATAAATCACGTTTTAAAAAACCAAATACTTAATATAAAAAAGGTATTTAGTTTTTAAAATATAAAGCTAAATAAAACGGTTTAAATAATAATAATTATTAATTAATTTTAATATAACGTAAATGATTTTTAATAATTAAAAATGTAATAACTATAAAATTTAATTCGCGAGCTTATTTTATTTACTTGTTTATATAGTACGTTATATATAATATTATTATTTAATTTAAACTTTTATTTAAATAACGTATTATATAAATAAATAAACTATATAAATAAATAAACTATATAAATAAATAAACTATATAAATAAATAAACTATATAAATAAATAAACTATATAAATAAATAAACTATATAAATA